>LS574538.1:350214-362043 GCA_900490775.1 Pristionchus maxplancki
CTGTGCATCGGGTTCCAGTATCCAAGTCTAGTCTCATCTTCCCGCAGTCCTTGCTAGACAGAGTTCTTAGATGCACCTATTAGTCCCCCTTTATCCCCACCGTGTGCTCAATTTCGTCCATGTTTCTCGAGAATATCAACTGAATGAATGTTTGAAAAATATAGAATTTTTGTTCCACGCATTTATCGACAGTATAGTGTAGTGAGTCATCAAGAGTATCTTCATCTTCATCATGGCATTATTATCCTCATCAGTCTTGCTTGTCAAAATGAAGGGAGTCATCATCATCGGAGAGTAGATACGGGCCCAGATTTTTTGTCTTACTATTAATGGATTATCAAGAGACAGTGGCAAATTAAAACATTCGAATGAGATACAGCGCTTACAGCTAATTAGTTCTCAGGGTCGATTATTAGAACTAGTTGTGCATCGTCCTACATTACATAAAATCGAAACAACATAAGATTATCAAACAAGCATATTTTTATGATTTTTTTAGGGTTTAGCTTATTGAACTGGGGAACCATACACTCAAATTGCACTTTTTTGATATTCAGTCGAGTCGACGATTTAGAAAGTCCTCATAGGAAATATCAAGCTGTCTGTGTCAAACGAAAAGGAAGATTTCGTGCAAAGAAATCAATCTTAATGGCATGAGAATGCCACAGCAAGCGTAAGATTTCGTGTAAAGAGATCAAACTGTACTGAGGGGCCGGAGAACGGGGCGGGGAAGGGAGATCAAAGATCAATTATCAAAGGTCGAATGGGCTGTTGAAGTCGTTGGTCGCGCCGTGACCATCACCCTCGTCTGCCACCTGAAAGGAGAAGAATAAGACAGAGATCAGAGATCAGTGTTCCTATTGCTATGTAGTTTTAAAACTACTAACAACAGCTCTGCAATCCCTTGCTAAGAAAAACCAATACTCATTTGATAATTCAAACAAGATCAAAGATCATCTCCCTCCCCCACTCACATATGCCTCCAATTCCTGCAATTCCTCGGGCGGGGGATTGATGGAGTTGCCACGGGGCGAGCGACCATTCGACGACCAGGAGAACAGCTGAGATAGCAGAGGTTAAGCCACGGAGGTCAGGCTACAAACTACAAACCACAATCCAGACTACACTTCTACCATCAACTCACATCAAGATTCAGGGCCGGTGCGGGCGCGGGAGCATCGTGCAAGACGGCGAAGGCATTCGAGCGGACGTGATGACCTCTCGGATCGAACTGCAAGAGATCCGAGTCAATACCGATCAAAGATTACATCAGAAAGAATTCAGAAAGGCCATAGCTCAACCAGCGGTAAGAGCAGCTAAGAGGAGCATTTCACACGTATTCGAATTTCGAAAACGATCAAGCGACTTTTTCATTTTTATAAGATCACGCTTTTACAATATTTCATATTTAAAAAATATTTTCTGAAACAAATGAGCAATTAAAATTTAAAGAAATACAGGATGGATAAAACGCATATTTTCTCGCTTTTTAGACGCATTTATCATCTCGAAGGTTGCTCATTCACCTCCCAGTCGGCCATTCCACTCTGTTCCCTTGGAGGAGGAGCGAACCGAGTCGCCATTACTGGATGCTGGAGTGGTGCGACCTGCAACAGGATTAACTAGTGAGAGATCAAAGATCAAACTACAATCTCACTTGGCCATTCCTGTTCCATCTCTGCGTCTCCCGAGGTGGCTGAACGGACGCGGGAGGCATGCGAGTGGGTATCGGTTCTCCTGGAGGAGGAGCGAACCGAGGCGCCATGATCCTATGGTGAGCTGATGCGACCTGCAACATAATGCAATCAACCAGAGATCAAATATCAACCTGTACTGATACCTGATCGTTCCTGTTCCATCTCCGCACCTCTTGGGGTGGCTGAATTGGCGTAAAGGGCATGCGAGTGGGTATCGGTCCTCTTGGAGGAGGAGCGGACCGAGTCGTCATGATCGGATGGTGGGGTGGTGCGACCTGCAACAGGGTTAATTAGCGAGAGATCAAAGATCAACTCGTACCTGGTCGTTCCCGTTCCTTCTCCGCACCTCTTGGGGAGGGAAGGGCATGCGACTTGGTACCGGTTCTCTTGGAGGAGGAGCGGACCGAGTCGTCATGATCGGATGGTGGGGTGGTGCGACCTGCAACTGGGTTAATTAGCGAGAGATCAAAGATCAACTCGTACCTGGTTGTTCCTGTTCCATCTCTGTATCCGAAGTGGCTGGAGGGACGAGGGAAATATGCGGGTGGGTACCGGTCCTCTTGGAGGAGGAGCGGTCCGAGTCGCCATGGCCGGGTGGTGGGGTGGTGCGACCTGCAACAAGGGTAATTAGCGAGAGATCAAAGATCAACTCGTACCTGGTCGTTCCCGTTCCTTCTCCGCACCTCTTGGGGAGGGAAGGGCATGCGACTTGGTACCGGTTCTCCTGGAGGAGGAGCGGTCCGAGTCGCCATGGCCGGATGTGGTGCGACCTGCACCAGGATTACTTAATGAGGGATCAAAGATCAACCTGTACTGATACCTGATCGTTCATGTTCCTTCTCCGCACCTCTTGGGGTGACTGGATGGGCGCGAGGGGCATGCGGGTGGGTGCCGGTTCGCGGGGCTCGACCCCATACACCTCATACGCAGGAGGATCATTCTGCCTGCTCTTCTTGAGGCGCGGCTCGCCGTTCCTGTCGGGCCTGAAGCGACTAGTACGGTAGGATTACGGTAGTCTACAGTACCTCCTCCTCCTCCTCGCCGGCGGCGTGTTTCCTCCGTGGTCGCTGGCGAGTGCCCTGTGTGCCTCAGCTGCAGCTGCAGCCCTGTGTGCCTCAGCTGCAGCTGCAGCCCTGTGTGCCTCAGCTGCAGCTGCAGCCCTGCGTGCCTCAGCTGCAGCCCTGCGTGCCTCAGCTGCAGCTGCGCCCGCTGCAGCCTTCTCGACTACTCTCGCCCTCCTCTCCTCCTCCGACAGAGATGGCGAAGAGAGGGGCGCCTCTCGCTGTAGAATGGATCGGATGTTGTCGTGGACGATCGACTCCTGCCTCTCCTGCACACGACTGTGCGCCTGAGCGGTCTATCGTTGAGGATACGGCGCATGAGCGGCACTACTATAGAATACCGGCCACGTCCCACTCGTCCACCGCGCTTTGTGAGTAGAGCAGAATGAGGAAGGGATAGGTGCGAAAGGAACGTGAATTTTGACGTGTCCGGTGTTCTATAGTAGTGCCGCATGAGCACTGTTCTGCGTACCGAATGAGCTTCCTGTCTTGCGTGTTCGATCTTCTTCCGCTGTTCCGCCGCCTTCTGCAAGGGGTACTGTAGATTATTGAGCTACCGTAATGCCACCGTACCTGTGCATTTTCCTTGTCCTCCTTTCTCCATCTCATCACTAGTTCTGTCGCTTCACGTATGAAAGCTGCTTCACGACGGTCGAGCTCCTGAATCAATTCGTCACGGGACCCACTGGGTTGAGAGACCTCCAATCGATTGGATGAGGATACAGTAATTACCGCGCACTCACTCTGGCTACACTGAGGGAGAAAAATATTAATCACTACGACCATCTACCATGAACTGACTAATGAACGCCAACTACCGTAATCTACTCACCTCCTGGCGGGCGAGAGGCGATGGCTTGGGCACGAATCGGCGTCGGAGCGCAGTGGGTTCCGTTCTTGCAGTTGGCAACCGAGAGAGCTGAAATCGATTGGATGAGGATACAGTAACCCGCCCAATCAATACCGACTACCGTAATCGACCGTACTCACCGAGTCTTGCAAGATTCTGCGCTGCTCCTCGCTCCTCTCGCCCGCCTTCTCTCCATTCAAATCATTCAACTTCAGCAGAATCACCGCCCTTTGGAGGACCTGGACGGAAAAGGTACAGTAATCGATCCGCTACAGTATTCTATCGTACCCTCCTCCTCTTCTCCATGTCAGCTGTAGATGGCCTCGACTGGTCTATAATTTCCGCTTTGCTCTTCCTCTTCGTGCTCGTCGTCAGTTCGAAGACTCTCTCGTGCTGCAGGGGCTGCTGCCGATCCTTCTGCTGCAGCTGCCGCACCACTTCCCGCTGACTCGCGTAGTTGCGCGCGTAGATCAACTACAAGAGAAGAGACGCCTTATTTGTGATGGGTAACAAGGAACATATTTTGAACAAACGATAACTCAATTTCCGTCGCGAAAACAGTAAATCAGCTCACCTGCATCGCGCGTAGAATAGGGGACGCGTTGTCTCGCTCGGACGGCGTCGTTGGACGCCAGAGGTGCACTCCGTTGCACGCCTTCACGCGGACGTAGCGCGCATCGTTCGTCTTCGGGGCTCGCGCCATCCCCAACGTCGGCTCCACGATGGGCATCTTGCCATTAGGTCTGACGAGGCTGCGAACGAGCACTAGGGCCGTAAAGTAGATGATGGCTGCGCGTCCCTCGAGCAACAACTGCTTCTCCAAGATCTGCAATCGATTGGGTGAGGATATAGTCATTGTCTAATTACGGTAACCAATCAATACCACTACCGTACTCTACTCACCGCGGCTTGTTCGATTCGGCGCTGTTGGTCGTGTCTCTGCTGCAGTCGCAGTGCGGGCCGTGAGACGATCACGGGATCGTGGCCGAAATCGCCCATCACTATTCGGTGGTTGCGCAGCATGATGGCAAAGTCGGCGACGTTGATTATCTTGTGCCTCTCTTCCGGAGTCAGTATCTCTCCACTCTCCAGTCTCCACCAGAGGCGGGCTTGAATGGCAGCTCCCGCCTCGAGAAGTTTCTCATATCGATTCTGCGATTGGTGAAGGTACGGCTCCAATGCCTCATCGGGGATGGGAGTGAAGGGAGGAGGAAGAAGGTCTGGGAGCAGTTCGTTGTGAGTGGACGAGGGAATGTCGAAGTACTGCTCACACAAATTCCGCAATTCGACTTCCTCACTGAAATTGAGCACTATGATTATGAAAGCAACTAAATCATCGTAGAAAAGGAAGGACTTGGGAAACATGGATTCGCTTCTCCAGCGGAGAAATAAATACCAAAGATTGTAAAACTGGAAGACATAATGTGAAAAGGAACGAACGCCATCAACTGTCTGCTCTCGTGGGTTGGTAACGCGCTCGAATCGTCGGCTTCCATTGGCTGATCGTCAGCTTCCACTGGTCGATCCTCGGTTTCCATTGCAAGTGGAGTGACGACTGGAACACTCTGAAATTCGGGTTTTACGCGGGTTTGCCAATGAATAGCGAGAGAGTACACGAAATGAATTTCGCAATAATTAAATATAAAACGTACCGGAGCCATTGATCGATCCTTGGCTTCAGTTGGTTTACCCTCGACTTCCATCGCAGACGGGGAGGTGACTCGAGCTCTCTGTAACGCGCTAATTACAAATTGGTGCCCGATATCGGCTCAGGAAAGCGAAAATTGACGACAAAACCAACCCTAGCTGCGTCCTGCACGCTCTGACGACGACGAGTGGCCGATCGGGTACGAGCCAACGGTTGATCATCGGCCTCCGCTGGTTGATCATTGGCTTCCCGTGCAAGCGGCGAGGCGACTGGAGCACTCTGCAATGCGCTTTGGTCAGTTAACGGCAACATAGCACTCAAAAAGCAGCTAATTTTCCCTAACTGACAATAAATCGAAGCTCACATCAACAGTGTCCGGCGGGAACTGACGAATACGGTTTGAGAATCGGGTACGACCCACGGGTTGATAATCGGCTACCACTGGTCGATCCTTGGCGCTCCTTGCAAGCGGAGAGACGAGTGAATCACCCTGCAATGCATTTTTTTGCGAGTTTTTGCCAGCTAATATCATGCTAGCACGCGAAAAGCGGCTAATTTCGAACAAACTGATTATAAATCAAAGCGTACCTCAGCAGAGTCCTGCGAGAGCTTACGACGACTGGCGGATCGGGTAATACGAGGCATTGCGAAGATTGGGAAGGGGACAAAAGAAGAGAGGATCGGGCGCCTCCTCCCGATGGTTTGTAACCCCAATGAGTGGGAAGGGAAGGGAAGCGGGAGGGAGCATGACCCTTTCCCTCTCTCAATTTCGCGCACCCTTTCGTTGATCTACTGGGAAGGTAGATCACAAGCACGAACGGATCAGAGAGAATGCACGTTCGAGCACACCACGAAAAGTCGAGATTTCATCATTTGTTCTTATTTCCGGATATCTGCGTCCCGGCTTCGATAAACACACTGTTTTCTCGGGATTTATAGTTCTAATATTATTTAATAACATAGGTTGATATGTAATTTTTGTAGTTTATGACAGTAATGTTCTATGACATGACGAATCTCCCTCTGGCATCTATTGGATGACGACGAAATGGAGACAGATCGGGCTCTCACTTATTCACTTTGAGGGCCAGGGAAAGAGCTTTTCATGGACTTTCGCCTCCCAATCAGACTATTGTCATGGTACGAATACTGTTTATCAATTTTCCCGTCGATAAACAACAGTAAGTAGACAGTGAAATAAGGGAACGCAGGACAAAGAGATTCCGTGCCTAGTGAAAAAGTCATGGAGATTCAATCTATGAATTGTCACGGGGAAAGGAGCGGCCGGGAAAGAACAACAAGAGAAGGGGACAATTTGACTACCACAGCTTCTGGGGAAGATGCGATCTGATCTTGAGGGCGATCTCGTGTGGAACCACGTTGGAATCGGAGAAGAAGCGGAGACCTGAGAACATTCGAGTTGCCTTTCCCACTAATTCCCAATTCAGAAGGAGATTCTAGCCAGACATTAGATACCGTACCAGTCATCTCCTCTACATCTCTCACTCTGGCAGTGTGCGCGAAGAGATAGTCTTCGAAGGTCTGAAGGGAGAGATAAATAGGTTGAATGGTTTCAATCTCGCACCAGACAGTTGATGTCTTTCTCGATGTGGGGCAGAATGAAGGTGAGAGGACGAGTCTCGGAGGGATCGAGACAACCTGAGAAGTGGAGTAACGTGCAAGATTCTTCATTCTCTCTTTCCCTCACCCAATCCATCCGCTCTCCATTGAGGACATGTGAAAAGTATCCGGAAGACATGAGAGGGCGAAGATTGACTGCAATTTTACAACTTTATTGATTTTCTTTCACATATTTTGATTGGTATTCAAACCCTTCTCAACCTCACTATATTTTCTAGGAATCCGTTCAGCGATTTGTAATGATGGAATAATAAATGTTTATTGAACTTGTGAAACGCACCGAATGCTGAGATCATCAGCCCTACCATCCGAGTTCGAATCAAATATCGTTCCTGAAGCAAGTGAATTCACAACAGGTTTGAAGCTGAAAATTCACCAGTTATCACAGCGACCCTTCTGTATCTCTGCACGTAGGCAGCAGTGAGATCGTTGAGAGGAGAGAGGAAGGCTGAATTGAATCATATTTTGTTTCGAAGTGATGATGATGACGAAAGAGCGAAGTGGAAAAAGGCGAATATCTTACTATTGACGAAGGCTGCCAGCAATGGAACCTGAGCGCGAGAGATGCCCGACAGATCTGCAAGAACGATCATTAGCATCATTCGACTGTTAAAAAACTTATATTTCATCTCACCATCACTGGAAGTCATCAGCAGATTAGTAAGCGTCACCGTCAGATTTCCAGGAGCGGAAAGACCTGAATGAGCACCGAATTCTTCGATGGAATTGTGAACAGATGAACAGAAATAACACTAATGTTCGGGGCTAAAGATCAAAGATCAACAAGTAATTCTCACAGAATGGCTGATCCGTCGCGAAGGTGCATCGACTACGCACCCCTCCTATCCTCTCTGGAGTCAAAAATTCAGAGACCACTGTCGATGGGCCTAAAAGAGTGGGCTACGAATCGATAAACAACATTAGAAAGAGCAAACCAACCAGTGAAAATCTCGAAGTCGCAGAGACGAAGGGAGCAGAAGGGAAGGAATGGAGAGGAGAAGGAGGGAGGAAGGGCGGAGATGGGGGATAATGGCATCTAGAATGTAGTGAATGTGGTAAATCAAGGTTTCGATTATGTTTCACTTTCATTATAGACATGATAAATGCGTATAATGTATAGTATTCCACTTGCGCTTCTCAATAGGAAATTACCGATTGCTGACAGCTGGCGACTCTTTTGCTCATTATGGACAATCGATCATTGTTGCACTGCTGACTGTCGCAAGGACGAAGTTGAGGAGAGGAAGAACAGAAACTGAATGAGAACATGTCGATGAATTTGCTCTGACTATAAATCGATCGCATATTAGTGAAAGGTATTCTCACGGAATGGTCAGCGCCGTGGTCACTCTTGGAGGCGGTCTAGCGAATAATTCATCAACGATTCCGAGTGTCCCGTTGTTCGGAGTGGATTCAGCTCGCATTCCGAGAAGCTCTGAATGGTATCAGTTTGTGTCGGATTTGGCAGAAATGTTGATTAATTCTGAGCAAAAAAAATTCAAAAGGAGAAAAATCGAACCAGCAAAGATATTGAAGTACTCGACATTCTGGAAGGGAGGGAGGACGATGCCGGGACGAATGCTAGGGCCTGCAATGATCATTGTTATGAATTATTATTGCTTTTGACGACGCAACGCCAGATGGATTGTTCCATTCTGTTCGAATAAGTCTATCAAGCTTCAGTGAAACTCAATCCATCAATCGACAATTGCAATACGACTGACCTCGAGCGAAGAAGATCGTCCTCATCGTTGGATGGACGGGATCGTATCCATGGTCGCCAGTCATCATCCAATCGTCAGCCAGAGTTCTGAGAGAGATCAAAGATCAAAGATGTCTCAACACGCTAAAGATCAAAGAGCAACTAACGCGTAGAAAGTAGTGCCCGGCTGTCCCTCGAACAGGAAATCTCCGACACGAGGAGTGGCGGTGTAGTGGTATCTGCGGATCGTCAGTATTTCAAAAAACATGACACTGAATAACTGGCTAACTTCACAGGCAGCGTCTTCCTATCGTAGATGCGATACTTGTCTCCTCTGGAGCACTCGAAAGGCCCGGTCACTGAGTGGTCGGAGCGGGCTGAAAGATGAGAATTTCAGCCAAATCTCTGTAGCGATATAGAAAGTCTCACATGTTCCATTCCGATATATCCTTCCCACCACTCCATAGACTGGCGTCAGTCCATCCAGAGGTATGTGTTCGTCCCAGTAGATGCGAGTAGTGACGTCCGTCATGCCTGCGATGGGACCGACCAATTCCACAGATTTCCATTGCCTTTTCCGGTAAAAATAATCATTATTGGTATTTTGAATGAAAAGAAAAGAAGAAAACCGAGTACTAACCATGATCCGATACGAGCAGCACATTGACACAGTCGATCAATCCCATTCCCTCGATGCCTCTCATCAACCGATCCACCACGGCGTCGTTCGCACGGAGGATTGTCGGAATCTGTTATTGTTTTTGAAATCTTCCTCGAAGTTTCAGAGATATACCCTTGCCGATCAAGAAGATACGATGCGCGTGAAACATAGCGGTGAATCTTTTCATTTTTTTTTTGGATCAGAATCGATCAACGCACCTCGTCCTCGCTCTTCCTGAAGTGTCCCGTGTGGTCTGGTTCGCCCAGATAGGCCATGATGAGATTGGGACGGAGATGGGCGGGGAGGGAGAGCCATGAGAGCACCTGAGCATCAAATCATCAATTTGGAGCACCCAAATTGATAAAGAGAAAAGCCTTACCTGATCGATTCTGTCCTCCGTCGTTGCCCGTCCATTGTATGGAGGATTGTAGTCGGGCAGGGGCTGGAAAATCATCGAGATAGGAAAAGATAATGATATGATAAGATGATTGATAACGTAGATAATCACATATAATGAAAAGAAGCAGTTCGAGTCAGAAAAAGAAAGAAAACTGACCCCAGTCGTATTCACCGCGCATCCGAACCAGTTGAGACAGGCTGTGAGGCCGCCCCGCTGTCGTTTGTACGCACTCCAGATCTGTCATTTGGGATTTCAAGATTGCCGGAATCCGGATAATACTCACCGGTTCTCCCCGGAAGAATCCCTGTTTGGTCGTTGTGGCTACGTCTTCGACACTCTCAGAAATGGAACGATCGAGGATGTTGTTGTCTACGATCTGTAATGATGCACGATGTATTGTCTATCGAGTTGTAAATATTATTTTGGATAGACAACGCCAGAATTCCTGAGGAATGAGTGAGTTTGCTGACGGATATGAGGAATTCCCGCGAGGTTTCGGGTTTCAGCCCCTTACATGGGAGTTTGTGTTTCGAGGCCAAACGCTCAACTAGTCAACGATCAGAGTGCCCAAGAAAACTGTCTAGAAGAAACTTAAACTGGAAATTTAGGATGCAAATTCTGACCCCATGGCTCTCCGCCCACAGTCCAGTAGCCATCGTGTAGTGATTGACGAAGGTGCGAGAGGGGTACGCGGAGTAGATGTGCTGAAGTCATTGCTTTAGCAAAACAACAACAAATCATTCCGAAAACAACAACAACCTCAGCCCTCGCTCCGGTTCTTCCCAGTGCATCGATGTTGGGAGTTACGCCGAGCTCGAGGTATCTGAAGACGGATTTTAGTGGAATTTCCGATTAATTTATTCTATTCAGCGTCAACTTGAAAGGGAATTTTAGAGATAAATACCTCGAAGCGAATCCATCCATGGAGACAACGACGAGAATCGGCTCGCGGACGCTAAAATATATTTTCGAAATTGCGATTTCTTACTCGGGGATTTCCTAATTAGATTCAAGTGATTCAACTCACTCCTGCCTCCCGCACTGGATGCCGGACGGTCGCTGCTGCCATGCTTGAGAGGAGCACGTGGCCAGGAGAAGGGCTGCAAGGGAGGCCATCGACCGGTCCAAGGGTGAGAACGAGGATGGGATGGAGAATTTTGGCATTGCACAAGACAAGCTAAACTCTTTAGCGAATTCGAACTTCGTAAGAGTGAGAAATAACAAAATTGTTAATTAGAAAGAAAAAACTGACCCAGCAGTCCTCCCAGCATCGCGCAGACGAGAATAGCTCCCGTCTTCCTGCTCCCCTCTCCTCCCCTCTCCCCTCCCTCCCCTCCTCTCTCCCCTCCCTCCCCTCCTCCCGCCCTCCCCCATTCCATCCCCGCGTTCTCCCTTCTCCCCAGACAAGCCACGCGTGTGTTCAAACCACCCCTTCTCCTCTCCACTACTCGACGAGTAGTCAGGAGTTCAGCTCATCTCGAGTTGATTTTGCTTTACAAATTAATAAAGGGAAGGCAAGGAAAGGAAGAGGAGTTGGGAGAAATTGGACGGTTGATACGACTCGAATCTGTAAACTGATACCATTGATAAGTATGAAAAATGGTGAATCGTACAAAACAGCAAGGCAAATAAGTGAGTGTAGGCACACACACGGCGCGCTATCCCTTTCTCGTCTCTGCTCTCTTCGTACCCTGCACTCTCTCATCACCCTCACTTTCTCTGCACCCTTTCAATTGCCCATTGTCTCTACGCACTCTAGAGCGGACTGCATGCTCTGTTGCGTACGCATGCAATAGTTCATCAGATATCGTCTAAATCTTCACAGAATTGAAATTTGTTGAAAAAAGACAGAAGAACGTTTGATTTCCCAACGTCACTCAAGTTCTCGTTCATTCTCTAATTGGGATAAATCATTGAAGAAAAATGAATCAGGCTATTCAAGGTAGGCTCGACCCAATTGTTCCGGTATGGATAAAATGCCCACGTCTTTTGGAATGGAATCACTCGACGTCGTCTGGAAAGGAGGATGCATCTTCCCGTTCTTCTTCTTCTGGCTGCTGCTGCAGTTGCTGCAGATGTCTGTCCCGACAGCAAGCTGAAGCCGGAGTACAGGGAGCGTGAGTGTTTCTAGAATTGCGGAAATGGTTGTATCCGAGGTTTGCAGTGCTC
>LS574538.1:366662-380144 GCA_900490775.1 Pristionchus maxplancki
TTTCCACTTTGTATCTTACAGATGAATAGATTTTTTACGATTTTTCCCATATCGCATTATTTCGTCATTGTTTGCCTGTATGATGCATTTGAAGATCCATTGATTTTAGGAACCTACATTTCCTCGGCATGTGGTTTGACGACTCAGTATTTCAACAATTTATCATCTACAAACCAATAAGGTTTGACAAAGATAGGAGGAGGTGAGGATTTTATTATTATGATCTACTTTTATGAGTGGCAATCCAAAACCAATGCGCAAAATTTGTTCAGGCTTCAGCGACCTATTTCGCTATGACAACAACCGAACAGGACGTGCAAAGAAGTTAAGAAAGAATACTGAATAGGGATGGCTTCGCAAGAAATCGTCTCTTCATTTAGCTCACGATGCAGAATGAAGAGAGTCATTTCTTGCCAAGCCATCCCTAATAGAGAATGGAATCATCATCTTCCACAATTACTACTTCCCATCAGTCCCTAATTCTATTCCTGACTGTTACTTTGCCAGATGTTATTCAATTCTCCTTCATTCCCAACAGAAATGTGTGCCTGCGATTTCGTTTCTTTTCTCGCTCAATAATCGAATAAAAACTATCTATGACCTCGTTCGTTAGACAGTTACACTCGGTTTCATATTATCCGGGTGGCGGAGTAAAATGTTGTAAAATTTAGCGGATTTTATGTACGTTACCGTACCACTAAAGAAGATGAAAAGAGAAGGATGATGTTGAAATCTACTCTGTATCTACGTCATTCATGTAGTCCCATCAGCCCTGTCCATTCTCGTCATTCATCCTCTCATCTCTCACGTCACTTCAGATCCTCATGACTTCATCACTATACGAATCTCATGATTCCATCAAAACATCGAGATCTGCTGAAGGGAATCATCGAATCTCTGATAGGGATGGCTTGGCAAGAAATGACTCTCTTCATTCTGCACTCTCTCTCACCTCTCTGACCGGCGAGAAAGTGTGCGAAATGAAGAGACGATTTCTTGCGAAGCCATCCCTAATCTCTTCGTGTCTCATCTCTCTCTCTTCTCCCGCTATCTCCAATCCTCATGACTTCATCACTATACGAATCTCATGTTTCCATGGAAACATCGAGATCTCTTCGTGTCTCATCTCTCTCGTTTCTCTCGCTATCTCCAATCGTCCCTCCCATCCAGCACATCTACTAATAGATCTTGTCCTCCTTCGTTGTTGCTTTGTTTCATGTTGCCAGTACAGAAACAACTATGATTATCATTCTCTTCGCATTTGCTCGTCAGTATTCGCGGATGAGACGGTCAATAGAACATCTATCAATAGATTGATTGCAGGAACCTACATTTCCTAGACTTAGCGGTTGGACTACTCCATTCTCAACAATTAATAATCGTCATTTTTAAAAGGACAAGGTGAGGATCTACATTGACAAGTGACAATCGGAAACCAAACTGCAACAGGTGTCATCAATCGATTCCACAGCCACTACCGTCACCATCACCGATGTTGAAGACTGAATAGAGAAGGTACATTCCCCGCCCCTCCATTCCTTTCTTCCCATCATTACCTTATCACCAATGCTTAGTAGGGATGGTTTGGCAAGATATGACTCTCTTCGTGAACTAATCCACCTAGTATCTCGTCTCCCCTTATACGAAACTTAATTATCTATCTAAGCAAAGCTATATGCTTATATTCGCCTTGAAGTGTAGCCGCGAGAGCGCACTTTGTAGTGGGTATGGGATGCTCTATTACAGGACAGAGATAGCATGACAAAATGAGAGACAGGTCAGGGTCATCCATTGTGATAATTTCCATGGCAACATCAAAAAAAACAATAGATGAGAAGATATTGAGATGGCGAACAAAATTTACTTTTGCAGATGACCGCCGAGGGACTAATATCGACAAGGATCAACATCGGAACAAGAGTAGTTAGAGTGAACGGAGTGAAGATCAGAGACGAAGATGTTACCCTGACCGTGGAGTTTTGGTAGTAATTGAGATCTACAATTTACCCTGCCCAATTACACCGCTCCCTTACCCTGCCCCCATTATGATTGCGAGTGTTCCTATTGCTGAACCAGATAAACCGAGGAGAGAGAAGGAGATGCTCATCGATTCAAGACGATGCTTTCTATTCCGAAGTTTCATGAAAACATCATGAATAAGGAAAAGAGGGGAGGGTATGGGAAGCTCGAAAACAGGATAGAGCCAGAATAAGAGAGGGGGTCAACCATTGTGATAATTTCCATGGCAACGTCAAATACAGAGAGATGGCAGGTTTTTGAGAGAGAGGGACGGCATCCGCACCGGCGGAATTCCATTGCCGGAATTCCTCGTTGCTCAGCTCCTCAACTGCAGAAAAGTGATCCTTACCGTGGAGGCCTGAGACTCCAACACTATTCCCCTTTTGATCGTATCCTACCCATTCCCCCTTTATCACCCTTTATCACTCTCCCCTATTTAATCGTTCATAGTAATGTTTCTGAGACCGATCATGAGACCGAAGATGGACCGACGAACATACTGCCCTTGACGAAATGTATGCTCTCTTGGCGCAAGTCATTTGCATGAAAAAACCCGGCAACGTTATCCGTCAACATCAACACATGCAAATGCAAGCTCATCCAACATGGTTCATGAAAATGTACGGCAATAAGCTGGATTATTATAACCATGAGGAGTCAGAGGGGGATAGAGACTGGGACAAAATAAGAGGCACATAAGAGGCGTATACTCTCTCACTCGCAGGATTTGGAAAAGCGCGCAAGTAGAGGATCAGCGTGGACTGGTTAAGGAGGGACAACATTGCCCGGGGGAGAAAGTGGAGAGCAAAATTAGAGAGGGGAGCTTCTCATCATTTTCCCTAAGGGCTTTGCAAAATCGTGCACAACCTGGCATTATTGTTGTGTCTTCACACTTAGCATCCTTATTTAAAATCCATTCCATATGATACCAATGATGATATTAAACAACAATCGTTCACATACGGTACAGGAGGTGAGTGTCAATTTATATCTTGACGTTTATCAACATTCTCATAGCACTATTTTGAGTAGATCCACTGAACAGTCAGTTTCAGGTGACTCCCCCGCAAAGAAGATCCCCTGTTGTATTAGAGGAACCAACATCAAACCCTGTGAGTGATCCAGGATACCTTCCTGCTATCTGGATCGCTTGGCGAGAAATCGTCTCTTCATATCGCGTGCTCTCTTACCGGTCAGAAAGGCGAGAGAGCGTGCAGAAGGAAGAGCGTCGTTTCTTGCCATGTCATCCCTGATCTGACGATAGAGAACACCCAGAAACCGCGGCGATGCATGCTTCTCAAACTGATTGCCGCATTCCTCATATACATATTTGTAATCTGCGCAAGCATCTCCATTGACAAGGACAGATTTTCACCCCATCCGAACCCTAATCTGATTCGGTACGTCTACCTGAGAAAAGTGGCTGGCTCGTACGGTCTGGTGCTGGAGGGACCGGAGGTTGTACAGGTGAGCGATTCAAATGTGCGATTCCATTTCGGTCATTTCTGCCTTTGAAGGGGTTTGTGAAGCAGTGGAATCATAATTCGACAAGCACTTTCAATGATTTCGTTTTGATTGAGCTTTGTGGTCCCTCGTTTCAGACGAAATGGTGTTCATGCAATCTTGTCGATTCGTTACAGGTGACGCCTGGTGGCGCGGCTGCACAGGCAGAGATCAGGGAGGGAGGGCTGGATGATCTTTGATCTTTGCTGCTGATTGTTGTTCGCTGCTAGTCGGAATCTACTCGGGTTCTATCTACTCTATTCAATGTAATCATTCAGCTCTCCCAATTCTTGAAATTCGTTTTACCTCGTGACTTCAACTATACGAATCTCATGTTTCCATCAAAACATTGAAGTCATCTGACTTCAAGGGGAATCCATGGAAACGACGCATCTCTACGTGTCTAATCTCTCTCGTTTCTCTCGACATTCCTGCTCATCTCAAGCAATAACAGCATGTATATTGCTTCTACAACTGTACTACTTCTTACCATTTTGTATCTAACAGATGAATCGATCTTTTACGATTTTTCTCGTATCGCATTATTTCCTCATAGTTTGCCCGTATGATGCATTTGAAGCTCCATGGATTTTAGGAACCTACATTTCCTCGGCATGTGGTTTGACGACTCAGTATTTCAACAATTTATCATCTACAAAACTATACAAGGAAAAGAGAAGGTGAGGATTTTATTATTATGACCTACCTTTATGAGTGGCAATCCAAAACCAAAGGCGCAAAATTTGTTCAGGCTTCAGCGACCTATTCAAATGCCTCTACTGTGACGATCCAGGACGTTCAAAGAAGTTGAGAAAGAAGACTGAATAGGGATGGCTTCGCATGAAATCGTCTATTCGCTTCGCACGCTCTCTCGCCTCTCTGACCGGTGAGAGAGTACTCTCAGAGTAGGCGAAATGAAGAGACGATTTCTTGCGAAGCCATCCCTAATGCTTAGTTAATGTGGTCGACAGTTCTTCATCATCGCAGTGTGTTTCATGTCCTATACTCTCGCTTCTCTCCTTGTCCCAAGATAAAACAACGTTTTTCCATCGTTTCACAGCCAAGGTCTATAACTATACTAGTACAGACGGCGCGGCGGAGTGGAGAATCAATGTGTTAGTTGATGCATGCACAGTAGGGTTGTCAGAAATAGTCTGAAACGACCGGTTCGCGCGCGCGAAATGGGACAGGAATGAGTCTGAATGAGAGGGCGAGAAATGATCTCTCGATTTTGAGACTGGACGAGTCTGAGAGTGAAATGGTTCAGACTCTCTGAGTCTCAACTCTTCTATTCAGCGAAAAATATAAATGTAACCGATGTAACATAATTGGATTTTGAGACTCGCAAAGTCTCAGACTCTGAGAGTCCCAATCATTCGGACTCACCGAGTCTCAGACTCGGCGAGTCTGAAATGAGTGGGACTCGGATCGTCTCAGACTCGCGATTGGAATCATTTTGCCAACCCTAATGCACAGGTAACAATTAACCAGGATTCGTAATGTCAAGACGGACATCCAGAGGGTACGAACTTACCTAAGATCGACTGTGAATGGAGTCGGAAGGTAACTGTCGAATGCCAGAGGGTATTCGGGACATTCGAGAGATCAAATGTACAACAAGTTTATATAGTATGAAATTATCGTCCTACCGGTTCTCCCAATTACTCCCGAAAATATTCTCTCATCTGGCGCCCCATGTTTCGCAGAGACACACTCAGCCGCTCTTTCTCGCTCGCAGGTAGACGAACGTTTGGTTTCAAAACGTCATTTTTTTCCTTATTTTTCCCAATTTTCTAATTGGGACAAATCATTGAAAATGAGTCAGGCTATTCAAAGTCGGTTCGACCCCAGTGTTCCGTTCACTATAAAATGCCCACGTCTTCTGAGATGGAATCACTTGCCGTCGTCGACAGCAATTCTCAATGGCTTTTCCCCTGATCTTCATTCTCCTTGCTGCTGCTGCTGCAGCTGCTGCAGATTGGTGTCCTGAGGGCACCGGCAAATTCTCTCAGGCTGACCGTGAACCTTAGTTGCTATCAACTGCTGTTTTGATCTTTGATCTCTGCCCTTTAGTCCTTCTGCACGCCCATAACTCGTTCCGTTCTCGTATCGCTCTGGGGATAATGACTGCGAATGGAAAGCCCGTAATGCAAGCTGCCAATATGGAGAAGATGGTAAGGTATTCATTGAGCAACGAGAATCAATGAATAAATCAGGTGCTCAGAAATGGTCGGAGAGCACGGATTGCAATCAAGTTCACGCAACTGAAAAAGATGGCACACTTGGAGAAGATCAGGGCGAGAATTTACACAGCGCTGGGAATAGCAAAGTCTGGAAATGATGATCTAGTTTCGAAGTCATTTGTTCAATTTCAGACTCCGTACGAGTCTGCAGCTATGGCAAACTATTCATCGGATTTCTGGTCGAATGAGTATAACAAGTGTAATTTCACTTCCAACCTCTACGATGGTAGATGTACAATTGGCCATGCAACGCAGGTAATGAATTTTGGTGAATATTCTAAATAAATAGAAAAATACGAAAAAATATCGATGATATTTTCATTTTTGGATGGCCTGGGCAACGACGTCCCGGCTCGGATGCGGCATTGAGCTCAATTGCAACCAAAACGCGTAAGGAAATTATCCAAGATTTGTCGTCTGTCGCTACTCCCCAGCGCAAGTTCATGTTTGTATAAAATATTCTTACGTAATCGATTTTAGAGGAAACGGTGCTTACGAGATCTACCTGACGGGCCCGCAATGCTCTCAGTGCCTTGAAGGAATGGAATGCGAAAGTGCGACTGGACTATGCTTCGGAGAGCGTGCAGTACACCCAGAGATCGGTACTGCGCAGCCAGAAACTACGGAGGAAGAATATCCGGAGGACTGATGAATGCTCCCATGATTGAGCAAAAGATGATAAAAAATATTAATTAATATTTCCAAGTGTTCATGCATTGACTTTTCAGTTCGTACATTCCGAAATTAGATCGATTTCCAAATTTCTTGGAAATGAAAATCAAGCTCGTGATTAACTTTTTTGTAGCCTGGATTCTTCGGATGGATATTTGTAGTCCATCAGGTTTCCTCGAAAGCATACATCTCGTCTCTCATCGCGTGCACACACTTTCAGCGTCCACAATAGAGTCTCCTCAAGTAAATGTCAAAAACACCTTGGGGTTTTGTTTGACCGTGCGATTCGTCAGTTCAATTCCGGAGTGAGAGAACGTTCTCAGACGGATTCCCGTAGTACGACAAACGTTGCCGCCCTTACACGTTTTCGTCTCTGTTCTGTCGTTGATCTAGACATTTTTTCAGTGAGATGCTCATTCTCTTCTACGTCCACTACGTTGTAGGAGCGATTTCACTATTTATGGAGATTCTGCTATTCGTGATTATCGTGAGAAGAACTCCGAAAGCTCACAGGTATCTACACAGATATATTTTCCCCTAATTTTCTTTATTCAGAAACTACGCCTCACTCATCCTCCAAGAATGCCTCTTCGAATTAGCTTCCGCAATCACCAATGTGATTACGATGGAGCGGTGCGAATATTTTTAAATACGCACTCGAAATAATATTTCCAGGAACCTTCCCATTCCTGGCACGACAATATTCGCTTCATTGGGAATTTGTGGTTGGATCGACGGCGATTCTTGCTATTATTGTAAGTGCAGACGCAATCGTGATTTGATTTTGTGTAAATTTGTGGAAAATGTGTGCTGGGTAATAATAAATTGGGTGCGTTTCATACCCAAATATTATTTCAGTCCATACAATCGCTGTTTCTGCCTACATTTGTGCTCAATGGACCTCACTGTTTCAGTTGATTTACAGGTGAGAATGATAGATAAAACGAGAAATTAGAACACATTTAGGTTCAACATTCTCAACGCGCGAAGGTCGTGGCGCGTCCCGCTGTGGTTCATTCCAATGACAATCGTTACTGCTGGATTGCAGGTAGATTCTTGAAACTCTGACAAGATACAAAATTATTGCAGTTCAACGTTCTCGCCAATCAAACTCCTCACGACGTATTGGAGAGATTGGTGAACACTATCTTCCCAGATGTGGTTCAGAGCGGTCTTCCCGTCAGTGGTACGCGAAATTCGGATATTTTTCGAAAATCGTATCTTTAGGTCACAATGACTTCTCCATTCCGGTTTCCATCGTCAATGTGTATTACGTTTTCTGTGAGTTTTCAATTATCTATTTCGAAAAATGTGAAAACATTCAGCACTCCTCGGCATTTGGGGCGGTGTTTACGTATTTCGTCGCAAAGTTCTTTTCATTCTCAATTCGCAGAATTCTTCGTGAGTTGCATGAATGAGATTCTGTTGAAATTGTCTACTATCAGAATATCGGAAAAGTCACGCATCCTGCAGAAAGCTCTAGTCAAGGTTGTTTTTCTGCCCTTTCATGTCTGGAATCGACGCAATCTCAGAGTGTAACTGTGCATGCTTGGTTGTCTGTACTCATTCTGTATCCATTCGTCTCGTATTTCATAGGCCAATTCGTCATCATAAAAGAAGAAAATTTTCTGGATTCGTGTTTTCTGGTGAATTTTTCAGGATGAACAACAGAAAAATTAATTATTTCAGTTTCTTCAAGTCCAATGCACAATCAATCCAATTGTCACACTCTACTTTGTGCCAAACTACAGAAAGTGAATTAGCTCTTATTTTCATAGAGTGAATCTCGCATGTTTCAAGGGTCTTCACTCGCGCCTTCCGTCGAGGAACGATCCCTTCCATCGGCAATTCAACTGTAAAAGTGTCTAATATCTGATTTACCTATCGTCACCTTCGTTTCTGATGATCATGCATCAAATTGTTCCATTTCGAATTCTCTAGGCGCTTAGTTTTCCTAGAAAACGTTGGATAGTATTTCGCTTCGCGAGGAGAATCGTAAATAAATGATTGAGTCCGACGAGATTCTTTCTGTGCACTCTTCCTTCCTCCTTCGCTCCTTCAAAGGAGTCAGTGAACCCCGAGAATTGAATCTAGGAGACGAGCCTTGTTCCACTGCTTTCTTCTCGAGGTTTAGTGCATCTTTTATCTCAAGATACGTGAATAAAAAAAGGACGGTAATTCACTGGCATTTTGATAGTTTTGTTGTGAGCATTTCCTAGAATGTCCTAGGCACTTCTGTCTATTTAGCTGTATGCCGATCTCTCCACTGCACTCTATTCTCGGGCTTTTAGTGGGATTAGTAAACCAATACTGTGTGAATTCGCGCAGCCACGTGCGAAGGCCGCATTTAATGAATTCCGCTTCTCACTTTACTGCCAATGCAAACAGTGCGAGATTCATTGCTCCCCTGCTCTCCTCCGAGTGCACGTACGCACAAATTCTGGCCTGCGGACGTCAAAATACGAAAATCCTTTTGTAGCACCCAGGCTTTTGGTTACTCAATCTCTGAATGTGTACTTTTTTACAAAATGGGCAGGCGTGGCACTACAATTATTTGCTGTCATTCACAGTAAGAATCTACGTACAGTAGGTCTGCTGCTTTCCATATCTGATCTGCGTTGTAAAAGTGCACCGAACACTGCAAGTCAGTGTTTTCTCTGAACGTCAATTGTTGACGACGCGAAACTAGTCTATTTCTTGCTCTAAACAAGTGCCATTCTCGGTAATTCGTTTTCCCATTAAAGTTAAGTTCTCCCGCGTGCATTCCGTACAGTTTCCACTCAACTTTTCAGTCTCTTTCATTTTTCGCTGGCTGTTTTCCAGACTGTCTGCTTCTTTCAGATTCACTCATGTACTCCATCATCTTCTTCGCTCACTACGTCGTCGGCGTCATCTCCATCCTTCTGAATCTTCTTCTCATCGTCATCATCGCCCAGAGGACGCCGGCGTCGTTCAAGTTAGATTTCTGGACAAGCTTTTTGCCTCAATTAGTGATAAAAACATTCAGAAATTACGCAATACTCATCATGGAACAATGCGTTCTCGAATTGCTCTCGGCAATCGCTAATATTGTCTCAATGCAGAGGTATTCTTTCCAATTTGAAGGATTTTAAAAGAAAGCTATTCAGGTTGATCCCAATAAAGTCGACAACAATTTTCGCCTCTCTCGGAGTCTGCAATCACATCTCAGCGAGTTTCTGTTACTACTGTGAGTCGTCTGCTTTATAATTGACATTCGATGTTCCAATTCAGTCCATACACTCACTGTGTGCTTCTATGCCTGTGGTATCTTCGTTACTTTCTGTCAGCTGATGTTCAGGTTTGACCTACCGCAGTGCATTTGTCTATTGATATTTTTCAGGTACATGACTCTCCACTCTCGAAGCACGGCACGAATCGAGTTGTGGTGCATTCTATTCACGATCGGATGCGTTGCTATTCATGTAAGTACTCAACAAGGGAATTCCGTTCAAATACTCATTCCAGTTGAACACTTCTTTCCATCAAACTCCCACTTACATTCTCGAGAACATTGTGAACAAATTCTTCCCGGAGTTTACTGCACTGCACCTGGCGATTAACGGTATCTTTCTCTCTTTTCGCATGTAGATTTTGTTCGAATGTTGTAGTGGACCGTTCATGACTTATATCCGAACACATATTTTGAGGGCACGACTCTCTGAGCATTCCCGTGATTATCGTGAATGGATTCTACTTGACATGTGCGTATTATTGCGATTAGCAACATCACGATCATGGCCTTCCAGGTCTTCCAACAGTCTGGATTTGCATCTTCATTCTTCGCCGTAACGTGTTGATTCTTCTCAACGGACACGAAGTTCAGATGTCCCAACGCTCGAAATTGCTGCAGAAAGCATTCGTCAAGGTTGGGAAATCTATGACGCACATGAGAATTCGAACATTCTTTACGTAGACTAATTACATTTTCCCACTTTATCTATGATTACTGACTGCTCAAAAACGTCTACGACACAGAAATGTATTACTTTGAGCACAACAATACAGCGCTGTCTAGGAATTAGTGAAGAAAGAGACTAAGAGCTCGAACTTATCACGCGATTTATTTCAGAGTGTAACAGTCCACGCAGCCCTTTCTCTCCTCGCCCTCTATCCATCTCTTGCTTACTTCATCGGACAGTTTATCGCCATTCATGAAGTGAACTTCCTCGATGGATGCTTCTTCGTAAGTTTTCTAATAATCCGAAGCAATGTCGTTTGATTATCGAACCATTTCAGTTTCTCCAACTGCAATGTGCCATCACTCCCCTCGTGACTATCTACTACGTGCCCAACTATCGGCGGTAAACCATTGTTTTCTATATTTATCTAGAAAATGGAAATTACAGACACAGAAGTCGTTTAAAAGAAAAAAAAGTAACACTGGAACGTGCAATTACCAAGCCTGATTCAATCCACATTTCAGAGCTATCAAGAGCATCGCTGGTCTCTCAAGCTCTTCTTCTGTCGCTCAAACAATTTCACTCGGAGGACCTACCAGAAATGAGAAAACACTACATTTATAGTTGCATTGATGTGGTGAAATATGCAGATTTGACTCACATTTGGTAATTGTTCATTACTGATGGGTGCAAGTTGCGCATTCTCGAATAATCATCCTGATGTTGGCTAATGAAATAATTAGAAGAGAGTGTAGTGGGCGAAAGGGCACGATTGTATTGAAGCGCCAGTAGTGTGTGCCCTTCAATGGAGGAGGCTGTAGTATCTAGTTGTTCTCTATAAAATACATTGTTTGTTTTGTGAAAGTGCTATAATAATAAAGACTGATTTATTGATGTTTCTGATTTCTATTTTATATCTTTGTTCTTGAATTACTCCACCTGTCCCCATTCTCAATTACAGTCTAATCCACTCAATGTCCGTTGTCTACGTTCTTCAAAATGTCGTTGGAATTGCCTCCCTTCTTCTAAATCTAGAGCTGATTCGAATTGTGTGGTGTAATACTCCACCACATTTTACGTTTGTGTTTTACATAGGGACATTCTCAGAACGAGTTTCAGAAAATACTCAAGCCTAATAATGCAACAAGCACTGTTCGAGTTGCTATCGTCCATTTCCAATTTCGTTTCGATGCAAAGGTTGGAATTACAATTTTAAATTGCTACACAGCAAAATGTTGTAGAGTAATTCCTGTTCGAGGAATGACAATCTTTGCTTCTCTTGGAGTCTGCACTAATGTCTCCCCTCACCTTTGTTATTACTGTAAGTTCGAAATCCCGACACCATTCACAGAATCAGCTTCAGTTCACACTCTGACGATCTGTTTCTACGCTTGTTCGATATGTTTGATTCTTTTCCAACTTATCTTTAGGTATGGTCTCGCACATTAGACTTGCACGGCTAGAATTGTTCAGGTACACTACTCTCCATTCGAAAAGTTCCATGCACATTCAGTATTGGAGTATACCTATGGCTGTCGCATTTACTGCCATACACGTGAGATTTGTTTCAAGAATCTGAAAACATTGCATAATTGCAGGTTTTCGTTTCCACTCAGCAAACAGGCACAAAAGTGTTGAAAACAATCGTAATGAAAGAATTTCCGCAATTCGCTAAACTTGCTCTGAATGGTTCGATTTCAATCAATTTCCAGTTTCTAGTTTTTCGCCGAGAGTTTGACATTTCAGGTCACGATTCCTTCTCTGCTCTCGTAATTTTTCTCAATGGATCATACTTTATTTGTGAGTTGCTTTGAAATGACCTTGAAGAAAAAAAAAGCATGAAATCAGGTTTACCCGCCATCTGGATCTCTATTTTTATTCTACGAAGGAAGGTGCTCAATCT
Source organism: Pristionchus maxplancki (assembly GCA_900490775.1). Taxonomy (NCBI): domain Eukaryota; kingdom Metazoa; phylum Nematoda; class Chromadorea; order Rhabditida; family Neodiplogasteridae; genus Pristionchus; species Pristionchus maxplancki. Next base: position 378,923 of record LS574538.1, read on the forward strand.
ACTCGATGGACATCAATCGAACATCTCGCAACGTTCGAGAATTATGCAGAAAGATTTTGTCAAGGTTTGAAACTAAATATTCTATAACATAACAACAAATATCTCCAGAGTGTAACAGTCCAAGCTCTACTCTCTCTTCTCGCTATCTATCCAGCATCGGCCTATGCATTGGCTCAGATCATATCTATTACGGATGAAAACTTTCTTGATTCCTGTTTCTTCGTCAGTTCTAATCTGTTTGAACATTAATCAGTCAATATTTACAGTTTCTCCAATTGCAATGCGCCATCACTCCTTTAGTCACAGTGTATTACTTGCCCAATTATCGGAGGTCTCATTTTTTGAAATACAAAAGAAAATCAAAAATAAGTTTGCAGAGCAGTCGGCTCAATGGTCAGGATGCCGAGGTCGTCGAGTGTGTGAGAAGAATATTTTTTCATTTTATGTTTGAAAATAAGAATAAATCTTCTCAAATAAGCCTTGATGGACTAATGGAGAAGAAATTGGGCTTAAAATGTACTTTTCAATCACTGATTTGATCCGTCTTGATCGACTGCAGCGAGGACTTTTGTTATTCCGACGTTGTTTTGTTCCCGGTTGCAATGCCTGGAACAACTGGCGTATAAAAGAGGCCTCTCATTCTCAACAACTCACTCCTATCCTCTCCTCGATTTACTCTACCTCTTTTACCATCGACCATATTCCAGAGTATGTCTTCTCTTTCGTACCTCGTCTTCCTTCTTCTCTCCGTTTCGCTTCTCTTCGTGTATGTCGCTGGAATGAAGGTGATTGATTGTACTATTCAAGGTAGGGATGGATTCGCAAGACATGGCCTCTTCATTTCACGTACCCTCTCGCCGGTCAGAGATACGAGAGAGCGTGCAAAATGCGGAGAGTCATTTCTTGCCAAGCCATCTCTAAATCAAGGAGACGCGATGCTTACGAGAAGTTGTCTGCTTTTTTATAGGTTCCTGGTTGTGATCCAAAGTTGGAGGATTGCGGCGATAAATAACTCCGCAATATCCATTGGATTGAAGAATGGCATTAATATCATTCTCTTCGACTTCATCTCCTTCCGTTTTTTTTTTAGTTTTGTGGTGTGCGTAGACAAATCATCTTTGTTTCCTCATTACCCTCTCACTCTGACGGATTCGAAAGTACACCTAATGAATAGATGATTTCCGTCTCTTCACTGTAAATTGCTTTTTGGAAGTAGATTCCC
>LS578069.1:0-39865 GCA_900490775.1 Pristionchus maxplancki
AGCTGGCTAACGCCACACTGGATCCGAAGCCATGAAGGGGCGTCGTGGGGGTACGGTAGCTCCTGCAATCAATAAATCGATAATTGAGTAATTGTAGACTCGAGAGGGGTAGGATGGATGTGACTAACCAATAAATTTGGGTGGAGATGTAGAGGAAACGGGCAGCTGGCCCCCGGCAATACTTCGGGAATTGCTCAGCTTGGGGTACGAAAGCGACAACTGCAATAGAAGGGATACTGTAGGTGCGGTAGAGCAGCCAGGTTACTGTAGCCTAGGTAGATCACTGGGGTTACTGTAAGGGTGACTCACCAAAAATGGTTGTGATGGCAGGGGCTATGATGCACATTGGTACATCAAGAATGATCTCCTTCGAAGGGAGAGGGTCGGGCAGCTGGAGAGGGGCACACAATGCAGCTGCCGAGATGGAGAATACTGCAATGAAGACGAATTTGGGGCGTGAGAGAGCACGCGATTGTGAGAGAGTGCAGACGGCTAGAGGAAATCTCTCTCCACTATTGCAGACTAGGTAGATCAGTGGGACAACTGTAGTCTAGAGAGAGGAAAGATGAAGTGACTCACCGAAAAAAGCGGTGAAGAGGCAGCTTCTTGCGCAATGCAACGGGCAATCGCCATCTGTAATACAAGAAATCAATAATTCAGGCCCTCTCGTCTCTTCCCTCCCCCTCTTTCCCCTTCTCTCCTCTCCTTCTCTCGAGGAGGAATCTACCGGCGCCCCGTCCAGGTACTTTTGAGTTGCTAACCAGTTACATCCCTAATCAGGATCACACTCGATATCGAGGGGTACCCGTAATTTTTGTGTTTCATCACTAAGGTTTAGCTGATTCGAATCTTTAGATGAGTTCACTCACAGTAATGCGCGCTCCATAAGGGAGTCGCTTGAGAGACGATATAACAGCAACTGCAATGAATAACTTGCTAAATACAGGCGCCCTCGTCTCTCCTCTCTTCTCTCATTCTCTAGAGGGAATTCTAACGGCTGGAGGGAACCACTATTCGGGTACGTTATATTTGCTACTGGTCCATAGAGCTAATCGATAGAGTTACGGTAGGCTGGACTGGAAAAGGGGGGAAGCGTGGACTCACTTTATTATTACGCCGGAACTTGTCGACGGGCTGGAATTGCGTCAGCACTTTGTGGTAGGAGCCGTAGGGGCGCATGGAAACTGCAATGGATCGAGCTGAGGCGAGAGAGCACGCAATTGTGAGAGGGTGCAGACAGTTAGAGGGAAATGCGCTATTCATTTCGCACGCTCTTTCGCCTGTCAGACAGTGATGAGGCAGTGTGCAGAATTAAGAGAGAGTGCGGGCGGCTAGAGGGAAGAACAACTCACTGTTCAAATTGACAAGGAAGAAGGCGGTGGCGGGCGGGCGGGCGATCAGCGGAAGGACGAGGGGCGGCACCGGCCAGACGGTGGAGGACGATGGAGGGGCGGGGGAGCACTCTTGTGTGAGGGGGGTGGTCGGAAGGGAGGGAAGCGAGAGGCTACTAGCGAAGTCCGCTGCATGGACGTACCAATGCAGTCGGCTACTCTCAACTCCCTACCCAACCGACACCCGGGTGCTGCGTCCCCGGAGCTGCTGCAGCCGCCTGCAAGCAGCAGAGTTAGACTGGTCGACTCTCTCCATTCCGCACGCTCTCTCGCGTCGTCTGACCGATGAGAGAGCGGGCGGAGTGGGGAGAGCAGCGATGCGCACCGTAATCATCATTTATTAGCTCGACTACCGTAATTAGTCAGTTATCGATTCGCCTACCGTACCTAGACAGGCAGGGACTTGGCCGCAGCGTCGAACGCGCGAGTGAGTGGCTTGCCCGTCTCCGAGCTGTTGCTGCAAATAATGTCGATCAATAACTACCGTACTCTATCAATTACCGTATGTAGTCAGTTATCGATTCCTACTGTCCATCAATCGATACTACCGCTATCTACAGTAACTCACGTGAACGCCTGGTGCTTGACGCCGTGCACTCTCTGCGTCCAGGGCACGGGGCGTCCGCGGTTGCCGCGGCGGCGGTGCGCGCGCGCGACCTGCGATCGATCGATATTAACTACCGTATCCTACCGTACCCCTCAACCGTATCCTACAGTACTCACGGCGTTGCAGAAGTCCTCGGCAAAGATGACCAGCTGGTCGAATGCCTGCTTGGCGGCCGTGGCACAATCGAGAAATGCCTGCAATCGATAATACCGTAATCGATGATATCGATTTTGTGCTGCTCATCTTCTAGACTACCGTAGCCTACAGTAGTCTGTAAACGTACGCGGATGGCCGGGAGATTGAGAGGATTGGCGAGCACCGTGTCGCTCAGGCGCGGCAGGCCCTTCTCGACCGCGTCTCGCACCTGCTTGCGACGCCATCCCACGATCGTGCTCATCGACGCCCACTTGGCGGCGATCGCGTCATCTCCGCGGCCGCTCATCTGAAATGCACGGTAGGATACTGTGAGGGGTACTGTAGCAACTCTCCGGGGGGGGGGGCGGTAGGGTACTGTAGCTACTCGGGTGGGCACGGTAGGGTACTGTAATGTCTCACCTTGGTCTGCATTCCATAGTTGGGTGCGAGGACCGTGAGCAGGAGGGCGCGCTTCTGAACGACCTCGGCAGCGAGCGCCGGGTTGACCGCCGGCGCCGGGGCCGGGGCCGGAACCGGAGCCGGGGCCGGAACGGGCGCAGCCGGGACTGGGGCGAGGGGCGCCAGTCGAATCGCCGGCGCGGCGTACGCGGCGAGGGCCGCGAGACGGGGGACTCCGGCGGCCGCGGCAAATTGCTGCTGGAAAAGGGGGAAATTACCTTTTTTTAAAATTATATTACAAATTTTGCACACTTTCGTTTCGCTAAGCGGCCAATTTAGAAGGAGAAGATGAGTAAAATATAAAATCAACCAATATTTTCGTTTCAGACCGCGCTGATGAGAAGGAAGAAGAGGAGCTAGCGGGATCGACGCAGAAGGGAGGAGGAGGAAGTGAGGTGAGTGGGAAGAAAAGAAAGGAGATTTGTGTTTCTGAGTGGAATGAAGTGGTTTGGGAACGCAGTCGGTTGTGGGTTGCAGCGGTTTGTATTAGGGGCATTCTTTGCAGTAAGTGGGGGCGTTTCTTCATTGAGCTCACTATTTCAACGGTCAGAGAGCCATGTATTGCCAAGCGATGATCCCTGAGTACGGTAGGATACGGTACCTGGAGAGCATCAGCGCGACGTCGCTCGCGGTCGCGCTCGTCCTCGACACTGCGCAGGCGCGCGGCCAGGTTGCGCTTCTCAATGATGACGTCATTCTTCTCTGCGGAGACGTCGGCGGCGAGAGTCTCGGCTCGGATCTGGAATACGGTAGTTAGGTAGGGATACGGTAATCGATTCGGGGGATTACTGTAGGGAGAGGGGACAGGGTACCTTCTCCGATCTCATGGCAGACAACGCGGCGGAGAATTCTCGCTCAAGGCGCGCTGCTTCCGCAGTGGCTGCGGCCTCCGCTGATGCCTGGAGTACGGTAGTTAGGTAGGGGTACGGTAATCGATTCGGGGTACGGTACCTTTTCTGCTCTGCATGAAGCCAGTGCGGCGCTGAAGTCCCTTGCCGCGGCGGCCCGCGACGCATACTCGGCAGCGTCGTTCTGGGCCTGCTTGAGCGCGCGGACGAGGCTGGCCTTCTCGAAGAGTGCCTTGTTGCACTGCGCCTCGACACTGGCAAGCTGCTTTCTCCTGCGAGGAACGACATTGAGTAATCAGTGAGTGAGACACCATTAGCTACCGTAACCACTAGGGAATCATCGTAGTGTGCTACAGTAACTATAGAGTGAAAAATAACAATGCATACTCACGCTCTCTTCAGTGGAGAGCATTCCACCGGACACTCGTCGACAGGTCTGCAATTGAGGGGTGATTGCGGTAGACCACGGTAACCAGTACTACTACGGTAGATTACGGGTTACTGTGTCATCGAGGCTGCAATCGGTTACGGTAGGCGATTATTGGGGATCGGCAACTGATCGTTTGTGGTAGACCGTCAGTTATAGATGGGGTTACGGTAGACTAGAAGGCATCGACAACTGACCAGACGATCGATAACAACGGTAGATTGGTTGCGGTACCTGGTGCGGGGGGATGACAACGGCTCGTCGTCGTACATCGCTAGCTCGCCCGTAGCGCTTCCGGAAGAGGGCGGAGCGTGTTTGTCGTCGGGGCTGCAAGTGGACCGAGTTATGGCTTTATTCTATCATCTTGTAATGCTCTCTCGTCGGTCGGAAAAGCGAGAGAGCATGGGAAAGTGAGAGGGTCGGAGCAAGAGCGAGCGACAGCTGTAGGCAAGGGGGAATCGAGGGGGTGGATAGCTGGCAGATTACGGTAGATTGGTTACGGTACCTCATCGGGATGAGCGGCATGTCCTCCTCCCCGTCGTCCATTGAGGAGGGAGCAGGACGGCGAGACTGCATCTTCTCATTGTCATCCGTCGGCGAGCCACGGAAGGAGCTGCAAGCGGTTACGGTAGACGAGGAAGGAGAAACCTGATTACGGTAGATCGGTATTCGATCGATAACTGCTACAGTATACCATCAATAGGGGATTGCAGGGGTACGGTACCTGTATCCGTCGAGACAGTCATCATCCTCGTTGATCACTGCGAGCCCGTTGTCCATCAGAGTGATCCTGCAAGTGAGACACTCGGTGGGCTACAGTACGGTTGGGCAATCGACAACTGCCTGTTTTTGATAATAAATTTATGAAAATAGTCACTAGTTGATTGCAACAGTAGGATAACGGTTTCAGCATGACTAGGTGTACAAAAAAAGCGCTCGCGCGGCATAGATTCGGCGTCGTGTTTGGCTTCGATTGGGATATGATCAATGTCTCAATCAATCGATTTTGTATGGAGGGAGTACGGTACCTGCCACGGTTTATAAGAGCTCCCGATAACACAGATCCAGTGGAGGTAAGGTTTCTGCAAGTGAGTCAATCGTGGTGGGTTACGGTAGGGGGACAGAATACGGTAGGAGTGTCGGTGGGTCAGATGGATTACCGAGTGTGCTCGAGATCCGAGTCTCCCTGGAACTCCTCCGGGAGGCCGGCCTTTCTCACTGCGTCCCTCGCCAGCTTCAGCTCGCCCAGCATCGCCTTCTTTATTATCCGCGTCGCCTCCTTCTGTGGGACGAGACGAGGAGGGGGAGCGAGGAGGGCGGGCGGATCCAACTCGATCCTCACGCTGCAAGAGCGCCGATTAGGGTGGGACAGGAAGACGGCTGCGTCTCTCCAGTCTGCGCGCTCTCTCGGCGATCAGAGCAGCGAGAGAGCGCGCGGAATGAGGAGTGTAACTCACGAGGCGTCGTCCGTAGCAGAGGCGAATGTCCGCTTAGCGTCTGCCGCCTGCTTGTCGAGCACCGGCTGCACGCCCGGTGGACCGTACTCCGACTGAATGAATTAGTTCAGTAGGTCAGACATTGGGTCGGCGGGTCAGATTCACGTACCGGCTCCTCGTTGATCACAGCCGGGCGCCTCTTCTCGCGTTTTAGAACCTCTTTGGCAGTATTGCCTTGCCTGAGAGGCACCGCCGCCTTGTCGAAATGAGGAATGAATTGGGGGCGCACGGTAGTGGATGTCTCCGGCTTCTGCAATGGGGTTACGGTAGGAAGGGATACTGTAGCCGGGGTTACTGTAGAGGATACGGTGGCTCTGGTGTTGGGATACGGTACCTCTGAGAGGAGGTGGAGCCAGTGCATGGCAGCCGCGTATTCCTCCGGCTCTTCGCGAGTCTCGAAAGTCGACATCTCCTCGGGAATACCCTGCTCGCCATTGTTGTCCAAGCGCTTGACTCTGGTCGAGCGTAGGATCAGCTGCAAGAAACGCGTCGACTACCGTAATCCGGCGTGGGAGGGGAGGAGTGGCGTCGGGTCAGATAGATGACCTGGAGGCATTACGGTACCTGCGGGCGCTCGACGAGCATGAGCGTGAGTGCGGAAGAGATGAGAGGGCGGCGGCCGGGAGGAGGAGGGGCGGACTCGCCGATGCGAAAGGCCGCGGAGATATTCTCGCCGAGAACTTCTCCGGAGACAGTGAACAACAGGATTCCTCCCTGCGCTGCAATGGAGTACGGTAGGGTACTGTAAGGTACGGTAGGGCACGGTAGGGCACGGTAGGGTACTGTAGGGCACGGTAGGGTACGGTAGGGCACGGTAGGGTACGGTAGGGCACGGTAGGGTACTGTAGGGCACGGTAGGGTACGGTAGGGCACGGTAGGGCACGGTAGGGTACGGTAGGGCTCCTGTTTGGGCAGTAAGTTCGGATCAGAGATCAAAGATCAGAGTGCGAAGAGGCCGCCAATTCTAGTCGGTATTTGTTTAGCGTCCGCAGCGCAAATGTGCCTGGATTAGATTGCGGTTTATGGGCTGACTCAAACAAAAGGGGAATCGCGCGGGAACGTTCGTGTTTCACTTGGTGCCCTAAACTTCGGGTACGCGATTGGGGCTTGCAATGATACCGAAGGTAGGTAGTTGATTTAATGATTAGTGTGGTATTTAATGTAAATGAATACCCATAGCGAAGGAAGCCTCCTTGCGCATTATGTCCACCAGATGATTGCCGAGATTCGGCGTCAGAACAAGCTGCAATTGTTGGAGTAATTGTCTGACGCTCTCTCAGTTTGTAGTGCTCTCTCGTCAAAGAGAGAGAGAGAGAGAGAGCATGAGAACGTGAGAGGATCGGAGTCTGACCGTCATGCGTAGTGTATCGATCGATTCTAGCATATTTTGTGTCGCCCTCTCCATTGCACACGCTCTCTCGCCGATCAGACAGTGCGAGAGAGCGGGTGAATTGAAGAGAGTCAGATAATTGAAACTAACCGGCAGATGGTGCACGTACGGCGTCAGTGCGCCTTTCCAGCCATCAGGAACCTGGAACAGATAACGTAGGTCAAGGGAGGATACTGTAGCGGCACCGATCGATCAATGGGGCCTAATCATAATTTTGAGTGATGAAAAAGCCCGGGGTACTGTAGCTCAGGATACGGTAGCTATGGGTGATGGGCGTGAGCGAGGCTTGGCCTTGTGTGGAGGTGAAGTAGGCAGGTAAAGATCAGAGATCAAAGAGCAAAGATCAACTCGCCTCGGGCTTTCCGGGAACTGCGGGCGGGACTGCAGGGCCTTTGGACGGTGAATTGCGCTTGGCCTTCGCCGGAAGTTGCTTGGACTTGGGGCTGCGGACCGGCGAAGTTTTTCCCATGGTTACTGCAAGTAAACTGTGGTTAGTTCAATTCATGATACGCAAGCGACGCGATTACGGTAGCTCGCTGACATTACGGTAGGGGCCGATCGCGAATTGACTGGGGGAGTACGGTAAGAAGGATGTGATGGATTGGGAACTACCGGATGTGCTACCGTTTAGTTATTCTCGTCTAGAGAGGGCTGGGCGAGAGAACTGACCAGAGGAAATGAAGAGATGACCACTCGTATGTATCACTCGAAGTGAAGATGAGGGGGGAGGATGGGGGAGGGGAGGGATGGGGAGGGAGGGAAATGAGGTAAACAGTGATGGAGGATGAGTAGGAGGAAAGGAGATATCGAGTGTGCTGATTGTCAACCTATTAGAGATATCCAGTGAACTTGTTGTTTCAGAGCGAAGAGAGGATCGAAGGAGGGAGGGACGGCGGCTTGAGAAGGACGACGGATGCTCGATGGACGATAGAGGTCAGCCAAAGAAATAGGATACTCTCGTTCAAGGGGCAAGGATTAATGATTGGACTGATGAATTCATGATGAAAGGGTTATCTGGAAGAAAGGAAGATATGTGTTTCACGGGCCAGATGATAGGAATAAGGGTTGGATGCGTGCTCCTAGAACCTGGTGTGATTTCGGCGGTGGTAAGACGTTTCGGGAAAATAGCTTCAGAAACGGACGTTTCAGAAATTTTTTCTCAGATATTTCTCACCTGGATGAGCGCGCACATTACTTTGGAAGCGATTTGTGCCCGATCAAAATATTTTATTCTCATTTTTATTTAGCAATTATATTATAACTCAACTAGGAGAATCCAAAAATGATATTAAAATTGCAGGAAAGTGCATATTAAGTGTTTCAAAAATTTATTTTTCTGAAACGTCCTTTTCTGAAGTGGACATTTCCAATTTTGTTTTTTTTAAACGTCTTATCACCATTTCGGCATTAATCCACTGTAAGGCCCAGTAGGAAGATTGAGGGTTTTCCGATCTGTTAGAAAGAGCCTGGTAATGAGCTCACATGTCAGGCTCTACGGTGACTTTCCCTTTAGTCGAAGGTGGATCGGTGATTGTCGATTGCTATTCACTTTTGGTCGTAGAAGAGGCAGGGCGAATTGCTGTTCCAGAAGCTTCACTGGAGGGAAGGGGCGGGGAAGAGTAGGCATTAGGGGAGTGGTAGGAGGAAGTTCAGTGTTTCATCGATTAGTTCGAAAGAGTCTGGAATGATAGTGATATCAGGCTGTAGGATGACTTTCCCTTTAGAAGAAGGTGGATCGATGATTGTCGATTGCCATTCAAAAGAGCAGCAGGGAAGAGAATGGTGAATTGCGGTTTCAGAGGTGACACTAGAGGGGAGGGATTGGGATAGCAGGATGACAGTCCACTGGTACAAGTGAGAGGAGTGTTTCATCGGTTGTTAGATAGACTCTGGAATGGTAGTAATTTCATTCAGGACCTAGAGTGAGGTGTGACTCGACCGTTAAATATGTCAATGGTTGGTTCAAGGGGATGTATCCGTCCAGATAGGGCACCTGTGAGATGAGTGTTTCGGTAGAGCCCTAGAAGCCCTCCTCCCATAGAAGGTCCACGTCTAGAGATTGAGATGATCAGGGTGGGATCAATAATATTTATTCGATACGAATCAAATAAGAGTCATGTTGAATTGCTGTTTCAGATGCGAGACTGGAGGAAGGAGAGGGAGATGTGGAAGGACGAGAGGAGGAGAGGAGCCGATCACAGGTGCGCTGTTTGATTCTGTGATCATTCAGTTTTCCAGATCCGGACGTGCCTCGCGAATTGGAGTAGGAGGGAGAGAAGACGGAAGCTGAGGAGAAACGACCGACAAGAAGGATTTGAGGTAGAATAGAGCGATGGATGAAAAATAGCTGGATTTAGACCGAGAGTATCCTGAAATTGGCGGACCAAACTAATTATATAGATGCATCGAAACCATCGAAACGCAGGAATAGAGCCAATCTTATTGTTAGAAGCAACCAATTTGGAGCAGCTATTTTGTAAAACCTGCTTCGCATTTCATACTTTAGTTGATACTGGGAAACTACTGGCAATATAATTTTCCCAAATCTAGTGTTGCAAAGTAGCGACGGTGTTTTATTGCATATTGCATCTACACTTGAGCTCTAAGGAGATGGGATACGGTAATCGATACTGTAGTCAGGCGAAATAGTGTATCTATTATTTTAAATGGTTGATGAATCGATAATTGCAGATCCGCACAAGAAGAGAGAGGGTGCTGCAGGAGGGAGTGTGAAGGGGAAAAGAGACGAGGATTCGAGAAGAAATAGAAAATAGAAAGGGCATAAAAGACCCGATTTGTATTAATTGCGCAATTGTATCTGTAATATGTATTTGTAGCTTTGTTGGTTTGATTGCTAGGTTTCATTTTCTATGTTAATTTGTGTGTACGTTGTTGTTATGTGATTTTAATTTAAAAATCCGGAGCCGAAAGGCTTCTTGCGAGTAGGAAAGAGCCGCGTATTCTTTGTTACTCGGCTGAGATGTGTGTGACTGCTACTATAGTTGTGGTACAGTCACAAAAATCACTTAAGAATAGTGCTGGAAGGATATTTATTTATTTTTAGAAGAGACGGCATATTTTTGAACAGAGAAAAATCAAAGAAATGACCTAGCGAAGCGTGTCGCGGCCGCGCGTTGCGCTCGTACTGTAAAATATCGCGTCAAACTTCGCGGAGAAATGTGCGGCGGCATGTTAAAACGCGTGCGATTCGAGCTGCAAGATGGCACGTTTCGTTTGTTTGCGCTGGAATCTCGGTAGATCAAGCACCCCTTCGCTCCTTTTCCTCCTTATTGATTAATTTACCCTCTTCCCTCGCTCTCCCACACCCCCATTCATTTGTCACCCTCCCGTCCCGTCGACTGGTCCGCTCTGTCCCTGTATGTTTTGCGTCCTTTTCCGTGCCTTTTCCACGCAGAAGGATCTTGCCTGCATATTCTAGTGCTCTTTCCTTGTTGTGTCCTCCCTTCTATATTGTTTCGATTCTGTTTTTCCTTAATTATGCGTCGCTAAAATGCCAAAAGTGCGTGTCCATAGTGTGGTCGGTGGTTTTAGAGGTTTTTTTGTGTGAAAGCGCCGCCCCTTTACTGCGCGTTGTGAGGTGAATGCGGACTAAAACTAAAAAAGTCCCGTCAACGGTTTCCTTCCACTCTTCTTGGTCTTGATTTATTTTCTTTGCTGACGCGCGTTTCACTCTTACTGTGACTATTCGCGTCAAACGTCCGGGGGAAGTGTGCGGCAGCTTGGTGAAACGTGCGCGCATTTCGAACTGCTCGTTTCGCTAAATCGAACACTCGTAGACCACCCTCCCATCTCCCGTCCCCTCCGCGTCATTGACTCTCTTCCCTCGCGCTCATTCACCCCTTTATTTCTCGTCCTTCCGCCCCCTCGGCTGGTCTTCTCCGCCTCTTGTACGTTTTGCTCTATTTTCCACGCTTTAGTATCCAGCCTTCCTATTCTAGACCTGCTTCATTGTTGCTTTTCTCGTTGCTATGTTATTTGGATCTTGCTTGTCGTTAATTAGGAAGCTCCAAAATGCCATAACTGCTCGTCCCGATGGTTTGTTGTTGGAATCGCCCTTTTTTTGAAAGCGCGCTAGCGTCGCCCCTTACTGCGACGTGTGAGAGGAATGAGGAATTGGACATGGCAAAAACATCTCCTCGATGGTTTCCTTCCCCTATCCCTGTATTTGGTTATTTTTTGCGGCATTGCGTTCTAACTATAAAAGAATTCGAGTCAATCGTCCGGGGAAAGCATGCTGCAGCTTGGTAAAATGTGCGCGAAATTCGAACTCGTTTTGCTTACTCGATCACTCGGTAGATCGAACACCTCTTCCCTTCTCCCCTCCCCTCCGCGCCTCTGTTTATGAGCCCGGTTGCGTTAGAATCTGGAAAATCTGAGGATGTCTGGCACAAAATATGTCCAAAGGGGTTCTCGAGGGTGCTGATGACGATGACCATATTCATTTTTCATATTGAGCCTCCGTTGGCTCCAGATGACGTCACGTCGAAATCGGAGTTTCTAAAAATTTCTAAGCCTGCGGAGGCGCTAAAATTACGAAAATAAGTTTTCTGGGGCAGAATTTGATGGCAAACACGCCTGTCTATTTCATTTTTCATGAATTATTAAAATAATTTTTAAAAATCAAAGTTTTCACTCGGTCATTTGCGTGCTTAGCTTTTTGCATGGATCGATGCGCACTGACGAATAGGTACTATATTTAAAATTTCAGCAAAATCGTACATCAGAGAAATCGGAGTGCCGGCGAATAGTGACGAGAAAACGGTCTGAAAACGACGCCGCATCCTTTGATCTACCCTCTTCCCTCGATTCGAGTAAGAGGATAGGCGAAATAGTGTGGTGAGATGAGAGAGCACAGAGAGAAGTGGTGGGAAGAGGGTAGATCAAGAGCTGATGCGTCGTTTTCTGACCGTTTTCTCATCACTATTCGCCGGCACTCCGGTTTCTCTGGTGTACGATTTTGCTGAAATTTTAAATATAGTACCTATTCGTTAGTGCGCATCGATCCATGTAAAAAGCTAAGCACGCAAATGACCGAGTGAAAACTTTGATTTTTAAAAATTATTTTAATAATTCATGAAAATGAAATAGACAGGCGTGTTTGCCATCAAATTCTGCCCCAGAAAACTTATTTTAGTAATTTTAGCGCCTCCGCAGGCTTAGAAATTTTAGAAACTCCGATTTCGACGTGACGTCATCTGGAGCCAACGGAGGCTCAATATGAAAAATGAATATGGTCATCGTCATCAGCACCCTCGAGAACCCCTTTGGACATATTTTGAGAGAACTGGACCTTTTGGCTGTGCCGACCCCTTCCCGATTCTTAGACGATCGGGCTCTTATTTATCGAATGACTCCTCTCACTTTCACTCACCCCTTCATTCCTCATCCTTCCGTCCTCTCGACTGGTCCTCTCTGTTCGTTGTGCGTTTTGCTCTCTTTTCTGCGCTTTAGCATCAGGCCTATATAGACGTACTCCTTTGTTTTTTACAGACTAGATTTAGTACTGGAGCTAACCTTGAGCGACAATGACTTTTTTATTGTTCCATTCCCCTTATTTTCAGCTGTGATTATTTCGTTTTCGCTTATTTCCGCCGTGCTTATCATCTCTAATCAGGGTCGTTAAACATCAAATCTTGCAGGTAAACACTTCCTTTTACCAACCATCTCGAGGCGTTCGCGATCTCAAGGACAACACTCGGCCAAGATAATTCCGCTGCCCACTCCCTATAAAGATAAGTACTTGGTATAATTCTATAATGGGGTACGCGCACTTTTGTAAGTAAGTTGCGTACCGCATGGATGGTATTTCACACTTCATTCTTTTTATTTTTTAAATCATTTTTTTCGCTTCATTTCGCGGCGCTTCCATCCATCACTAGTTAAGTGCGCAGGACGGTGGTGCTCATCTCCTCTATAGTGAGGGGCGGTTGTTTAGTTGCCTTCGCGGGCGCAGGGTCTTCTTTTCGTGGGTAGAAAGCCACAAGCTACTGATTATGGTTGCGCCCTTGTTGGTTTGAGAGCCGTAGACTAAATTCTCCCTTCCGTGTATCGCGGTGGATGATCCTTACGACCGAGAGCACCGCTGTCTTAGGCTTGTTAGTGCACGCGCTTGACTGTTTTTTTACTGGGATTAGTCGTCATTTTAACTGTTACGGCGGGAATAGGAAATGCAGAGTCGGCAACTACTCTGCGATCCCGAAATTAAATCAAAAATAAACGTGATGGGTTGCTCATTTGTAAATATCACAGAGCACGAGTTCCGATGGACGGGCGGGGTTTCAACGACGACGTCATCTGAGGAGCGGCGAGCGAGGAGGATGACGGAGTAGGTAGGAGCAAGGGTGCTCTGCACGATGACGCCAGCAATCGCTTTATTTCAGGAGTTTATTTCCTCGATTCAACCCGGCAAACAACTACATAGAAGGGAGACGGAAGGCCGAGGGATTGGAGGTCGGTTGCCTCGATGACGTCATTTATAGATTGATTTCAGGAAGCCACAATTCTACCTCGTTCTCGTTCTGCTCTCTGCCTCTCTCACGCCCCTCCCGCGCCCTTCCTTCCTCGAGGAGCTGAGCAGGACAACGACTGCTGCGAGGTTGGTTGGAGTATTCCAGTACTTACTAATACATTCTTGCAGGTTCGACCCGACCCGATGCCTCTCTCTCCTGCCACACGAGAAGCGCGAGAAGCGCCGTCGATCAATGGCTGTTTGAGGTACTGTATTGTCGATTTTTGCGAGCTCAAAATAATTTATTTGCAGATCCGCTACTCGGGCGAGATCGCAGACTCAGCAACGAGCCATGCAGCAAGTGGAGAAGAGACAGTGGCTAGGGTAGGTGCAAGAATGATGACTGTACTAATCGATATTTGGTTGCAGTTGTTTGTCGAGCCTCCTGCCCTCTCGTCTCTCGCTCCAACTCAAGTGTGTGGCAGGACGAGTTCGCCTCTCTCGCGCCCTCGCTGCCCTCAAGACGGCCTCTACTTCTTCCTTCGATAATGTCCGTGCAGGATGAGGAGAATAGTCTAACCGTGTCCAATTTCTTGTGATTTCACTTTACTTGTGCCTGATATCGTCTGAACTGATTTTTCACCTGCTGAATTATTTCTACTTGGTGTAGTGACATTCGTCGTCCAATAATTGTAATCAGTCAGTTATCCGGGATCTTGCAGGCTGCGGTGCTTCTTCTGGTTGCCACGGGACGTCAGCTTCCTTCCCCCTCCTTCCTCCGATGGAGGCCCTCTTCCACTGAAGTCCCCCCCTTCCTCGGGCCCAAGCAGGTCGGTGCGCTGTCAATATTCTTGAATATTTTTGTTGTTATTTCGCATTTCGTCAATGTCTTATCTCTACTTCTTTCAGGCTGCGGTCTTTCCGCACTCTGTGCGTGGCCCTGGCCGTCAGCAACGGCAGCCGCCACCACTTCCTGTATGCTGCATTGGGCGCAGTGGAGACTCGCAAGGGATGAGAGGTAAGGTGGAGATGACTTATGACTTGATTACTGATTACGTTCACTCTTGCAGTCCTCCCCTGGATGTACTATGGCCGTCTTCCCTCCCCTCCCTTCTCTTCTCTCTCTGTCGAGGGCATCCGTCGGGAGAGAAGTAGCCCCGCTTATGCCTTGGTAAACCATTATCCTCTTGCAGTCCTCCCTTCTAGCTGTGCGATGGGATGCGGACGACTTCCCTCCTCCCTTCTCTTCTCTCTCTCTGTCGAGGGCTTCTGACGGGAGAGAAGTAGTCCCGTCTGCCGCTAAGAAGAGGTGCGTGATGTGATGGAAAAGACGCCAATAATAGTAATAATAATTTAACGTGATGCTAATTCAATTTTTGCAGGTCGAGCTTTCCCGTCCTCGCTCCCCTCAAGACGCTCGGCTGTCTCTTCCTCACTTGAGAAGGTCCGTGCGGGATGGAAGGGAACTAGGAGCATTGTTGGCATCAGAAACACAAATACTCACTTATTCTACCCTCGCTCACGTTTGCTTTTGATCTCTAATGTTTGTGATTAACTTCCGGTATTGCAGGCATGTCGATCGATGCTCGCGCCCCTCTTCCTGACTGGCGCCCGGCCTTCTTCCCTTCGATGACCAATCGTCATTGCTGCTCAGCGGGTTGAGGTGCGGTTCAAAATAAGATTAATAATAAATGTCTATTGATCGGGGTGGTGATTTATTTCTTTTAACGGTGAATGGAAGGCGTGACACGCACAGTGAAGGTTTTCAGTCAACCATTGAAATAAATGAATCGCAGAAATTAATTCATGGTAATAAATCACCATCCCGAGCAATAAACTTTTATTAGGCACGAACTATTTTTTTTATCTATCGATGTCTTCCTAAAACTGACGTCTTCCTCATTTCAGTTCGTCGTTCGTTCTTGAAGCCCCTCATCCGCCTCTCGCTCCCCCCCCCCCCCTCTCCCTGGAGCTCGAGTTCCTTCTCCCCCCCCTTTGTCTCGTCCATTTCCCTTCTCGCCGGTCCTGGCGCTCTAGCCAGTTGAGACCCCTCCCTTTTTAACTTTTGTTGTTTGACCCATTTCCCTCTCCTTCTCCCTGGCGACACACCCAGTAGACACTCCCTTCCCTTTCAGGCACTGGGCCAGATCACCGTCGGATGAGAACAGAATTTATGTTCACGTTCTTTTTTATTCGGCTATTCTCATCCAGTCAGTTGTCATCCGACCTTAGTACCTCTTTTCATCGTTGCTTGATCCATTTGCTTCGCTCACAAGTAGTTCGAGTAGTTTATCTGTACCGTACTGGTATTCCTCGTTTGCCCTCCTTTTCCCCTTTCCTTCCCTTTCCATCTTCCCTCGTTTAGTTTCTGCACATTTGTGTTTTCTTCTCTCATCTCGCTCGTTTTTTGTTCGTTTGTGTCCATCACGAACCGTTAGAAGCGTTCGTGAAGGATTTGTGTCGTTTGGCAGTTCGTTGGGGTTAACAGAGCCCAGAAGCGGCTTTTGGACGACACAAGTAATCCTCGTCCTAAAAGCTGGTTATGGCTTTAGATTTCAGTTCGCGATCGACCACCGTATACCTCCTAAAACCCGGATCCGGTTTTGATGACGGCCTCCAGCTTTTTTCAGTTCGCGATCAACCGTTTAACTCCTAGGGGTCACATCGATACATTTTCATGGTGTGCTACCGTAATCTGTGAAAAGGCAGAAAGTCACATCGATACATTTTCATGGTGTGCTACCGTAATCGGGAAAAGGCAGAAAGTCACATCGATACTTTTCAATGGTGCGCTACCGTAATCTGGGGAAAGTCAGTCCTCGATTGGGATTCGTGGTGTGCTACCGTAATCTGTGTAAAGGCAGAAAGTCACATCGATACATTTTCATGGTGTGCTACCGTAATCGGGAAAAGGCAGAAAGTCACATCGATACTTTTCAATGGTGCGCTACCGTAATCTGGGGAAAGTCAGTCCTCGATTGGGATTCGTGGTGTGCTACCGTAATCTGGGAAAAGGCAGAAAGTCACATAGATACATTTTTCATGGTGTGCTACCGTAAACTGTAAAAAGGCAGAAAGTCACATCGATACATTTTCATGGTGTGCTACCGTAATCTGGGAAAAGGCAGAAAGTCACCTCCATCATTTTCAATACACGATCAGCTACCGTAAGCCTCCTCAATCCAGGATCCGGTTGTGTAGACGCCCTCCGGTTATTTCAGTTCGCGATTGGCTACCGTATACTTCCTAAAACTAGGATCCGGTTTTGATGACGGCTCCGGCTTTTTCAGCTCTCGATCAACTACCGTATACCCCGTAAAACCAGGATCCGGTTGTGTAGACGGCCTCCAGGTTTTTCAGTTCACGATTGACTATCGTATACCTCCTAACACCTGGATCCGGTCGTGTCGACGGCCCCCGGATCTTTTCAGTTCGCGATTGGCTACCGTATACCTCGTAAAACCAGGATCCGGGAACGACTTTTAGGACGACAACGCAGCTACGGCCCTGGAAGAGATGGTGGATACCGTAACCGTCGACCTAAAAGCCGGCTACGGCTTCAGAATGGGGACCGCTGGATACAGCAATTCCAGACCGGTGGTTTCCAGACTCGAGACTCACACAGCCTTCCCACCACGAGCGCTTCTTAGGGCTCTTGGAGGAAAGAAATAGACATGCGAGAAAATGACAAAACGAACAACAGAAAAGTGAGGGAAATAAGAGTAACAAACAAGGGCTTTGGGAAGGAAGAGGGAAGAGAGGGGCGAAGGGAAACAAAGGGGGTGCGGATGTGCAAATTGCACAAGAACCAAGCAGTGGGTATGGTGCCGTTACATCAATCGTGAGAAAGGGGAAAAGGGGGAGTGAGGAGAGAGAGGGAGGCGGGTGTGCCTACTCTCTCTACCCCAGTCCGCTCTCGCTCCTTGACCCCGGGTGGTGCCTCGTTCCCCCTCTCTAGTACCTAATCCAGTCGAACCCAGATAACCATTGTTACTTCCTTGTCTAGGGACACGGGAACTACACAACGACGTGCCCTGAGAGTTGGGACTCAACGGGCATGTTGCGGTGCCAAGGGGAACAAGGGTCAGATCAATTAGGAACAGTTATGGGGGCTACAAAGAGAACTCAGGAGCAATACCAAATCTCTCGCCGATCAGAGAGACCAAGGAGGGAGATGTTAAATGTTCTGCACAACTCTGAGCAGGATAAACGGGATACAAGGAGGGAACATTTCATCTTGACCTGAATCTTGTCAACGAGTCATTTTTCGACGTCGAATTTTCAGCTTCATCTAGACCCCTGCGAACATAATCGTATCAGAGAGTATTCCGCACCAATCTATGGCAACTACCGAGTGTAGTCATCCAACTTCAAGTCGGTCTTTCTCCTGTTTAGTGCAATCATCGTAATATTTTGTCTTCGTGTTCTGGGGCCATTTCTTAGGCGCTCTATCGATCTACACAGGTTAGACGCCGATATCATTCCATAGGACAGTGCTAGAAATAGCGAGGTATACCTAACGAACAGCTCGAAACCTTATTAATTTTCTCATATACGATTATCGATTTGGTCTCGAGGATACGAATGGTAGATCAGTACGCGCATATCGAGGGAGTGGAGGCGAATCCACGCCCCAAAAACTAGGACGAAATCGGCAATTGTAAATAAAAAAATGATATGGTTAAGAGCAGTTCGTTAGATATAGATCGCCGTTTCTTGCACTGTGCTAAGGAATGATATCGGCTTCTAACTTGCGTAGATCGATAGAGCGCCGAACAAATAGCCCTAGATCACGAAGACAAAATATTTCGATGATTGCACTAAACAGGAGAAAGACCGACTTGAAGTTGGATGACTACACTCGACAGCTGCTATAGATTGGTGAGGAATAATCTCCTACAAGATTCCGTTCGCAGAGGTCTAGATGCAGCCAAGAGTGTTAAAACCGTCGAAAAATGGATCGCTGACAATATTCGGCCAGTCCAGACCCAAGACGTACTCGATGGGGACACCGTTACCTATGCGCGTGGTACCACGTTAACCTAAGAGGACCAAACCCGGGTCAGACCAACAGGACACGGAATTAGGCCATGCACATGGGAACAAGAGAAGGCACGAGGAGACAAGAATGGGGGATGGGGGAGGGGGGGAGGCTGGACGTCTTCTGGAACATGGCGAGTGAGCGAGACAAAGCATCTGAAATGCACAATAAATTACCGTTGCAGTGATAATTGATGGAATTTGTGTAAGGCTAGGACGAATACTAAATTAGATCCACATGCCATTCCAAAATGGAGCGATTCCAACTAGCTATACCATTCTAAAAACACATTCCAGCTTTGACTAATATCATAAATATTCAGTAATTTTTAATCGCAGTAATTAGCACTTAATTTGACTTGAAATATACTAAAGGTTAATAGGCGAGTCAAAATTCAGGACCACTCAGTTAATAATTATAGCCAAGTGATGAGCCGAAAAATGTGCAAAACTTATTGACCCTCCCCACCCCCCTTCCTTCTAAACTTATTGTGAGAGCTACAACAATTACAGCAATTTTGCTTCAACTACTACTAAACCGTTAAGCATAGTTGCCCACGCCTCAGGCGGGGGGGGGGGGCCTGCACGTGCAGTCACCCCCCCCCCCCCCTACCATGTATAGGGGGTCATGGTCCAAAATGGGTCGGGGGTCGACCCCAAGTACCGTATACCAAAGTGTGTTACCGTACTCCACTGACTTACCGTAACCAAAAATACCGTACCCCGGGAATCGCAAACTGACTTTTTTTTAAAAATGCGTTTTAAAAATCGGTTCTTTGACAAATCATGGATGACTCATAAATTTTTTTAAATAATTTTTCCAAGTCAAAATCATGGCCTAGTGGCTAACGCGATGACCTTGGAATACGAATGTTGGGAGTTCGAATCCCGAACGTGCCAAACCCCTTTGCCAAGCTTCGGCGAGTTCGGGGAAGGCGCCCGGGAGGTACCGTACCCTCATACCGTAATTTTTTGAGTTGGGTCAACTTTTTTTCGTTGGGTCACATTCATGACTTTTGATGCCAAAATCATTTTTTGAGCACACTGATCGTACCTGGAGTTCGCTGGGTTGTTCCCGCGGTCACATTCGTGATTTTTCGAACTCAACTTTTTTCGGGCATCGGAGAAAAAGCATGGCTTTACCGGGCACGTCGAAATTTTCCTTTTTGTGTTTTTTCTGTTCACAGTAACTACCGTAATCCCAGATACCGTAATGCGGGAATCGCAAATTGACTTTTTTCAAAATGCGTTTTAAAAATCGGTTCTTTGTGCTTGCATGAGTGACTCTGCGAGCATATTTTATTTTTTTAATTGTTTTTAACCAAAGATCATTGCCGAGTGGCTAAAGTAGTTTCGTTGAGGGCGGCAGGTCAGGCGTTCAATGCCCGACAGTGTTCAGAACCCCTTGGCTTTGGCATCGGTGTATTCTTGACGCATTCACAATATTCCAAGAGGAAAAATTTATGATCAAGAATCTCAAAAGTATGATGGATAATCATCAAAAACACGAGGTCTCCATGTCGGTGGTTATTCAGAATGCTGGAGTCGTGTTCTGAAAAATGGAATCATTGTTGTTTTTAAAAGACATTTTCTTACCAGATAGTTCAATAAATGCAGTCTTAATAGGTATAATTTGTTGAAATGATTAAGATGAATGAGGGATACTGTAATGTTTTTAATTGTTGTAAATGCTTGGAATTTAGGACCAACCGAAATCAGGAAATAATAGCAGAATTGTAACTGTGAGAAGGTTATGTCTTTTAAAAACAACAATGATTCCATTTTTCAGAACATGACTCCAGCATTCTGAATAACCACCGACATGGAGACCTCGTGTTTTTGATGATTATCCATCATACTTTTGAGATTCTTGATCATAAATTTTTCCTCTTGGAATATTGTGAATGCGTCAAGAATACACCGATGCCAAAGCCAAGGGGTTCTGAACACTGTCGGGCATTGAACGCCTGACCTGCCGCCCTCAACGAAACTACTTTAGCCACTCGGCAATGATCTTTGGTTAAAAACAATTAAAAAAATAAAATATGCTCGCAGAGTCACTCATGCAAGCACAAAGAACCGATTTTTAAAACGCATTTTGAAAAAAGTCAATTTGCGATTCCCGCATTACGGTATCTGGGATTACGGTAGTTACTGTGAACAGAAAAAACACAAAAAGGAAAATTTCGACGTGCCCGGTAAAGCCATGCTTTTTCTCCGATGCCCGAAAAAAGTTGAGTTCGAAAAATCACGAATGTGACCGCGGGAACAACCCAGCGAACTCCAGGTACGATCAGTGTGCTCAAAAAATGATTTTGGCATCAAAAGTCATGAATGTGACCCAACGAAAAAAAGTTGACCCAACTCAAAAAATTACGGTATGAGGGTACGGTACCTCCCGGGCGCCTTCCCCGAACTCGCCGAAGCTTGGCAAAGGGGTTTGGCACGTTCGGGATTCGAACTCCCAACATTCGTATTCCAAGGTCATCGCGTTAGCCACTAGGCCATGATTTTGACTTGGAAAAATTATTTAAAAAAATTTATGAGTCATCCATGATTTGTCAAAGAACCGATTTTTAAAACGCATTTTTAAAAAAAAGTCAGTTTGCGATTCCCGGGGTACGGTATTTTTGGTTACGGTAAGTCAGTGGAGTACGGTAACACACTTTGGTATACGGTACTTGGGGTCGACCCCCGACCCATTTTGGACCATGACCCCCTATACATGGTAGGGGGGGGGGGGGGTGACTGCACGTGCAGGCCCCCCCCCCCCGCCTGAGGCGTGGGCAACTATGCTTAACGGTTTAGTAGTAGTTGAAGCAAAATTGCTGTAATTGTTGTAGCTCTCACAATAAGTTTAGAAGGAAGGGGGGTGGGGAGGGTCAATAAGTTTTGCACATTTTTCGGCTCATCACTTGGCTATAATTATTAACTGAGTGGTCCTGAATTTTGACTCGCCTATTAACCTTTAGTATATTTCAAGTCAAATTAAGTGCTAATTACTGCGATTAAAAATTACTGAATATTTATGATATTAGTCAAAGCTGGAATGTGTTTTTAGAATGGTATAGCTAGTTGGAATCGCTCCATTTTGGAATGGCATGTGGATCTAATTTAGTATTCGTCCTAGCCTTACACAAATTCCATCAATTATCACTGCAACGGTAATTTATTGTGCATTTCAGATGCTTTGTCTCGCTCACTCGCCATGTTCCAGAAGACGTCCAGCCTCCCCCCCTCCCCCATCCCCCATTCTTGTCTCCTCGTGCCTTCTCTTGTTCCCATGTGCATGGCCTAATTCCGTGTCCTGTTGGTCTGACCCGGGTTTGGTCCTCTTAGGTTAACGTGGTACCACGCGCATAGGTAACGGTGTCCCCATCGAGTACGTCTTGGGTCTGGACTGGCCGAATATTGTCAGCGATCCATTTTTCGACGGTTTTAACACTCTTGGCTGCATCTAGACCTCTGCGAACGGAATCTTGTAGGAGATTATTCCTCACCAATCTATAGCAGCTGTCGAGTGTAGTCATCCAACTTCAAGTCGGTCTTTCTCCTGTTTAGTGCAATCATCGAAATATTTTGTCTTCGTGATCTAGGGCTATTTGTTCGGCGCTCTATCGATCTACGCAAGTTAGAAGCCGATATCATTCCTTAGCACAGTGCAAGAAACGGCGATCTATATCTAACGAACTGCTCTTAACCATATCATTTTTTTATTTACAATTGCCGATTTCGTCCTAGTTTTTGGGGCGTGGATTCGCCTCCACTCCCTCGATATGCGCGTACTGATCTACCATTCGTATCCTCGAGACCAAATCGATAATCGTATATGAGAAAATTAATAAGGTTTCGAGCTGTTCGTTAGGTATACCTCGCTATTTCTAGCACTGTCCTATGGAATGATATCGGCGTCTAACCTGTGTAGATCGATAGAGCGCCTAAGAAATGGCCCCAGAACACGAAGACAAAATATTACGATGATTGCACTAAACAGGAGAAAGACCGACTTGAAGTTGGATGACTACACTCGGTAGTTGCCATAGATTGGTGCGGAATACTCTCTGATACGATTATGTTCGCAGGGGTCTAGATGAAGCTGAAAATTCGACGTCGAAAAATGACTCGTTGACAAGATTCAGGTCAAGATGAAATGTTCCCTCCTTGTATCCCGTTTATCCTGCTCAGAGTTGTGCAGAACATTTAACATCTCCCTCCTTGGTCTCTCTGATCGGCGAGAGATTTGGTATTGCTCCTGAGTTCTCTTTGTAGCCCCCATAACTGTTCCTAATTGATCTGACCCTTGTTCCCCTTGGCACCGCAACATGCCCGTTGAGTCCCAACTCTCAGGGCACGTCGTTGTGTAGTTCCCGTGTCCCTAGACAAGGAAGTAACAATGGTTATCTGGGTTCGACTGGATTAGGTACTAGAGAGGGGGAACGAGGCACCACCCGGGGTCAAGGAGCGAGAGCGGACTGGGGTAGAGAGAGTAGGCACACCCGCCTCCCTCTCTCTCCTCACTCCCCCTTTTCCCCTTTCTCACGATTGATGTAACGGCACCATACCCACTGCTTGGTTCTTGTGCAATTTGCACATCCGCACCCCCTTTGTTTCCCTTCGCCCCTCTCTTCCCTCTTCCTTCCCAAAGCCCTTGTTTGTTACTCTTATTTCCCTCACTTTTCTGTTGTTCGTTTTGTCATTTTCTCGCATGTCTATTTCTTTCCTCCAAGAGCCCTAAGAAGCGCTCGTGGTGGGAAGGCTGTGTGAGTCTCGAGTCTGGAAACCACCGGTCTGGAATTGCTGTATCCAGCGGTCCCCATTCTGAAGCCGTAGCCGGCTTTTAGGTCGACGGTTACGGTATCCACCATCTCTTCCAGGGCCGTAGCTGCGTTGTCGTCCTAAAAGTCGTTCCCGGATCCTGGTTTTACGAGGTATACGGTAGCCAATCGCGAACTGAAAAGATCCGGGGGCCGTCGACACGACCGGATCCAGGTGTTAGGAGGTATACGATAGTCAATCGTGAACTGAAAAACCTGGAGGCCGTCTACACAACCGGATCCTGGTTTTACGGGGTATACGGTAGTTGATCGAGAGCT
This sequence comes from Pristionchus maxplancki, assembly GCA_900490775.1. Classification (NCBI taxonomy): domain Eukaryota; kingdom Metazoa; phylum Nematoda; class Chromadorea; order Rhabditida; family Neodiplogasteridae; genus Pristionchus; species Pristionchus maxplancki. The sequence continues at coordinate 23,356 of LS578069.1, forward strand.
GAAAAAGCCGGAGCCGTCATCAAAACCGGATCCTAGTTTTAGGAAGTATACGGTAGCCAATCGCGAACTGAAATAACCGGAGGGCGTCTACACAACCGGATCCTGGATTGAGGAGGCTTACGGTAGCTGATCGTGTATTGAAAATGATGGAGGTGACTTTCTGCCTTTTCCCAGATTACGGTAGCACACCATGAAAATGTATCGATGTGACTTTCTGCCTTTTTACAGTTTACGGTAGCACACCATGAAAAATGTATCTATGTGACTTTCTGCCTTTTCCCAGATTACGGTAGCACACCACGAATCCCAATCGAGGACTGACTTTCCCCAGATTACGGTAGCGCACCATTGAAAAGTATCGATGTGACTTTCTGCCTTTTCCCGATTACGGTAGCACACCATGAAAATGTATCGATGTGACTTTCTGCCTTTACACAGATTACGGTAGCACACCACGAATCCCAATCGAGGACTGACTTTCCCCAGATTACGGTAGCGCACCATTGAAAAGTATCGATGTGACTTTCTGCCTTTTCCCGATTACGGTAGCACACCATGAAAATGTATCGATGTGACTTTCTGCCTTTTCACAGATTACGGTAGCACACCATGAAAATGTATCGATGTGACCCCTAGGAGTTAAACGGTTGATCGCGAACTGAAAAAAGCTGGAGGCCGTCATCAAAACCGGATCCGGGTTTTAGGAGGTATACGGTGGTCGATCGCGAACTGAAATCTAAAGCCATAACCAGCTTTTAGGACGAGGATTACTTGTGTCGTCCAAAAGCCGCTTCTGGGCTCTGTTAACCCCAACGAACTGCCAAACGACACAAATCCTTCACGAACGCTTCTAACGGTTCGTGATGGACACAAACGAACAAAAAACGAGCGAGATGAGAGAAGAAAACACAAATGTGCAGAAACTAAACGAGGGAAGATGGAAAGGGAAGGAAAGGGGAAAAGGAGGGCAAACGAGGAATACCAGTACGGTACAGATAAACTACTCGAACTACTTGTGAGCGAAGCAAATGGATCAAGCAACGATGAAAAGAGGTACTAAGGTCGGATGACAACTGACTGGATGAGAATAGCCGAATAAAAAAGAACGTGAACATAAATTCTGTTCTCATCCGACGGTGATCTGGCCCAGTGCCTGAAAGGGAAGGGAGTGTCTACTGGGTGTGTCGCCAGGGAGAAGGAGAGGGAAATGGGTCAAACAACAAAAGTTAAAAAGGGAGGGGTCTCAACTGGCTAGAGCGCCAGGACCGGCGAGAAGGGAAATGGACGAGACAAAGGGGGGGGAGAAGGAACTCGAGCTCCAGGGAGAGGGGGGGGGGGGGAGCGAGAGGCGGATGAGGGGCTTCAAGAACGAACGACGAACTGAAATGAGGAAGACGTCAGTTTTAGGAAGACATCGATAGATAAAAAAAATAGTTCGTGCCTAATAAAAGTTTATTGCTCGGGATGGTGATTTATTACCATGAATTAATTTCTGCGATTCATTTATTTCAATGGTTGACTGAAAACCTTCACTGTGCGTGTCACGCCTTCCATTCACCGTTAAAAGAAATAAATCACCACCCCGATCAATAGACATTTATTATTAATCTTATTTTGAACCGCACCTCAACCCGCTGAGCAGCAATGACGATTGGTCATCGAAGGGAAGAAGGCCGGGCGCCAGTCAGGAAGAGGGGCGCGAGCATCGATCGACATGCCTGCAATACCGGAAGTTAATCACAAACATTAGAGATCAAAAGCAAACGTGAGCGAGGGTAGAATAAGTGAGTATTTGTGTTTCTGATGCCAACAATGCTCCTAGTTCCCTTCCATCCCGCACGGACCTTCTCAAGTGAGGAAGAGACAGCCGAGCGTCTTGAGGGGAGCGAGGACGGGAAAGCTCGACCTGCAAAAATTGAATTAGCATCACGTTAAATTATTATTACTATTATTGGCGTCTTTTCCATCACATCACGCACCTCTTCTTAGCGGCAGACGGGACTACTTCTCTCCCGTCAGAAGCCCTCGACAGAGAGAGAGAAGAGAAGGGAGGAGGGAAGTCGTCCGCATCCCATCGCACAGCTAGAAGGGAGGACTGCAAGAGGATAATGGTTTACCAAGGCATAAGCGGGGCTACTTCTCTCCCGACGGATGCCCTCGACAGAGAGAGAAGAGAAGGGAGGGGAGGGAAGACGGCCATAGTACATCCAGGGGAGGACTGCAAGAGTGAACGTAATCAGTAATCAAGTCATAAGTCATCTCCACCTTACCTCTCATCCCTTGCGAGTCTCCACTGCGCCCAATGCAGCATACAGGAAGTGGTGGCGGCTGCCGTTGCTGACGGCCAGGGCCACGCACAGAGTGCGGAAAGACCGCAGCCTGAAAGAAGTAGAGATAAGACATTGACGAAATGCGAAATAACAACAAAAATATTCAAGAATATTGACAGCGCACCGACCTGCTTGGGCCCGAGGAAGGGGGGGACTTCAGTGGAAGAGGGCCTCCATCGGAGGAAGGAGGGGGAAGGAAGCTGACGTCCCGTGGCAACCAGAAGAAGCACCGCAGCCTGCAAGATCCCGGATAACTGACTGATTACAATTATTGGACGACGAATGTCACTACACCAAGTAGAAATAATTCAGCAGGTGAAAAATCAGTTCAGACGATATCAGGCACAAGTAAAGTGAAATCACAAGAAATTGGACACGGTTAGACTATTCTCCTCATCCTGCACGGACATTATCGAAGGAAGAAGTAGAGGCCGTCTTGAGGGCAGCGAGGGCGCGAGAGAGGCGAACTCGTCCTGCCACACACTTGAGTTGGAGCGAGAGACGAGAGGGCAGGAGGCTCGACAAACAACTGCAACCAAATATCGATTAGTACAGTCATCATTCTTGCACCTACCCTAGCCACTGTCTCTTCTCCACTTGCTGCATGGCTCGTTGCTGAGTCTGCGATCTCGCCCGAGTAGCGGATCTGCAAATAAATTATTTTGAGCTCGCAAAAATCGACAATACAGTACCTCAAACAGCCATTGATCGACGGCGCTTCTCGCGCTTCTCGTGTGGCAGGAGAGAGAGGCATCGGGTCGGGTCGAACCTGCAAGAATGTATTAGTAAGTACTGGAATACTCCAACCAACCTCGCAGCAGTCGTTGTCCTGCTCAGCTCCTCGAGGAAGGAAGGGCGCGGGAGGGGCGTGAGAGAGGCAGAGAGCAGAACGAGAACGAGGTAGAATTGTGGCTTCCTGAAATCAATCTATAAATGACGTCATCGAGGCAACCGACCTCCAATCCCTCGGCCTTCCGTCTCCCTTCTATGTAGTTGTTTGCCGGGTTGAATCGAGGAAATAAACTCCTGAAATAAAGCGATTGCTGGCGTCATCGTGCAGAGCACCCTTGCTCCTACCTACTCCGTCATCCTCCTCGCTCGCCGCTCCTCAGATGACGTCGTCGTTGAAACCCCGCCCGTCCATCGGAACTCGTGCTCTGTGATATTTACAAATGAGCAACCCATCACGTTTATTTTTGATTTAATTTCGGGATCGCAGAGTAGTTGCCGACTCTGCATTTCCTATTCCCGCCGTAACAGTTAAAATGACGACTAATCCCAGTAAAAAAACAGTCAAGCGCGTGCACTAACAAGCCTAAGACAGCGGTGCTCTCGGTCGTAAGGATCATCCACCGCGATACACGGAAGGGAGAATTTAGTCTACGGCTCTCAAACCAACAAGGGCGCAACCATAATCAGTAGCTTGTGGCTTTCTACCCACGAAAAGAAGACCCTGCGCCCGCGAAGGCAACTAAACAACCGCCCCTCACTATAGAGGAGATGAGCACCACCGTCCTGCGCACTTAACTAGTGATGGATGGAAGCGCCGCGAAATGAAGCGAAAAAAATGATTTAAAAAATAAAAAGAATGAAGTGTGAAATACCATCCATGCGGTACGCAACTTACTTACAAAAGTGCGCGTACCCCATTATAGAATTATACCAAGTACTTATCTTTATAGGGAGTGGGCAGCGGAATTATCTTGGCCGAGTGTTGTCCTTGAGATCGCGAACGCCTCGAGATGGTTGGTAAAAGGAAGTGTTTACCTGCAAGATTTGATGTTTAACGACCCTGATTAGAGATGATAAGCACGGCGGAAATAAGCGAAAACGAAATAATCACAGCTGAAAATAAGGGGAATGGAACAATAAAAAAGTCATTGTCGCTCAAGGTTAGCTCCAGTACTAAATCTAGTCTGTAAAAAACAAAGGAGTACGTCTATATAGGCCTGATGCTAAAGCGCAGAAAAGAGAGCAAAACGCACAACGAACAGAGAGGACCAGTCGAGAGGACGGAAGGATGAGGAATGAAGGGGTGAGTGAAAGTGAGAGGAGTCATTCGATAAATAAGAGCCCGATCGTCTAAGAATCGGGAAGGGGTCGGCACAGCCAAAAGGTCCAGTTCTCTCAAAATATGTCCAAAGGGGTTCTCGAGGGTGCTGATGACGATGACCATATTCATTTTTCATATTGAGCCTCCGTTGGCTCCAGATGACGTCACGTCGAAATCGGAGTTTCTAAAATTTCTAAGCCTGCGGAGGCGCTAAAATTACTAAAATAAGTTTTCTGGGGCAGAATTTGATGGCAAACACGCCTGTCTATTTCATTTTCATGAATTATTAAAATAATTTTTAAAAATCAAAGTTTTCACTCGGTCATTTGCGTGCTTAGCTTTTTACATGGATCGATGCGCACTAACGAATAGGTACTATATTTAAAATTTCAGCAAAATCGTACACCAGAGAAACCGGAGTGCCGGCGAATAGTGATGAGAAAACGGTCAGAAAACGACGCATCAGCTCTTGATCTACCCTCTTCCCACCACTTCTCTCTGTGCTCTCTCATCTCACCACACTATTTCGCCTATCCTCTTACTCGAATCGAGGGAAGAGGGTAGATCAAAGGATGCGGCGTCGTTTTCAGACCGTTTTCTCGTCACTATTCGCCGGCACTCCGATTTCTCTGATGTACGATTTTGCTGAAATTTTAAATATAGTACCTATTCGTCAGTGCGCATCGATCCATGCAAAAAGCTAAGCACGCAAATGACCGAGTGAAAACTTTGATTTTTAAAAATTATTTTAATAATTCATGAAAAATGAAATAGACAGGCGTGTTTGCCATCAAATTCTGCCCCAGAAAACTTATTTTCGTAATTTTAGCGCCTCCGCAGGCTTAGAAATTTTTAGAAACTCCGATTTCGACGTGACGTCATCTGGAGCCAACGGAGGCTCAATATGAAAAATGAATATGGTCATCGTCATCAGCACCCTCGAGAACCCCTTTGGACATATTTTGTGCCAGACATCCTCAGATTTTCCAGATTCTAACGCAACCGGGCTCATAAACAGAGGCGCGGAGGGGAGGGGAGAAGGGAAGAGGTGTTCGATCTACCGAGTGATCGAGTAAGCAAAACGAGTTCGAATTTCGCGCACATTTTACCAAGCTGCAGCATGCTTTCCCCGGACGATTGACTCGAATTCTTTTATAGTTAGAACGCAATGCCGCAAAAAATAACCAAATACAGGGATAGGGGAAGGAAACCATCGAGGAGATGTTTTTGCCATGTCCAATTCCTCATTCCTCTCACACGTCGCAGTAAGGGGCGACGCTAGCGCGCTTTCAAAAAAAGGGCGATTCCAACAACAAACCATCGGGACGAGCAGTTATGGCATTTTGGAGCTTCCTAATTAACGACAAGCAAGATCCAAATAACATAGCAACGAGAAAAGCAACAATGAAGCAGGTCTAGAATAGGAAGGCTGGATACTAAAGCGTGGAAAATAGAGCAAAACGTACAAGAGGCGGAGAAGACCAGCCGAGGGGGCGGAAGGACGAGAAATAAAGGGGTGAATGAGCGCGAGGGAAGAGAGTCAATGACGCGGAGGGGACGGGAGATGGGAGGGTGGTCTACGAGTGTTCGATTTAGCGAAACGAGCAGTTCGAAATGCGCGCACGTTTCACCAAGCTGCCGCACACTTCCCCCGGACGTTTGACGCGAATAGTCACAGTAAGAGTGAAACGCGCGTCAGCAAAGAAAATAAATCAAGACCAAGAAGAGTGGAAGGAAACCGTTGACGGGACTTTTTTAGTTTTAGTCCGCATTCACCTCACAACGCGCAGTAAAGGGGCGGCGCTTTCACACAAAAAAACCTCTAAAACCACCGACCACACTATGGACACGCACTTTTGGCATTTTAGCGACGCATAATTAAGGAAAAACAGAATCGAAACAATATAGAAGGGAGGACACAACAAGGAAAGAGCACTAGAATATGCAGGCAAGATCCTTCTGCGTGGAAAAGGCACGGAAAAGGACGCAAAACATACAGGGACAGAGCGGACCAGTCGACGGGACGGGAGGGTGACAAATGAATGGGGGTGTGGGAGAGCGAGGGAAGAGGGTAAATTAATCAATAAGGAGGAAAAGGAGCGAAGGGGTGCTTGATCTACCGAGATTCCAGCGCAAACAAACGAAACGTGCCATCTTGCAGCTCGAATCGCACGCGTTTTAACATGCCGCCGCACATTTCTCCGCGAAGTTTGACGCGATATTTTACAGTACGAGCGCAACGCGCGGCCGCGACACGCTTCGCTAGGTCATTTCTTTGATTTTTCTCTGTTCAAAAATATGCCGTCTCTTCTAAAAATAAATAAATATCCTTCCAGCACTATTCTTAAGTGATTTTTGTGACTGTACCACAACTATAGTAGCAGTCACACACATCTCAGCCGAGTAACAAAGAATACGCGGCTCTTTCCTACTCGCAAGAAGCCTTTCGGCTCCGGATTTTTAAATTAAAATCACATAACAACAACGTACACACAAATTAACATAGAAAATGAAACCTAGCAATCAAACCAACAAAGCTACAAATACATATTACAGATACAATTGCGCAATTAATACAAATCGGGTCTTTTATGCCCTTTCTATTTTCTATTTCTTCTCGAATCCTCGTCTCTTTTCCCCTTCACACTCCCTCCTGCAGCACCCTCTCTCTTCTTGTGCGGATCTGCAATTATCGATTCATCAACCATTTAAAATAATAGATACACTATTTCGCCTGACTACAGTATCGATTACCGTATCCCATCTCCTTAGAGCTCAAGTGTAGATGCAATATGCAATAAAACACCGTCGCTACTTTGCAACACTAGATTTGGGAAAATTATATTGCCAGTAGTTTCCCAGTATCAACTAAAGTATGAAATGCGAAGCAGGTTTTACAAAATAGCTGCTCCAAATTGGTTGCTTCTAACAATAAGATTGGCTCTATTCCTGCGTTTCGATGGTTTCGATGCATCTATATAATTAGTTTGGTCCGCCAATTTCAGGATACTCTCGGTCTAAATCCAGCTATTTTTCATCCATCGCTCTATTCTACCTCAAATCCTTCTTGTCGGTCGTTTCTCCTCAGCTTCCGTCTTCTCTCCCTCCTACTCCAATTCGCGAGGCACGTCCGGATCTGGAAAACTGAATGATCACAGAATCAAACAGCGCACCTGTGATCGGCTCCTCTCCTCCTCTCGTCCTTCCACATCTCCCTCTCCTTCCTCCAGTCTCGCATCTGAAACAGCAATTCAACATGACTCTTATTTGATTCGTATCGAATAAATATTATTGATCCCACCCTGATCATCTCAATCTCTAGACGTGGACCTTCTATGGGAGGAGGGCTTCTAGGGCTCTACCGAAACACTCATCTCACAGGTGCCCTATCTGGACGGATACATCCCCTTGAACCAACCATTGACATATTTAACGGTCGAGTCACACCTCACTCTAGGTCCTGAATGAAATTACTACCATTCCAGAGTCTATCTAACAACCGATGAAACACTCCTCTCACTTGTACCAGTGGACTGTCATCCTGCTATCCCAATCCCTCCCCTCTAGTGTCACCTCTGAAACCGCAATTCACCATTCTCTTCCCTGCTGCTCTTTTGAATGGCAATCGACAATCATCGATCCACCTTCTTCTAAAGGGAAAGTCATCCTACAGCCTGATATCACTATCATTCCAGACTCTTTCGAACTAATCGATGAAACACTGAACTTCCTCCTACCACTCCCCTAATGCCTACTCTTCCCCGCCCCTTCCCTCCAGTGAAGCTTCTGGAACAGCAATTCGCCCTGCCTCTTCTACGACCAAAAGTGAATAGCAATCGACAATCACCGATCCACCTTCGACTAAAGGGAAAGTCACCGTAGAGCCTGACATGTGAGCTCATTACCAGGCTCTTTCTAACAGATCGGAAAACCCTCAATCTTCCTACTGGGCCTTACAGTGGATTAATGCCGAAATGGTGATAAGACGTTTAAAAAAAACAAAATTGGAAATGTCCACTTCAGAAAAGGACGTTTCAGAAAAATAAATTTTTGAAACACTTAATATGCACTTTCCTGCAATTTTAATATCATTTTTGGATTCTCCTAGTTGAGTTATAATATAATTGCTAAATAAAAATGAGAATAAAATATTTTGATCGGGCACAAATCGCTTCCAAAGTAATGTGCGCGCTCATCCAGGTGAGAAATATCTGAGAAAAAATTTCTGAAACGTCCGTTTCTGAAGCTATTTTCCCGAAACGTCTTACCACCGCCGAAATCACACCAGGTTCTAGGAGCACGCATCCAACCCTTATTCCTATCATCTGGCCCGTGAAACACATATCTTCCTTTCTTCCAGATAACCCTTTCATCATGAATTCATCAGTCCAATCATTAATCCTTGCCCCTTGAACGAGAGTATCCTATTTCTTTGGCTGACCTCTATCGTCCATCGAGCATCCGTCGTCCTTCTCAAGCCGCCGTCCCTCCCTCCTTCGATCCTCTCTTCGCTCTGAAACAACAAGTTCACTGGATATCTCTAATAGGTTGACAATCAGCACACTCGATATCTCCTTTCCTCCTACTCATCCTCCATCACTGTTTACCTCATTTCCCTCCCTCCCCATCCCTCCCCTCCCCCATCCTCCCCCCTCATCTTCACTTCGAGTGATACATACGAGTGGTCATCTCTTCATTTCCTCTGGTCAGTTCTCTCGCCCAGCCCTCTCTAGACGAGAATAACTAAACGGTAGCACATCCGGTAGTTCCCAATCCATCACATCCTTCTTACCGTACTCCCCCAGTCAATTCGCGATCGGCCCCTACCGTAATGTCAGCGAGCTACCGTAATCGCGTCGCTTGCGTATCATGAATTGAACTAACCACAGTTTACTTGCAGTAACCATGGGAAAAACTTCGCCGGTCCGCAGCCCCAAGTCCAAGCAACTTCCGGCGAAGGCCAAGCGCAATTCACCGTCCAAAGGCCCTGCAGTCCCGCCCGCAGTTCCCGGAAAGCCCGAGGCGAGTTGATCTTTGCTCTTTGATCTCTGATCTTTACCTGCCTACTTCACCTCCACACAAGGCCAAGCCTCGCTCACGCCCATCACCCATAGCTACCGTATCCTGAGCTACAGTACCCCGGGCTTTTTCATCACTCAAAATTATGATTAGGCCCCATTGATCGATCGGTGCCGCTACAGTATCCTCCCTTGACCTACGTTATCTGTTCCAGGTTCCTGATGGCTGGAAAGGCGCACTGACGCCGTACGTGCACCATCTGCCGGTTAGTTTCAATTATCTGACTCTCTTCAATTCACCCGCTCTCTCGCACTGTCTGATCGGCGAGAGAGCGTGTGCAATGGAGAGGGCGACACAAAATATGCTAGAATCGATCGATACACTACGCATGACGGTCAGACTCCGATCCTCTCACGTTCTCATGCTCTCTCTCTCTCTCTCTCTTTGACGAGAGAGCACTACAAACTGAGAGAGCGTCAGACAATTACTCCAACAATTGCAGCTTGTTCTGACGCCGAATCTCGGCAATCATCTGGTGGACATAATGCGCAAGGAGGCTTCCTTCGCTATGGGTATTCATTTACATTAAATACCACACTAATCATTAAATCAACTACCTACCTTCGGTATCATTGCAAGCCCCAATCGCGTACCCGAAGTTTAGGGCACCAAGTGAAACACGAACGTTCCCGCGCGATTCCCCTTTTGTTTGAGTCAGCCCATAAACCGCAATCTAATCCAGGCACATTTGCGCTGCGGACGCTAAACAAATACCGACTAGAATTGGCGGCCTCTTCGCACTCTGATCTTTGATCTCTGATCCGAACTTACTGCCCAAACAGGAGCCCTACCGTACCCTACCGTGCCCTACCGTGCCCTACCGTACCCTACCGTGCCCTACAGTACCCTACCGTGCCCTACCGTACCCTACCGTGCCCTACCGTACCCTACCGTGCCCTACAGTACCCTACCGTGCCCTACCGTGCCCTACCGTACCTTACAGTACCCTACCGTACTCCATTGCAGCGCAGGGAGGAATCCTGTTGTTCACTGTCTCCGGAGAAGTTCTCGGCGAGAATATCTCCGCGGCCTTTCGCATCGGCGAGTCCGCCCCTCCTCCTCCCGGCCGCCGCCCTCTCATCTCTTCCGCACTCACGCTCATGCTCGTCGAGCGCCCGCAGGTACCGTAATGCCTCCAGGTCATCTATCTGACCCGACGCCACTCCTCCCCTCCCACGCCGGATTACGGTAGTCGACGCGTTTCTTGCAGCTGATCCTACGCTCGACCAGAGTCAAGCGCTTGGACAACAATGGCGAGCAGGGTATTCCCGAGGAGATGTCGACTTTCGAGACTCGCGAAGAGCCGGAGGAATACGCGGCTGCCATGCACTGGCTCCACCTCCTCTCAGAGGTACCGTATCCCAACACCAGAGCCACCGTATCCTCTACAGTAACCCCGGCTACAGTATCCCTTCCTACCGTAACCCCATTGCAGAAGCCGGAGACATCCACTACCGTGCGCCCCCAATTCATTCCTCATTTCGACAAGGCGGCGGTGCCTCTCAGGCAAGGCAATACTGCCAAAGAGGTTCTAAAACGCGAGAAGAGGCGCCCGGCTGTGATCAACGAGGAGCCGGTACGTGAATCTGACCCGCCGACCCAATGTCTGACCTACTGAACTAATTCATTCAGTCGGAGTACGGTCCACCGGGCGTGCAGCCGGTGCTCGACAAGCAGGCGGCAGACGCTAAGCGGACATTCGCCTCTGCTACGGACGACGCCTCGTGAGTTACACTCCTCATTCCGCGCGCTCTCTCGCTGCTCTGATCGCCGAGAGAGCGCGCAGACTGGAGAGACGCAGCCGTCTTCCTGTCCCACCCTAATCGGCGCTCTTGCAGCGTGAGGATCGAGTTGGATCCGCCCGCCCTCCTCGCTCCCCCTCCTCGTCTCGTCCCACAGAAGGAGGCGACGCGGATAATAAAGAAGGCGATGCTGGGCGAGCTGAAGCTGGCGAGGGACGCAGTGAGAAAGGCCGGCCTCCCGGAGGAGTTCCAGGGAGACTCGGATCTCGAGCACACTCGGTAATCCATCTGACCCACCGACACTCCTACCGTATTCTGTCCCCCTACCGTAACCCACCACGATTGACTCACTTGCAGAAACCTTACCTCCACTGGATCTGTGTTATCGGGAGCTCTTATAAACCGTGGCAGGTACCGTACTCCCTCCATACAAAATCGATTGATTGAGACATTGATCATATCCCAATCGAAGCCAAACACGACGCCGAATCTATGCCGCGCGAGCGCTTTTTTTGTACACCTAGTCATGCTGAAACCGTTATCCTACTGTTGCAATCAACTAGTGACTATTTTCATAAATTTATTATCAAAAACAGGCAGTTGTCGATTGCCCAACCGTACTGTAGCCCACCGAGTGTCTCACTTGCAGGATCACTCTGATGGACAACGGGCTCGCAGTGATCAACGAGGATGATGACTGTCTCGACGGATACAGGTACCGTACCCCTGCAATCCCCTATTGATGGTATACTGTAGCAGTTATCGATCGAATACCGATCTACCGTAATCAGGTTTCTCCTTCCTCGTCTACCGTAACCGCTTGCAGCTCCTTCCGTGGCTCGCCGACGGATGACAATGAGAAGATGCAGTCTCGCCGTCCTGCTCCCTCCTCAATGGACGACGGGGAGGAGGACATGCCGCTCATCCCGATGAGGTACCGTAACCAATCTACCGTAATCTGCCAGCTATCCACCCCCTCGATTCCCCCTTGCCTACAGCTGTCGCTCGCTCTTGCTCCGACCCTCTCACTTTCCCATGCTCTCTCGCTTTTCCGACCGACGAGAGAGCATTACAAGATGATAGAATAAAGCCATAACTCGGTCCACTTGCAGCCCCGACGACAAACACGCTCCGCCCTCTTCCGGAAGCGCTACGGGCGAGCTAGCGATGTACGACGACGAGCCGTTGTCATCCCCCCGCACCAGGTACCGCAACCAATCTACCGTTGTTATCGATCGTCTGGTCAGTTGTCGATGCCTTCTAGTCTACCGTAACCCCATCTATAACTGACGGTCTACCACAAACGATCAGTTGCCGATCCCCAATAATCGCCTACCGTAACCGATTGCAGCCTCGATGACACAGTAACCCGTAATCTACCGTAGTAGTACTGGTTACCGTGGTCTACCGCAATCACCCCTCAATTGCAGACCTGTCGACGAGTGTCCGGTGGAATGCTCTCCACTGAAGAGAGCGTGAGTATGCATTGTTATTTTTCACTCTATAGTTACTGTAGCACACTACGATGATTCCCTAGTGGTTACGGTAGCTAATGGTGTCTCACTCACTGATTACTCAATGTCGTTCCTCGCAGGAGAAAGCAGCTTGCCAGTGTCGAGGCGCAGTGCAACAAGGCACTCTTCGAGAAGGCCAGCCTCGTCCGCGCGCTCAAGCAGGCCCAGAACGACGCTGCCGAGTATGCGTCGCGGGCCGCCGCGGCAAGGGACTTCAGCGCCGCACTGGCTTCATGCAGAGCAGAAAAGGTACCGTACCCCGAATCGATTACCGTACCCCTACCTAACTACCGTACTCCAGGCATCAGCGGAGGCCGCAGCCACTGCGGAAGCAGCGCGCCTTGAGCGAGAATTCTCCGCCGCGTTGTCTGCCATGAGATCGGAGAAGGTACCCTGTCCCCTCTCCCTACAGTAATCCCCCGAATCGATTACCGTATCCCTACCTAACTACCGTATTCCAGATCCGAGCCGAGACTCTCGCCGCCGACGTCTCCGCAGAGAAGAATGACGTCATCATTGAGAAGCGCAACCTGGCCGCGCGCCTGCGCAGTGTCGAGGACGAGCGCGACCGCGAGCGACGTCGCGCTGATGCTCTCCAGGTACCGTATCCTACCGTACTCAGGGATCATCGCTTGGCAATACATGGCTCTCTGACCGTTGAAATAGTGAGCTCAATGAAGAAACGCCCCCACTTACTGCAAAGAATGCCCCTAATACAAACCGCTGCAACCCACAACCGACTGCGTTCCCAAACCACTTCATTCCACTCAGAAACACAAATCTCCTTTCTTTTCTTCCCACTCACCTCACTTCCTCCTCCTCCCTTCTGCGTCGATCCCGCTAGCTCCTCTTCTTCCTTCTCATCAGCGCGGTCTGAAACGAAAATATTGGTTGATTTTATATTTTACTCATCTTCTCCTTCTAAATTGGCCGCTTAGCGAAACGAAAGTGTGCAAAATTTGTAATATAATTTTAAAAAAAGGTAATTTCCCCCTTTTCCAGCAGCAATTTGCCGCGGCCGCCGGAGTCCCCCGTCTCGCGGCCCTCGCCGCGTACGCCGCGCCGGCGATTCGACTGGCGCCCCTCGCCCCAGTCCCGGCTGCGCCCGTTCCGGCCCCGGCTCCGGTTCCGGCCCCGGCCCCGGCGCCGGCGGTCAACCCGGCGCTCGCTGCCGAGGTCGTTCAGAAGCGCGCCCTCCTGCTCACGGTCCTCGCACCCAACTATGGAATGCAGACCAAGGTGAGACATTACAGTACCCTACCGTGCCCACCCGAGTAGCTACAGTACCCTACCGCCCCCCCCCCCGGAGAGTTGCTACAGTACCCCTCACAGTATCCTACCGTGCATTTCAGATGAGCGGCCGCGGAGATGACGCGATCGCCGCCAAGTGGGCGTCGATGAGCACGATCGTGGGATGGCGTCGCAAGCAGGTGCGAGACGCGGTCGAGAAGGGCCTGCCGCGCCTGAGCGACACGGTGCTCGCCAATCCTCTCAATCTCCCGGCCATCCGCGTACGTTTACAGACTACTGTAGGCTACGGTAGTCTAGAAGATGAGCAGCACAAAATCGATATCATCGATTACGGTATTATCGATTGCAGGCATTTCTCGATTGTGCCACGGCCGCCAAGCAGGCATTCGACCAGCTGGTCATCTTTGCCGAGGACTTCTGCAACGCCGTGAGTACTGTAGGATACGGTTGAGGGGTACGGTAGGATACGGTAGTTAATATCGATCGATCGCAGGTCGCGCGCGCGCACCGCCGCCGCGGCAACCGCGGACGCCCCGTGCCCTGGACGCAGAGAGTGCACGGCGTCAAGCACCAGGCGTTCACGTGAGTTACTGTAGATAGCGGTAGTATCGATTGATGGACAGTAGGAATCGATAACTGACTACATACGGTAATTGATAGAGTACGGTAGTTATTGATCGACATTATTTGCAGCAACAGCTCGGAGACGGGCAAGCCACTCACTCGCGCGTTCGACGCTGCGGCCAAGTCCCTGCCTGTCTAGGTACGGTAGGCGAATCGATAACTGACTAATTACGGTAGTCGAGCTAATAAATGATGATTACGGTGCGCATCGCTGCTCTCCCCACTCCGCCCGCTCTCTCATCGGTCAGACGACGCGAGAGAGCGTGCGGAATGGAGAGAGTCGACCAGTCTAACTCTGCTGCTTGCAGGCGGCTGCAGCAGCTCCGGGGACGCAGCACCCGGGTGTCGGTTGGGTAGGGAGTTGAGAGTAGCCGACTGCATTGGTACGTCCATGCAGCGGACTTCGCTAGTAGCCTCTCGCTTCCCTCCCTTCCGACCACCCCCCTCACACAAGAGTGCTCCCCCGCCCCTCCATCGTCCTCCACCGTCTGGCCGGTGCCGCCCCTCGTCCTTCCGCTGATCGCCCGCCCGCCCGCCACCGCCTTCTTCCTTGTCAATTTGAACAGTGAGTTGTTCTTCCCTCTAGCCGCCCGCACTCTCTCTTAATTCTGCACACTGCCTCATCACTGTCTGACAGGCGAAAGAGCGTGCGAAATGAATAGCGCATTTCCCTCTAACTGTCTGCACCCTCTCACAATTGCGTGCTCTCTCGCCTCAGCTCGATCCATTGCAGTTTCCATGCGCCCCTACGGCTCCTACCACAAAGTGCTGACGCAATTCCAGCCCGTCGACAAGTTCCGGCGTAATAATAAAGTGAGTCCACGCTTCCCCCCTTTTCCAGTCCAGCCTACCGTAACTCTATCGATTAGCTCTATGGACCAGTAGCAAATATAACGTACCCGAATAGTGGTTCCCTCCAGCCGTTAGAATTCCCTCTAGAGAATGAGAGAAGAGAGGAGAGACGAGGGCGCCTGTATTTAGCAAGTTATTCATTGCAGTTGCTGTTATATCGTCTCTCAAGCGACTCCCTTATGGAGCGCGCATTACTGTGAGTGAACTCATCTAAAGATTCGAATCAGCTAAACCTTAGTGATGAAACACAAAAATTACGGGTACCCCTCGATATCGAGTGTGATCCTGATTAGGGATGTAACTGGTTAGCAACTCAAAAGTACCTGGACGGGGCGCCGGTAGATTCCTCCTCGAGAGAAGGAGAGGAGAGAAGGGGAAAGAGGGGGAGGGAAGAGACGAGAGGGCCTGAATTATTGATTTCTTGTATTACAGATGGCGATTGCCCGTTGCATTGCGCAAGAAGCTGCCTCTTCACCGCTTTTTTCGGTGAGTCACTTCATCTTTCCTCTCTCTAGACTACAGTTGTCCCACTGATCTACCTAGTCTGCAATAGTGGAGAGAGATTTCCTCTAGCCGTCTGCACTCTCTCACAATCGCGTGCTCTCTCACGCCCCAAATTCGTCTTCATTGCAGTATTCTCCATCTCGGCAGCTGCATTGTGTGCCCCTCTCCAGCTGCCCGACCCTCTCCCTTCGAAGGAGATCATTCTTGATGTACCAATGTGCATCATAGCCCCTGCCATCACAACCATTTTTGGTGAGTCACCCTTACAGTAACCCCAGTGATCTACCTAGGCTACAGTAACCTGGCTGCTCTACCGCACCTACAGTATCCCTTCTATTGCAGTTGTCGCTTTCGTACCCCAAGCTGAGCAATTCCCGAAGTATTGCCGGGGGCCAGCTGCCCGTTTCCTCTACATCTCCACCCAAATTTATTGGTTAGTCACATCCATCCTACCCCTCTCGAGTCTACAATTACTCAATTATCGATTTATTGATTGCAGGAGCTACCGTACCCCCACGACGCCCCTTCATGGCTTCGGATCCAGTGTGGCGTTAGCCAGCT
>LS578072.1:83503-94014 GCA_900490775.1 Pristionchus maxplancki
ACATTATTTGTAATTTAATAATTTGTAGAAAGCTCCAACGATTTATAACCGGCAACGTATAGACCACCCCTCCTGGAACACTTGGTACGATATGTCTCATGAAACGCGATACGTAAGTTATTTCGATTGCCATCTCTTGATTGCATATTCGCAGAAAAACTACTCGATTCCTAACGGTGATCTTGCGATTGGGCGTACCCATTGGGATGTGAAGCCTTTGCGACCGGGTCTGTCTTTCTCCTTCACTGGCAGTGGCACTGGAATGTATGTACTTCATTGTTCACAGAAACATCAATAACGCGTTTTTAGAGTATCGGTCACTTATTTGAATGATCATGGACGAATTTTCAACACAACCTTAGACACGTCGGCAAAGCAGCTGATAATGAATGACTATCAATTTGTCAATCGCAGGGTTCACTGAAGAGATTAAAAGAAAATATTCTTAAATGCGGTTCTTTAGTATGTACCAAACACTGTACGGCCATTTTCGTTTAATGGGACGACATTCAGTTTTCAATTAACGTGAGTGTTGAAGTTAATTAACACAACTCCTTTTTATGAAATTTAGATATACACAGGAGGGATTCAATATAATTTTCAATGGGCGCTCTCTTCATTTCTTCTGTGGAAAATTTGATGAAAATAATAGGCTTTTGCAGTTGGACTGGAACGGGATTCTAGTATCTGAAAGTGCATTCTTTCGTAAGTTGTGCTCTCTTTTCGAATTTTTTAAATTACTTTTTTGTGTTTATTTTTATTGAAAAGTTGCTTCAGTTCCGAAACAATGCAAGAAGCATCACGAGTACAACTGGAAGACGGCTGATTGTGAATGTTAGTTTATTTATTGTTTATTTTAAATTTTTACAATTTAAAACCCGATTTCGATAATTGAGCATAGAGAATTTCAACGATTAACATCTATTCGAACAGTATTCATTATCTACTTCAGTCACCGGAGAGCCTAACAAATGTGCTGAACTGACCAATGTGCACGATAAAACTGAATGGCTTATGGTCAATGGAAACCAACTAAGGGAGTTTGCGAATTCGGTGAGCCGTCAGTTGCTATTGTTTTAATGTTTTAATTCGTCTCAGGCGTTCAAAATCGACATGAGAAAAGGCTGCAGCTCCATAGCCACCGATATACAAACGCACAAACTGAAAACGGTTTGGTTTATTTAGTATTTGCCAATCTCAACCAATTCCTTTTGAATATTTTTTTCAGGAATACGGCACTTTCACTTTCACAATGTCTACTCCTGGAGAGCTCAATCATGACTGGCTCAACTCAGCGAATCTTAAAGTGCCCGCGGTAAGTGCGCCGAAGCCGGCTATTAGGCAGCTTTGATTTCCCGGTTCCGTCAGTTTTCACTTTTCAGTTCGGCACCACATGCAGAAATGCGAGCGATTGGCACGTGGAGTACAAATGCCGCTGCGCGCAGCGATCCAGCTTTGTAATTCCCTCTTTTTCGTGTTCTTTTTTTGCTCATAATGTTTGAGCCGCTACTTTCACACACTCAAAGACTGATCTGAGAGTGTTTAACACTGGTCACACTGGCCAGAGAGTGGTCAGAGAGAGAAAAATAGTATGCAGAGACTAAAATGATGTAGCGTATTTCGCGCTTTAACGACTCAAAATCAGATTCGCGTCGAGTCGCAGGAGCCGTATACCGTAGTCTTGCCTGATCAGTTCACAATCGGTGATACGGTTGCGTTCACCGCTCGATTTCTGCCGCCGCGCAAGTGAGTTTCCTCATTAATTCAGTAATCGGACTCGCTCATTTCGCCATTATCTCTCGCCAGTTAAAGAGGCGAGAGAGTGTGTGAAATGGAGAGAGTCTAACTCGCCTCCCAATTTCCAGTGATACCGATTGGAACTGTGTCAATATCGATCTGGCAAGTGACAGCGAGAACATCGAACTGCGTCAGAAAATAAGGAAAGAGGGCAACATCAGATTCGATGCAAAATGGAAACCGCAGGTTAGTTTGTATGCAATAGATGTACATATGCCGAATCCGCAAAACAAAAGTGATGAATTAGACGGGCTTTCGTTTCTCGACATCTTGTGTTCATTATATTGTTGATGAATACATGACGGAATGAAACGATGATTGCATGATAAATTATAGGGCGGCTGGCTCCATGATTATCAGTATGTGAATGTGTCGATACGGCAAGGAGATCGATTCGAATGCAGAATAAGGTGAGAAGCGGCACTGTTGTATATTCCCGGACCAGATTTTAGAGGGCGGAGAAACCGTCTGGTCCGGGATTGCAAAGAAGTGCCACCATTATCAAATATTCGATCTCTTCAGAGTCACTAAGAAAGGATTCGAGATTCGCTACAATGGACAATTCTCGCATTTCGACAGTTATCGTGTCCCATTCAGTAGAACCTTCAAGAATCTTAGGGTGAACGTTGATTCATATAAATATGCAATTTTTCCTCATATTTAGCTAGAACGCAACGTTCAACTATACGAATACCGAGTGCAGAAGGAACTTTCCGCACCGCACACGCTGAACTTTGCCGAGCCCTTCCGATATGGTAATAACTCAAATCTTATTGTAAACTTAAATTGGTACCTTAGGATATTCGTAATCGAACAATTCGCTCATCATTACCTAAACATTGCGTTAATAATCCTTCTTTCAGGAGATTTCGTCTACATCAATGGCATTTCGCGGGGCGATTTCACGATTCGCTTGCTCAATGAGAAGAGCGATGCGATATACTCTGTGGAGACAGCAATTGACGCACACTCGGTATTTTTTTGTTGAATTTAAGTTTATGTTCGGAGAAAACGATTTCTTGAGATCACATGCAAGTATGGGAACGAGACCAACACGCATGTCGGATCACTCAGGAGAAATATTGAGTTCGATATCGTCGTGGCTTACAAAGTGCACGCAGTAGAGGTATTTCATGGATTGATCGTCTGACTCTCTCACTTTCGCATACTCTCTCGCTGCTCTGGCCGATGAAAGAGCATTGGGAAATGAGAGATTCAGAAATTCAGATATAATAGACTATTCAGATCCACGTAAACGGCGAACTTCTCGTTCCCGTGATTAACCATGGTGATATTTACCTAGAGAAGATCGCGCGTTCACTGAGAATTGAGGGAAAAGTACGTTTTTTTGTTGTTGTTTGTTTTTGTTACAACAACAATAATAGTATTTAGGTCAACCTCTTTGAAGTGCGCCGCTCGCCCAAGCCTATCACCAAAGACGACTTCAAATAATTAACCATTTGATAGTGATTGAGAATAAATTTATTAATACAAATGTGTCGTACACGCCACCTCCGGTAACGGACAAGTGGGTGCACGGGTGGAGAGGTTTCCCTACTTCTCAAGTGTGATGAATCGATAGAGAGAGTAGGGGAAACAGTGAGCACTTTATCGTACAGAATGGGGCTTCTTTGCCCAAACAATAGCAGTGATCACGTCGAACCTGCCTCTACACCTCAAGCCCTAATGTGCGATCTCCAAGAGGGTTTCCTCGGNATGTGAATGTGTCGATACGGCAAAGGAGATCGATTCGAATGCAGAATCAGGTGAGAAGCGGCACTGTTGTATATTCCCGGACCAGATTATAGAGGGCGGAGAGACCGTCTGGTCCGGGATTGCAAAGAAGTGCCACCATTATCAAATTTTCGATCTCTTCAGAGTCACTAAGAAAGGATTCGAGATTCGCTACAATGGACAATTCTCGCATTTCGACAGTTATCGTGTCCCATTCAGTAGAACCTTCAAGAATCTTAGGGTGAACGTTGATTCATATAAATATGCAATTTTTCCTCATATTTAGCTAGAACGCAACGTTCAACTATACGAATACCGAGTGCAGAAGGAACTTTCCGCACCGCACACACTGAACTTTGCCGAGCCCTTCCGATATGGTAATAACTCAAATCTTATTGTAAACTTAAATTGGTACCTTAGGGTATTCGTAATCGAGTGACAACAATTCGCTCATCATTACCTAAACATTGCGTTAATAATCCTTCTTTTAGGAGATTTCGTCTACATCAATGGCATTTCGCGGGGCGATTTCACGATTCGCTTGCTCAATGAGAAGAGCGATGCGATATACTCTATGGAGACAGCAATTGACGCACACTCGGTACTTTTTTGTTGAATTTAAGTTTATGTTCGGAGAAAACGATTTCTTGAGATCACATGCAAGTATGCGAACGAGACCAACACGCATGTCGGATCACTCAGGAGAAATATTGAGTTCGATATCGTCGTGGCTTACAAAGTGCACGCAGTGGAGGTATTTCATGAATTGATCGTCTGACTCTCTCACTTTCGCATGCTCTCTCGCTGCTCTGGCCGATGAAAGAGCATTGGGAAATGAGAGATTCAGAAATTCAGATATAATAGACTATTTAGAGACCGCAACGTGATTCTCAAAATAAGCGATAGGATAATCTTTTAGTGGGTAAAATGTCACAATGAGTCTAAATAAGGCCTTGCTTTTTACCGTTTGTCAAAATTTTACCCATGAACCAAGTTACACCTAAAAAGTGCACTATTTCCTCTCACTGGGAGATCGTCGATACAACACAGGGGGGCGGAGCCTAATTCGAGCTCTCGAGATCTTGTATCACGCAGAGACTAGGTCCTAGCATGCTCTCGTGGCTTTGTGGTAGTGTTCCACGACTACCTCGCAGGAGGGCGCACGCTCAAGTCCGGTCTGGCGCATAATGTTTTGCAAGTCTTCTTGATAAACAACGGAAGTTGTAAACAATTACTCGCGGACTACAACTATCTTTGAAAGGCAAGCACAAATTTCAAACACTTCTGATCTTCGCGTTTTTTGTTCTGATCGCCTTCTAAAAATAAAGAGCATGAATTACGAGAGGCGCACCAGGGTACGGCCACTAGAAAGCCCTAATTCCTATACTTGGGTACTTGTTTCGTCATTTTTGACCTTCACAAAGGTGACCGATCAAGCTGCGCCATGGGTCGTTTGTGAAGGAGGGTACACGCTACAAAACGCGCCCTTGCTCGTCTGAAACGGTTTAGAACTCGAAGTGTGCTTCCTCGCCGCAGTTTTTATGCGATTTCCCGTCCCCACAAAGTGGGCGGAGCCTGCGGTCTCTAATAATAGACTATTCAGATCCACGTAAACGGCGAACTTCTCGTTCCCGTGATTAACCATGGTGATATTTACCTAGAGAAGATCGCGCGTTCACTGAGAATTGAGGGAAAAGTACGTGTTTTTGTTGTTGTTTGTTTTTGTTCTTGTTACAACAACAATAACAGTATTTAGGTCAACCTCTTTGAAGTGCGCCGCTCGCCCAAGCCTATCACCAAAGACGACTTCAAATAATTAACCATTTGATAGTGATTGAGAATAAATTTATTAATACAAATGAATACAATTCACAAAAGATGAAAACAATTATCGGTGATAATCCAAGTGATTAAACGAAATGTGTGTGTTGTTAGCGTGCATAGTGTGAAAATGATTAATCGCACAAATCTACGTGCTTGAGAAGGAGTGCATCGACATCCTCACAGATTTCCACATGGTACAATCCAACGTGACCTTCAAAATCAGCACTTACTTCCGCATGTACATCGAGCCGAATTTTTTTGTCCAATGTGTGAACAAACTGAAAATAATTGTTCCTTATGGTGTACATACTACACTCTAAGGATGGCATCGTGAGAACTGGTCTCTTTATGTTACGTACTCCTCTGGTATTTTTTCCCAGTGGCATCCCACCTCACTGCACAGTGGGAAAAGATCAAAGGAGCAAGGAGGAAGCCAGTGGGAAATAGCTGGGAAACCACTGGCAGAATTTTCTTCCCAGTGGTTTCCCATCGGCACCTTTGATCAACCAACTCTAATCAGATCTTCCGTATCCTTGAAAGAGAGAGCTTCATCATTTCCAAATATCAACTTTTCGCACTTTCTAGTCAGAATTTGTTTGATGAATTGGAGGTATTCTTGGGGTGAGTCGCTTTGCACAGAAATTTCGAGACATTTTACATAATTTGCTACACCGAAGACAAGATTCGTTGTTTCTGGAAGTAATGAAACACTTGAATTTTAGTTTAGCTTCATGTGCAATAACCTTTCGTGATATCCGCTATGTAAATATTAGCATTTTCAGGTGCAATTGTACGAATTAGCTCTGACCAGGCGGACCTGAACACATATTTTTCTTTTTCATATCTTCGCATGTTCATGTCTAAATGTGCTTCTTAAAAAACACACACACATTTCCACCGCGTCTGATGCTGTAAAATCGCGGAAAATTGGGACGCATTGTAAAAATTTGCCCTCGAGCATATCAGAACACGCGCGAATAAGCTCGGGCTTCATTTTTTCTCCACGGCCGCTTCTTTCTCCAGCCCACAACGTGTTTATCTCAGCACAGGGCATTAGCGATTTCAACACACCCATGAACATCACCATCTTCTCCGTCTCTAATACGACGCTGAGTGCCTAAATGTCAGTCAGTATCTCACCAAAATTACACCGAGAGAAGCTCACATCGGCACTTGATTCCAAGCATTCTTCGACGTCTGCAGCAATTTTCGAAACTGCGAAAAGTAAGCAGATTTTCCACTTGAAATGCAATCTGTGACGACGGGGAGAGAAAGCGAACCACATACGTGAAGTTTCATCATCCACCTGCGGATATTTCGTTTTTATTCTGAGCAGGAGAGCGTCGTTCTCCGCCAATGTCGGTGATTTCGCCACTCCTATCAATACTTAGACGGCGCTTATTGCTTAGATGACTGAGGGGATGAGCAAACAGACCACAGCGTTCTGACCCCCTTTGTTCTTTCCAGATAAGGGTGAACAAGGGGATTAATTTTTGAATTCTCCCGCGTTACCGTATTCGAACTGCAAATCACTTTCGAAATTTGAGATATCTCTGAAACATATCGCGAATACGGCAACGCGGGAAAATTCAAAAATTAATCCCCTTGTTCAGAATGAGGATAGCGATATGTTTCAGCAACCTGGCAAGTTTCGATTTTGCAGTTTGATGTGTAAAGTGATACCCCCCTTTTCTGTAGGGTTAGAATGTTGTGAGACAGACGCTTGTGCTTTATTTAGTGTATATAATATAATGATAATGATAATGATAATCAATACTTACCGTGCTAAGAAACATGGCGTGGAAAATTGTTTTGCTCACACAAAGAAGATGTGCAACGCTCTCATTGGTTAGCTTGCAGACCTCAATTACATACTTGTTTTTTAAAAGAAAAACAGTAAATGGAGCTTACCAGCCTCAGCTGCAAAATGGTACTATTGTCTACGAAACCGCAGATTTTGTAGAGCACATTTGGTGGAACGTCCAGAAACGATTTGGACATAGTATTCTTAAAGAATCATTTTTTGCTGCAAACAGAAAGATAAACGGACGGACAGACAGATCTTTTTTACTTTTAGAGGAATAAATATGAGCAACAGTTCTGAACCAAGAGCAGGTAAGCATGAAAGAGTTCTACTGAACAAAACTTTAGATTTTGATACGCGTCTTAAAGCTGAGAATCCACGCCAAATACAGTTTGAGCGTCGCGCGTTGCTTTCATCCGCCACACATTGACATATTCTTTTCAAAACGGCATTCGTCTCTCCTCGTTTGGCGTGCTCTCTCGTCTCTCTGACCGGTGAGAGAAACGAGAGAGGCGCATTGGCATCATTATTCGTTATTATAGATTGAGTTCCATGGATATAAACAATCCTGCAGGACAATTGTGACATTTAGCAGAAATGCTGTGTTGAAGTTGTCCTGTTTTATGCTGTCATATTTTCTACATATCAAACTTTTAAAATTGTGTGAAGAAGAAATGAATATATCAAAATTCGATTTGATTGATAGATAAACATGGAAACATGCCCTCATCGGAATGTCCAACAATTTTCATGACTTTGAAATTAAAGTTGGTATCTATAATATAAAATTAGAATGGACTGGCGAGGATTATGAGCTCGCTATCGAGCACGTTGATATAGTGTGAATGAACAATGAATGGACCCTTTTTAATATCCCAGTAATCGATTCTCAACGCAAAACGTAACCGTCCATCTTTCTTAAAAGCAAATAATTTCAAAACATTCAAAAGTTGATATGTAGGCGATAAAGTGGAAGAATAAACTCGATATAGTATGATGTGCTTTCCTGAGACAAACACAATTATGAACATGGAAGAAAATGGAGGTTATACTAAAGATTTAAAAGCAGATCCTGCTTAATCTCTACTTTCTTCTTGTTTCTGTAGTTGACGATTTCATAAATCGCACCGCCGAACGATCGCTGAATCCACAGAAGCATCAGCATGGCCCATGGCGCCTCTCGGTTGTGGTGGGCTTGTGACAGAAGAGTGCCTGGAAAATAATCTTCTTCTTTTGTCTACAAAGAGTGTGTACATGACACCTCATGCTTATGCCATAGCATCATCTAAATACTCACCAAACTCCAGAATCCCATAGCCGTCGAGAATGACAACGACGGCGACGGCGAGTGGAAGAAGCACGACGAAGAAAACGAGCAGCCAACGGCGGAGAGGGACTGAGAATAACGTAATCTTAGGAAGAAATAAGGAATAAGAAGGAGAGGAAGTAGAGAAAGAAGAAGAGGAAGAAGAGGAAGTAGAGGAAGAACAAGAATAAAAGAAGAAGAGTCGAGATGGCAACGATTGTGCGTGATTTCTAGTGAGATAGAGAAGTAGCATGAATCGATCTCGCAATACCTGATCTCGAGCAGTATGAGGGCATGCAGGCTATGAAGGAGATCCACGAGAGCAGCGTTAGCGATTGAATTAGAGGGTCTGAAGATATAAGATTACCGTATTCTTTCTATTTATTGTCTACCTTTATCGATCATTCCCAAATTGACAGCAGCAACTGCAGCTGCAGTGGACAGAAACACGGGCGGATAATGGAAACTGGAAAAAGGAAATATAGCAACAATTTAAGCTTGAGGGGGCAAACTAACCATGCTGCAGCCGCTATCTCTTTGACATCATGATCCGTCACGAGGAACATGTTGAATTTCTCGATCTCCTTTTCATAGACTTCGTCTGTAAATAATATTTTCCATTTTCGAGTCCCTAGTTTTCACGATCGAAGTGGCACAAGACACTATCCCTTACCTCCTAAGGCTCCTTGTTTTTTCAGGTTGAGAAATAATAGAGAAGCGGGAAGGATGAAGATAGTAATAGTGAGGTAGGCACACGCCAGCAGCACCGTTAAAGTTTCTGAAAATCGATTGAAATTCGCCTTGACAGGATTGAATTGAATCTGACCTGAGCTTAGAATATTATTTACTGCCACTTCATGCATTGCAAGCGAGAAGTAGGGAACGAGTAGGACAAGTAAGAGGGCCTGATAAATAACAACCGTACTTTCGAAATTCAGCGCCGCCAGCATTCTCACATTGATCGGTCTATTCGCAAAGCCCCCTTTCTTGATCATCATCGGAGCTACGAAGAACAGTCTGTAGAATACGCCGAAGATGTCTGAGTCGTGCGGGTCTTCTGGAATAAAAAACATGGTCATGTAAATGGAGAGACGAGAACATTGCATTCGTTCTCACCTGTAGCGAGCTCCCTCTCACCACCCTAACATCTTTTCCGGTGAGAAACAAGTAATCGCTCACCAGTAGCGGGATGGTGGCTCCTATGAACTGACATTCGGGATAGCACAGTGCCCATCCCCCAATAATCGCTCCAAATACGGTGATGATGGATAGGACGAATGGGGCAGACGAGCTGGAATGGGTGAGAATTATTATTTTGTATGATCTTGTGCTTTTTCAAAAATCTCAGGGGCCATCTGAAGATAGTCACGGCGAGCTATTCGCAAGCAAGGGAGAACTGCGTGAATGTATCTGAAAATCGTCTGTTCAGATACTGGTTACTAAAAGAAAAGGGAGAGAGGAACACCTCTCGCTCGCTTCCCCTTCGCCCCTCTAACACTACTTGACCCCTGTAGAGGTAGCGCTCGCATGCTTAGAGACCGCAACGTGATTCTCAAAATAAGCGATAGGATAATCTTTTAGTGGGTAAAATGTCCCAATGAGTCTAAATAAGACCTTGCTTTTTACCGTTTGTCAAAATTTTATCCCTCAACCAAGTTACACCTAAAAAAGTGCACTATTTCCTCTCACTGGGAGATCGTCGATACAACATAGGGGGCGGAGCCTAATTCGAGCTATCGAGATCTTGTATCACGCAGAGACTTGGTCCTAGCATGCTCTCGTGGCTTAGTGGTAGTGTTCCAAGACTACCTCGCCGAAGGGCCCATGCTCAAGTCCGGTCTGGCGCGTAATGTTTTGCAAGTCTTCTTGATAAACAACGGAAGTTGTAAACAAATACTCGCGGACTACAACTATCTTTGAAAGGCAAGCACAAATTTCAAACACTTCTGATCTTCGCGTTTTTTGTTCTGATCGTCTTCTAAAAATAGAGAGCATAAATTACGAGAGGCGCACCCGGGTACGGACAGTAGAAGGCACTAATTCCTC
>LS578072.1:108456-128035 GCA_900490775.1 Pristionchus maxplancki
TCTATTTCATACATTCAACTGTGTAGATGTCGATTTCATATCGAAAACCGCCTGAAATTGGCGAAAGAAGTGAGATGGAAGGGGGAAAGAGAGGGGAATGGGGAGAGGAGAGGAGAGACGAGAGAGACGAGGGCAGGCTCCGCCCCCTTTTCCCTCTCACCCGATTTCTGACTCTCTCCCACTATGGCTTGCGCGCGTGGTTTTTGAAGCGTCGCTCGCCTTAGAGAAGAGATATCGACATACGGTAAAAAGGAGAGTCTTATTCAGACCTATAGGAACATAATGAACACAATTTTGGACGCATGCGGAACATTTCGCAGATCACCTTGCGGTCTCTAAACATAGGGAGCCAGCTCATGCCTTGGATAGTGGCGATCCAACACGTTCAGACGGAATTGATAACCACGTCTGGTCTGATATCAAAACATTGAAACACATAAAAAAGAAAAAAAAACAATAACAAAAACAAGAATCTTAGGCACTTTTCTAGTTCCGTGCCAAGCCCCGCCCTCTTGGCTCCTCCCCTATAGAAGGGGGCCGGCCCTTGAACATGAATGGTTACGAATCTCATCCTTAGGTTGCTTAGGCTCAGGCTTAGTCTTGGCCTCTCAGCCTTAGCCTCTCATAGGCCCGCCTCTAATCAAGGGGAGGAGCCGAGGAGGCGGGACTTGGCACGGAACTAGAAAAGTTCCGAATCTTACCTGAGCAAGCAAAAGCCTTCCTCTTTTCCATTTGATTTTGTCGAGTGCGCGCTCTTTAATGTACTTATAAATCGCACTGCTCGACACCATTATGTTGTGGACATCTCTTCTTAAATTTTTTTGTTCATTTTTGAGAAAATTGAATTTCAAATAAATGAGTTACGGTGTAAGGTGCTTGAATACCGCTCGTAAGCAGAGGTCGGGAAGATATGTGATGAGATCCTTAATATTTGGATTATTGAGATAAATAATAAATTAAAAGAAAAAATACCACATCCAATACAATCGGGTTTTCAGGAGTGCCACTCATCAGTGCTGAAAAGAGGAATGGAGTAGATTGGGCGGAGATTCACTACATAGAAAACAGCAGACAAATCAAGCGCGCAAACTATTTTATTAGACGCGTGCTGTTTTCAAGCCAAGCCAATTCAACTCACAAGGGAAGGTCGCGATATCGATATGGAGTTTCCAAACGAGACCTTGCGGGATCGAAAGAGGAAAAAATTCTAAGAACAACTTTGCCTTCCAAAAGTGCTTAATACTCCTGCGGTCGTCTGGGCTGTAGTGGAGTTTAGGGGTTTTCGGGAACATAGCCTCATAAATGACCGCCTACTCCGCTACAGCCCAGACAATCTCAGGGGTATTTTAACAAAAAGCACTTTTAAAAAGCACAGTTGTTCTTAGAATTTTCTCCTCTTTCGATCCCACTAGGTCTCGTTTGGAAACTCCATATCGATATCGCGACCTTCCCTTGTCAGGGGCGAGAGATCACAGCACTTTACCGAACGACTAAAAACATACTCGTTCAGACTTATCGATCGTGATCGAAATCGGTTGCCTGTGTCTAATTTGTGCATCTAAATCCATTGTGACCCTCTAATTCCTCGTGATTTTTTCTGCAGCGAGAAGAGCAAGGGAGATCGGCGATACGAGTGATAAGGATTAGGGATGGGGCTTGGCAAGCAATCACTCTCTCCATCTTGCACTCTCTCTCGCTCGATCAGACCGCTGAGAGAGCATGCGAGATGAAGAGACGAGAGAAGCCATCCTCTCTTCCTCATCACCTTTTACCTCTCTCTCATTTCTACGCGCATGCGCTCGTGTTGTCTATTAGACGGGGTGAGAAATTACTCACTGTCTCTCCATTCATCGTGCGTTTTAAATGCTCGGTGTGACACCACGGTGGGTTGCGGAAATTACAGAACTTTCCCCAATTTTCATTTGATTATTGATTAAAATTTCGTTATTCTTATCATATGAAATCAGAGACCATAGAAACCAACTAATCACCTAAAATAAGTCTGAACCCCCACGACAATTACAGTCCCCAGGTATGAACTATAATGAGCGGAACGGTTTTTTTTTATTTTGCGATAGCATGTCCGCTCTCTTTCTGTTCCGCAGCGTATTAGTGATTGCTAGCACACTCGCACCAATAGAAGGCCAAATATCTAGTATCTAGTCTCTAGTCTCTGTCGGTGTCTCGAGTGATTGTGCGACCAAATATGGGCGAAACTATCAGCGATTGTGTGGTGAGGTGCACACATTGATACAATGATACGCGCCCTTTTCGATCTTTCCCTCTCTCATTTCGCCTGCTCTCACGCCTGGCAGAGAAGTCTAGAGAGCATGAAAAATGAAGAGTCGCAGAATTTTTGCCCGGCCCTGATATACGCCCCTCACTACCCGGTAGGCACGCGTGCACTATAATTCCGGCACGCTTCCCTCATAAGTGATAGCGCTAGTCATACACTCCGTCATTCCTATATGCCTCTCATTCTTAGGCAATTTCCGGCTTACTTTTCATCTTTTTTTCGTATTTTAGCGTGATTGCTTTCATTTTAGCTGTCATACGCTTATCAGGAAAGCCACGTTTGGTGCGTACAACACGCGACATAATAAAAGCGTCCAACGATTCTTCCTTTTTGTACTAGACAATCTATTGTTATTTTCCTCTTTGCGTGATCGTGAGCACAAAATTGCCACCTGTCACACGTTTATTATCAGGAAATCCATTCCAATCATGGAATCGTCACCGGATGCCTGGAGATGTCTCGTCTGCTCAGTGCCAATCACTGCGTCGACTATGGGCCTGGATGTTTGCCGGTTGGTTGTTGTTGTTGTTGTTGTTGTTGTTTTCTTTTTTTGTTTTGTAAGGAATAACCGTATTTCCAGAGCGTGTGCTGCTTTCTTCAAGCGAACAAAACTCTCCGGCCGCACGTACACTTGCCGATTTCGTCGATTGAGGAACCAGTGCACGTTCAGGAAAGGTGAGTGCATTTGGGCACTTCTTTGGTTTCTGGCCCCCCTTCCCATCCCTTCCTTTCCACTTCCCTCCCATTCTATTTCGGTGGAGTTTTCAAGGGAGACAATAAACCGAAAAGTTCTAGTATTTGAACCATACAATGCAATGTTTCTTGTGTATGTGTATGCATTCTTCACTATTTACCTCATAAAACCTTCTTCTCAGGCGACAGAATTTATAAGATGCAGATGATGAGTTAAATTTTTTTATGTTATACTTTCAGACGACAAGTTCATGTGTCGCAGTTGTCGACTGGACCGTTGCGTCGAAGTGGGCATGGAATATGTCGAACCGAAGAAGAACAAGGAGAGGAGAGATGAGGAGGAGCGAGAATTGCAGGTAAAAGAGTAAATACTAGAGCACTTGAGTAAAATCCTACCAGCTTAGATTTTTTTGAACTGATCTACCGACTAATTCTCATTTGATAATGCTAATTTATTCGTTTAATTTATGCCTGCACGAATAAAAAAATATTATTGCTACTTATTCCTAGGAAATGCTTCCGAGTATCTCTTCTGTGCCAACGAAATCAGCTGGAGAGTCCGTCCTAAAGAGGATGGAGATTGCATACAAGTTAGTTTTTGATTATCTTTTGCAAGGAGAGAGTGAATTGCAATATTTGGAAAAACATTGTTTTCGTTGGCTTCCGACTGTGAAACATATCAGCACGATTGAAACTTCATACTAATTGATAATTCATAATATTTCATAATTGATAATTCATAATAGTTCATAATTGATAATTCATAATAATACATAATAATAATGCTTCAGAGCCTCGCACGATCGACGATTCATTCAAGAGCTGCAATTCGTTGCAGTAAACAACCTGAGGCACATGGGTCATCCAACCAAGGTTCGGCATTGTTTTCCCACAATTTTACTAGAGATAGCAAAGGTACTTAGAGCCTACTAGGCTATGACTAGAATAATCATTCAGATCAAAATTGATAATTATTAATATTACTCTTTTTTGGAATGTTAGTGCTAGTTAGTGCAACTGCTACTTTTGGCCCATTTTTTCATTATTCCTTCAATTTTCTAGGAAATCTACGTCATCAATATCGCCCAATACTATGAAGTCTTGCGGATACAAATGATCGAATCTATGTCACTTTTGGGCGATGTTTTCGACGAATTCGATAGCCTTTCAAGCACTGATAGAGTAAGTCAGCACCTGTCTTGAGATCTGTATTTCTAACCTCAGGCGACATTACTCAGAAACTTTATCGGGAGGTTTTGTTTCACCGAAGGACTATTCCTCTCGTCGAGATACTTCAAGGAGCGATTTTAGTGAGTTCTTATTTTTTTATTATTGTTTTTGTTGTTATTGTTGTTATTGTTTTATTTTTATTATTAAGTATCATGACCTCATTGCTGACTTGCATGGATCCCAGTAACGTTGACGATTGGGTCACTGACGAATTCGAGAGGAAAGACGACTTGCTAACGTACGTCTCTGATTAAGTTAATTAATTAAGATATAATTAATAATAATAAATATATTTTAGGTCGCTGAAAGGATTCGCAGAAGAGCACAACGAATTGATGGCGCCGATGCTCAAAATGCAAGAACTGACCGAAATGGAATTGTATGCGCTCCTCGTCCTGGGCTACTGCGATTTATGTGAGTTGATTGTTTGTTTGTGTTTTTGTTAGCAATAATAACAATAACAATGACAACAACAATAACAATAACAATAATACTTCAGATCCCGACTGCCACTTACCGGAATTCGTCGTCGAAAATGCGGAGGAAACGCGGTCAAAAGTGTTCGAGGAACTGCAAGAATACTACAGAAACGAACTGCAATTGAAGAATTTCTCCGAGCGATTAGGAAATTTGATGACAGTGGTCCATGAAGTTGGAGTGAGTCTTTTTATCATTTTTTAAAACCCCATTCTCATCCTTATTTTACACAATTAATTAATATTTAAGGAAGCCGGCATCAAAATGAACGAAGAGATGCGAATGTACGCGACAATGTTCAATTTGTATTCGGACGATCAATTGTTTCGCGAGATATTTCTAGATTGATCTTCTTTCTCGATCAATGAATAAATTGTTTGTACAGGTTGTGTTCTGATTGTTTGCGTTGAAGAATAAATGTTAGTTGTCATGACGTATTTTTAGTGCTGTTTTAGCAGTAATGGATGTTTTTATGCAATGGCACGATAAAAAAAACGTAAGAGTGCGTCAACTCTGCTATCTTATATTCACTCTAGTGTTGCAAATTCGGACAGAACCGATCATCGGACAGAGGAGATGAGAAATGAGTGGAAGATTGTCCGAGTTGTCCGAGATCGGACGGACGGCCGAATTCTCCGAAATTGTCCGAAATTTATGCAAAGAGCTCGACAGATCGACATTCCGCACGTTCAAGAAGAGGGGGAATGGTTGACGAGCGATTGATCTCTTGAACTCGTCGACCATTACTCCTCTTCTTCGAGATGAAAAATGATAGGATTGAGGGACGAATTCGGACATTTTCGAACAAGTCGGCCGTCCGTCCGAACAGGCAATAGAGTTCGGATTTGATGTAAATGAGACAACCGAACAATTTGTCCGAGATTTGTCCGAATTGTACGTCCAATTTTGCAACATTAATTCACTCCATCATTGTCCGCGTGTCTAACTCGATTTGTTCGTTTTGACAACAAAATTTGTTTTTCTAGACGACCTTGAAGCAAAAAAAATCGTAGCACATTCATTCATTGATAACACTGTACAAACAACTTCGAGAAAACAATTACAACAATAATGAAGTCATAAAATCAATCTAGGAAGATCTCGCAAAACAATTGATCATCCGAGTAGAGATTGAACATTGTCGAGTACATCCGCATCTCTTTGTTCACTTTGATACCGGCTTCCTGCAAATATTGGTGATTATAAGTGTCAAATAACCTCTAAACCGGCAGAACACTAGCGTTTTAGGTTGAAATTGCTCGAAAATACGAAAAAGTGCGATAAAATAAGCCAATAATCACTAACCCCTGCTTCATGAGCGACTGTCATCAGATTGCCTAATCGTTCCGAGAAATTCTTTAATTTCAATTCGTTTCTATAGTATTCTTGTAGTTCCTCAAATATTTGCAAGCGTGTGTCTTCAGCTTTTTCCAT
Source organism: Pristionchus maxplancki (assembly GCA_900490775.1). NCBI lineage: Eukaryota > Metazoa > Nematoda > Chromadorea > Rhabditida > Neodiplogasteridae > Pristionchus > Pristionchus maxplancki. The sequence goes on from LS578072.1 coordinate 114,587, forward strand.
GACATATTCTGGTAAAGGGAGATCGGGATCTGAATTTTCCAATTTTCGGTGAAATAAATTTAGAGCACTCACGAAGATCACAGTAGGCCAAAACAAGAAGCGCATACAACTCCGTCTCGGTCAATTCATCCATTTTGAGCATTGGTGAGATTAATTCGTTGTACTCTTCGGTGAATCCTTTCATTGACCTGAAAAAAAACGTTTTCGAAATCGTTAGAGATAAGCAAAACGAACGTTCGCAATTCGTCTTTCCTCTCAAATTTGTGCTCATCCGTGACCCATGTGTCTACATTACTTGGGTCCATACATGTTAAAAGTGAGGTCATAAAACTGAAAAGAATTACATTTTCCAAACTGAATGAACTGATTAATTAAAATAAATCACCAACTAGAATCTCTCCTTGAAATATCTCGACGAGTGGAACAACCCTTCCGTGAAGCAAAATCTCCCAACGAAGTTTCTGAGGAGGGTTGCCTGAAGTAGCAGCTAACTATCGAACGCAGGTTTAATTTAATCTTACTCTATTATTGCTCGAAAGCCCATCAAATTCATCGAAAACATCTCCAAGAATAGACAGAGATTCGATCATTCGCATCCGCAATACTTCGTAATATTGAGTGATGTTGATAAGGTAGATTTCCTTCAAGTCAATGGATTTCGAAAGTATTCCCTATCGTTCAAATTTCAAACCTTGGTTGGGTGACCCATGGGCGTTAAATTGTTGACCGCTACGAATTTCTGTTCTTGCACGAATCGTCGGTCGTGCGAGGCTCTGTAAAATAAAAACGGTCGTTTCGTATTTTCTCCGTAATTGCCGATCAGCAGATATGTTTCACAGTGTGCTCATAACATAAAAATCGAGAGTTAGCTAAACGTCGAGCTGCTGCTGAACAAGAAATTATTTAGAAGTTGTCAAATTTTGCAAATGATATAGATGTCGCTCATGAGAAGGGGGTGATAATTTAGATTATAGTTTTAAAACCCACTTGTATGCGTCGCCCATCCTCTTCAATATTGACTCTTCAGATGTTGGAGGTGGTGGTGGCGGAGAAGAAGAAATACTCGGTAGCATCTCCTAGAATCGCCGATTTGAAACGAGTTTTTTTTGTCTGAAATGGAAGCGGACCTGCAACTCTCTCGCTTCCTCCTCCCTCTTCACTTTGGAGTTCTTCCTCTTCGGTTCAACGTACTCCATGCCTAACTCGACGCATCTGTCCAATCGACAACTTCGACACATGAACTTTTCGTCTGAAAGAATCAGTTACTTGAGCAATCGTCTGACTCTCTCATTTCGCAATGCTCTCTCGTCGATTAGAGAAGCGAGAGAGCATGCAAAAATGAGATATGCTAAGATCACTCACCTTTCCTGAACGTGCACTGATTCTTCAAAGTTCGAAAGCGACACGAGTAGGTTCGACCAGCGACCATTGTTCTCTTGAAGAATGCAGCGCATGCTCTGGAATCACGCTTATTCCTTACAAAACAACAACAACAAATCAACAACAACAATAAAAACAACAACAACAAAACTCACCGACAAACATCCAGGCCCATGGTCGTAGCTGAGATCGGCACAGAGCAGACGAGGCATTTCCATGGTTCCGAGTCCATGATTAGTGCCTCTTTCCTGATAAAGAAAACGCGTTGACAGTGTCTATTTTTCTGATCACGATCACGAAAATCAGCACGTAAATGATAACATCAGACTGTCTCACACGAAAAGGAAGAGTAGGAATGATCGGGACTCTTATATGATGTCGCGCGTTGTACGTATCAAACGTGTTTAAATTGTAGCCAGGAAGTGCCTGCGGCATAGAAAAGGGGTGTAGCGAGAGAGCATTATTCACGATGTGGTCTCGGAAGGAAAACGATGAATAAGTGTGATTAGGACTTTTTTATTATTTCGTGCGGCGTACGAACCAAACGTGCTTAAATTGTGCTAGGAAGTGCCTACGGCATAGTAAAATGGTGTAGCGATAGAGAAGCAATCATGATATTGACTGGAAGGAAAATGAGTAAGGAGAATGATCGGGACTCGTAAAGTTATTTCGCGTGTTGTACTTACCAAACATGCCTATATTGTGCCTATAAAGTGCCTGCACCCTAGTCACGGGTGTGTCAGTGTAGACATGTGTGTACCTCAGCACAATCAATGATACTATTGGAGGACAGAAATGGCGAGATAGAGTGTGAAAAGGAGAGAGCGAGAATATGCTGGTGCACACTTTTTGATCTCCCAAGTGTACACAATCTCTCTCCTAGTAGACAGCGCGAGAGTGCATGGATAGGGAAGAGAGTCAAATCAATGGGTGTGACTGTGTCTTTGCTAGCAATCGCTGAGACTGCAAGATCAGTCGAGGCGATAGATCATGTACGAAGATGAGAGCACGCATACTAACTCACTTTCCTTATCACACTTCCGCTGATTTTCCTCGCTCTTATCACGTATTGCGGTCACACGATCAGCAATGATGGTCTCTTCAATACTCATGCTCTCTCGCATCGTCTAGCAGACGAGAGAGCACTGTGGAATGAGAGGGGAGACTCGCACAGAACAGAACGAGCGAGATAGTATGGCGACTTGAGAGTGTCAACTATGATCAGACTGAGCAAATATGTGAGTGCGATTTCGTCCTAAGAGTCATATCATACTCGGCGCTGTGCTTTGATCTTTCGGTCAGAGCATTGGAATGTACTCAGACTTGGAGCAGAAAAATTCAGAAAGGAGAAAGGAGGTGAAAAAGGAAAGGGAAAATGACATGATAACTCTCTGATTAGTTGCGAAGATCGGCGGCAATCTTCACATTGTTTCGAGCAATGATTTCTCTTCTGAATCATCCTTCGCTCCTCTAAACAATTATTCACCTTTCTCCACATATTTCATCCTTTTTTTCTTTCATTATTCTCTTTTTTTGCGAAGTTTCTAATGCATTATTCTAGACCTGACCTGAGATGGAAACTTCTCATCATGTTCCTCTCGGCATACTAATCGACGGAAAGCCATATGCTACCATATTTAGCGCCGAGAACGTTCGGTAGGAATCTCAATTATTCCTCTAGGCACTACGAAAATTGTAGCAAAAGAAGAAGCGATCAAGTTTCAGTTCTGCCAAACTGTTGAGCCCCCGACCCGATGACATCTTTATCTGTACTTATCCAAAGTGCGGTACTACCTGGACCCAGCATATCGTCCATCAACTTCTTGGTGGTTTTTCACCACTTTTTTATGCTCCAACTCACTTCACATTACAGGCAGAACAGATAAGGAAACTACTTCTATCGATGGAAAAGGGGGCCAGAAATGTAAAACCTATGGATTCGAAAACAGTTTTGATTCAGCCATGTGCGATATCTCTCCGATGATCTAGTTTATTGGGGCCGATTATTGTGACGGGCTTAAGTCTCCTAGAGTGCTGAAGGTGAGTTGCTCGTGTGCTGTAGAGTTCGAAATACGGGTAATCGTCTCTTCATTCCGCACACTCTCTTGCCTCCCTGACCGGTTAGAGATCATTCGAAACGAGAGAGGCGCGTGCCGAATTGTCATCACTAATGTGGATGAAGAGGAATATGATAACACACATTTAGAGCCATCTCTCATACCAGGACATGCCCAAAGGCGCCTGCGCAAAATACATCTATGTTGTGAGAAATCCCACGGATTGTCTCGTCAGGTATTTATTTGATAAAAATGGCCATTAATCTTGATTCAGTTACTATCATCACCACCGAAACTTTACGTGTTTCGAATTCGAGGACGGTGATTTCGATGTGTTCTTCGAGTTCTTCATAGAAAATCAGGTAAAAACCCGTCGATTGTTCGCTCTCAACTCGCACTAAACCATTCTCATTCCAGGTTGGTTGTGGCGAGTACTTCACCCACTTCACATCCTGGCTAGAAGCTATGGAAAAGAAAGAAGAGAATATTCTGCTCCTTAAGATTGATAACAACGCTAACCTTCAAAATCAGCAGAAATTTTAATTGCAGTATGAAGACATGATTGCCGACCTCCGTCCGGCCGTCATACAGATCGCAAGCTTTCTTGGAGGTTCCGCTGTAGAGCTCGTTGAAAACAAGGAGTGCCTAGATAAAGTAAGTTCGTTTCAGTTTCAATAAAAAAAGAATCTCAATTTTTCATTACAGATCCTTGAGGCTTCATGTCTCGCGTCGATGAAACGGAACCAACAGCGATGGTTTCCCAGTGAGATGTGTGTTTTTTTCAAAGATAGTTCCACTTTTTGATAAATTATTATTGAAATTTTAGCCACCGAGGCAATTTCATTCGCAAGGGAGGTTCGCGGGACTGGGAGAACTATTTCAGCCGTGAGCAGTCAGAAAGAATGGATCAGGCATGATAAAATTTTATTTGGCTCGATGTATAACTTTTATTCCAAAATGTGTTATTCTAGCGCTTCCGTGAGCGTTGTGAGGGCACTGCAGCAGAGAAGTAGTGGCGCTATGAGATGGCATGGAACTGATACTACTATAGCTCCAATAAGCATCCAATACCTAACTGCCTACCACAATTGATGTATTTTTCGAAGCTTATGTGCAAATTACTACACAGTACTACTACTGATGCGTTATCGAGCGCGTCCAGAAACTTCCACAAATGTTCTATATCATTTCTAGCGTTGTTTGTGATTGATAACATTGCATTAATCTCTGTTCTCCCAGTTTCCCACCCCCACCCCTTCCTCCTTTGAACTCATTGTTTCCGCCGAACAAGATGGTCGCTCGATTAGATTGACCATACAGATAAACACCTGTTCGTTCCACCCCGTCACTCTGCGTGTGAGCGGGGTTCACGGTTGGGTACGTGGGGTTTTACCGTAAGAGTGTCTATAGCCTTTATCCATCCCAAACCATGAAACCCTGAGTTAGCTGTCCGTATCTCTCGCTGACTCGGTCAGCGTCGGTACTTGTGGAGTTTCCCGGAAGATCATCTTTACTCCATCTGTCCCCCCAACTCTTCGGTAGCCAAATCTCATTCAGTGAAATTCATTCGTCCGGGGAACTCCACCATTGCCCATGGTTCTACTGAATCCATCCCTTTCCCTTACTTTGTTGCATTCATTGTTCATAACATTGATCATAACCCCTCATTACCTATTCAAGGAAAGCGAAAGTCTCGATCAAGTCAACTATGTTCGTGCGCAGGGAGCTCATTGGAGATACTAAGGTATTTGAATTTAAACCTCGTATTTCGATCAACTTTCGTAGTTCCGAAGAAGAGATTATGCCCACCGCCTAGCGGTGCCTAGACTAACTGGGTTATCATTACTTGTACCCTCATCCTTCATACGCTCACGTACCTTTGATCGAAGAGAGGGTGTGTGGAAAAACGTGAAACCTGCTTTTCTGAACCATATTTCATTGAAGATCAACGTGACTCCCCAACCCGCCAATGTGCTTACACTCGCTCGAGAGATCGCTGATGCCAAGACTCTCAAGGTCGGCGGATTTTAGTCATTCCACTCATCGCACACTGTCTCGCTTCTCTACCTAGCGAGAGATCATGCAAAATAGAGAGACGTGAATTTCCCGAGCTCTCATCTCGCAATGCTCTCTCGTCGGTCAGAAAGAGCGAGAGAGCATTGCGAAATGAGAGAGTTCGGGAAACACCCCTGGCGAGAACATGTGTTTTGATCCCAGACAACATGTTTACACAGATAGGTGAGACGAACGCTCAGACAACACATTTTACTCGCCAAAGTGATGAATTCTTATCTGTCTCGACCGAAAATCCGTTCCGTATAAACATGATCATTGACGCCTCGATGGCTCTTTGGTTAATTGCGTCTATTAGTTCGGGAAACACCTCTGGCGCACTCGTTTCCAGTGATCTCCCACCGGTCAGAGAGACGAGATAGCACGCGAAATGAGGAGAGTCTATCAATAATAGACTGAATATTCATACAGGGAAGCGATGAATCCTTCATGCTGGTCAACTTGGATGCACTCTACGATCGGTTCAAGCTCTGGAAGAGGGAGCTACCGATGATCGAGGTTTGATCTTTGATCTCTTCTTATTTTTAGTTCCTATTTGCTGGGTTTTCAGCCCTTCTACGCAATGAAAACCAACAGTGACGAGACGATTCTTCGATGCTTAGCTTCACTGGGAGTGGGCTTCGATTGCGCTTCAAAAGAAGAGATGGATACGGTAAGATTCGTCTCTTTGGCCTCGGGAACGAGATTGATTCAGGTCACTCGAATCGGCGTCTCTCCTGATTGTATCATCTACGCCAATCCGTGCAAGTCCAGTTCATTCATAGTGCATGCCGAGGAAAAGGCAAGTTGCTATTGCATCCGTTCTTTTACCTCTATTTGCATATTTGCTGCTTCAGGCCGTCAACTTGATGACTTTCGACAGCGTTGACGAAATGGAGAAGATTGCCTCTCATCACAATTGCCCAGAGTAAGCTTTTACATAGGTAAATTTGAGAAACGTCACTTCAAATTACAGATTGATTCTCCGCTTCGCCGTCTCTGACCCGACCGCAAACAATCCAATGAGCGGAAAGTTCGGAGCTGATCCTATGAAGGTAACTGAATTCATGCATAATTCCAGCTCCAAAACATCTTGCAGGAAGCTCCCTTGCTTCTCAGACATGCTTCGATTGTGGGCCTCCGCGTTGTCGGCGTGAGGTACTATTTTATAATTTGAAAATGTCGATAAATCGCTTAACTATTTAGCTTCCACGTGGGCTCCGGCTGCAATGACCCTACGATCTTCCGTGTCGCTATTCAATATGCCAGGTACGGTAGCTCAGATACATAATCTCCAATAGAAACTCAGGAATCTCTTCAACATCGGCCTGCAACTGGGACACAAGATGGAAATTGTGGACATTGGGGGAGGGTTTCCTGGAGGAAAGCTGTTCACGTCCTTTGAGAAGGTTCGACAATGCAACTGCAGTAAGATGGCTGAATCTATTTTTGCAGACAGCTTCCGTTATTCGGTCTGCCATTAACGAATTCTTCCCAGACCCGACTGTCCGAATTATCGCTGAACCCGGCAGGTACACTCCTTTAATCTCTGGCCCACGAGAGTTATTCCTTGAAGATTCTTCGCGGCGCGTCCTTGTACGCTCGTGGCCAACGTTATTGCTCGGAAAACTGTGCTTGCAAGTTCCAGTGAGTTACAGTATCCATATAGGTAGCGCAAACTGACAACATTTCAGTTGACGGCACCTCAACCCGCATGCACTACTATATTAATGACGGCGTCTATGGAAGCTTCAATCTGGTCTTGTTCGGTGAAAAGACTCCGATTGGTCGGCCACTGCTTGTGAGTACTTGGTTAAATGAGGCATAACAGACAAAAAATAAATTGATCAGGATAAAGAAGATCGACAATATCCCACCACTATCTGGGGCGGCACCTGTGATTCGAGGGACAAGCTTGAGGCGAGAATTGATCTTCCAAATATTTAAATATAACTTGCGTTTTGCAGTCAAATATCATGATGCGGAAACTGGACATCGGTGAATGGATGGTCTACGAGGTGAAGCTTCATTTAAATATTGTCAATAATTATTAATCTACCGTAACCCAATTCATTCGTTGCAGGAGATGGGCGCCTACACAACAGCCGCATCTACCACATTCAATGGATTCCCGCGTCCCACCCCGATTTACGTGATCAGCGAGCAAACATGGTACGGTAGTTAACATGACAAAATAAACAATGTAAATTTCAGGAAGGATCTCAGCATGCACTGCAACAACAACAGTGACGTTTAAAATCCGGACGAATCGACAGATGCTCAAATGATTTATCGTCATGTGCACTTGAAATTGAATAAATGCATTTGGTCGCATGTGGTTGTTAGTTCTTGTTACCATCCAGTCCAATGGACTTCCTGCAAGATTTAGTATTTATTTTCGATTTTTCGCTTTCAGAATATTCTAGGTATTCACCTTCTCTCATCGGTCGCAAATGCGACAGAGTTCAGAATGATGGGTCATTTTTTGCCAAGCACTAGAATATTGAATATCATCCGAATACCGTACCAGACGTGATCGCTAATCACGAGTATCGGAGTCGGTCGTTGAAAGCCGTTGAACGTACAGGATGCAGCAGAGGTGTATGCGCCCATGTCCTACAACGACGTTTACAGTTACGGTAGGTCGAGTAGGGTTACGGTAAAATTATAAATCGATAAAATACCTCGTAAATCAGCCAGTCACCTGCGCCCAACGCACGCATCATGCTCTTTTCCTAAACAAATCAGTTTGAAATCACTGAACCAACTACCGTACCTCAATCCGGTCTCCCGAGTCGCACGTTGGGCCCCAGATGGTAGTTGGGTACACATCGCCTTCTGCATCCTGTAAATATTTGAAGTGTATCATTTTTCGTTGTCTGTAGAATTATTCAGAATGAGGAATCAAGTAGAACGGCGCTATTTCGGATGAGTACCGGAAGTAGGCAAAAAAAAGGTTATGTCAAGATGGTATTAGTTCTCAGGAAGATGTACGATTCGCATTCAACCCACAAAGAGCGGTCTTCCAGCTTTCGGCATATGATCCATCACCGTACAGTTGAAGCTTCCGTAGACGCCGTCGTTGATGTAGTAGTGCATGTGCGTGGAGGTTGCAGCATCTTGAAAAGTCAGTCCACGATAGCTCTCCTTTAAACTACCGTATTTTGTAGGCATTTATCGCAACGATATTGAGAATGATTGCTCACCATTCTTGACTAATTCGGCCTTGCGCGCGACCACATTCACAACCAGCGTGCAGGGCCGTGTTACGACGAATCTGCAGAGGACCGGAAAATATTTGACACCGTGACCGGAAAATATACCTGCCCGGCTCTGCGATCAGCCGTACGTCAGGTTCCGGAAAGAGCTCATTAATGGCAGAGCGAATGATAGAGGCCATCTAAAAAAAAAGAAATCTTTAAAAGCATTTTTTTGCTTAATCTTCACTAAAAAGTGAGAAATACCTTCACAAACGATGCGTCCTGTTTTTCGCTGCCGGGAAACCCTCCACCAATATCGACGATCTGCATCTTATGCCCTAACGAGATCCCGTAGTCCACGAGGTCTCTGCGAATATCGATTACTGCTTCGTATTACCGAAATGCTACAGAGTACCTTGCATATTGTAGTGCCTTGCGCAAAATTGAGGGGTCGTTGCAACCTGATCCCACGTGGAAACTGTGAACATGAATGTTTCGTTCATTCATTTCCGTTACAGGGTTGCATAAAAGATAGCGAATAGGTCGAGAAATTATTCGGCGGGAAATTCAAATTCACCTCACACCAGCAATCTTGACTCCCAGATCTTTAGCGCGTTTGAGAAGCTCGAGCGAGGTCTGGATTCTAATAAATTTGATTCACAGTGGGAAGCCTCTAACCGTTTCAGGATCAGCGCCAAACTTGCCGCTGAGCGGATTTGCCGCCGTAGGATCGGACACAGCAAGACGGAGAAGGAGCCTGCTTTTTTTGTTTTCTTCTTGTTTAAAAAAATTCCCACTCAGCATTTTTGTGATGCGTGGCAATCTTCTCTAGCTCCTCGACGCAGTCAAAAGTGAGCATCCTGACGCCCTGATAATCGAAATCTTGTTTTGAGCAAAAAGAGCAAAATTGAGCAAAAAGTACAACAAAAACACACTTTGGCGACGGCATGCTTGATGAATGGGCTCGACTTGTACGGATTTGCGTAGATTATGCGGTCACCGGCGACGCCCAGTCGTGTTACCTGTTGAGATTGCGATTTATGTCACTCAACTTTTAATTGAGGGCTCCACTCTAGTTTAAGGGCCCCGTCACATTCTGCTGGTGCCAAAAAGTAGGACGGTCCCAAAATGATGAAAGTAGATTGAGTACCACATCGATCTCCTCCTTCGAAGCACAATCAAATCCGACGCCGAGAGCGGCAAGCGTACGAAGAATTGTCTCATCACTGTTGCACTTGACGGCGTAGAAGGGCTGTGAGTTCAGATATCAGACTTCAGAGATCAAAGATCACTCCTCTATTATAGGAATTTAACCGCCTAGATAGGCTTTACGGAGATCAGAGATCAGGCTATAGAGATCAAAGATCAAACCTCGATGTTAGGTAGTTCTCTTGTCCATAGCTTGAAACGATCGTAGACAGCATCCAGGTTGGTGATCATGAATGCCTCATCGTTTTTCTTAAGTTTTTTTTTGAGTTTGACAGTCTTGCGATATCACCAACCTCTCTCGATCTACCTTCGGCAATGCCTCTCGCTAGTTCAAGCACGTTTATGGGCCCGTCAATTATGTCGACCTTCAAAATTGATTTTCCGTAGCATTTGTGCAATTTCTACCTTAGTATTGCCGAGAATCTCGGAACGCCCGAAATGCGCTTGATCAGGAGTGGAATTACACAGAGTCATGACTGAAAAATGCAGAATGTTAAGGGTGAAATTAATCTGAATGCGAAGAGAAAGTGGTTCTAAGAGGAAAGAATGAGAGGGGAGAAGGAGAGTGGGGTCATACAATGATCAATGTTCGACGCTGAAGGCAGCAAAGCGACTCTTATCTTATCAGCCAACCCTCGCTCTTCATTTCTTGTGTACTAGCGAGAGAGCACGCGGATTGAAGAGAAGGATGGAATGAAGAATGCCTTAAGTGTAGCCATCTTTGCCCGAAAAGTACACGCAAGATGTGATGAAATGATCTTCTGATCCCTGTGCTATGAGAGAAATTGCAATTCAGAGAGAAATTCATTGATAGAAATACAAAGAAATACAACAAAGGTTATTTGATCTTTAGATAAAATCAATATAAAATACAAATCGAATATTCAGGCAATCGCGCATCCGATTGCTGTTTTCTCCTCAAGACCGAGAGTCTTCCTGAAAATAAAAATATTAAAAACTATTAAAAAAATTAATTAATTAATTACTTAATTACCAATTTGGCTCGCTGATCACATGAACCATTCCAGGCCGAGGGAATCCATTGAACGTGAACGACGCTGCTGTGGTGTATGCGCCCATGTCCTGCAAAGAAGATTACGGTAGGGATACGGTAGTGTGATTGTATAACTATCGATAAGTTACCTCGTAGAACAGCCAGTCGCCCACCTCCAGCAATCTTAGAGGTTTATTTTGGCACTAGGCCGGATGATAACCGTCGGATGAGAACCGACTGGATGAGAACCGCCAAATTTTGAAAAATCATTTTTGTGGCATTGTGAACATACTGGCAAAGTTCTACAGCCCTCTAAAAAATTTTTGGTTCTCATCCAGTCGGTTCTCATCCGACGGTTATCATCCGGCCTAGTGCCTTTATTTTCCTAAACAGTCACTTCAAATCAATATTTATAGGAAATGTAACCTCGATTCGATCATCCGAGTCGCAAGTCGGGCCCCAGATCGTCGACAGCTGAGGCTCCCCATCGGCATCCTTAAATTAGAATAAACTATATTTTATAGCATCTACATATGCTCGCACAGACCGGGATCGAAACCCGGAGCTTCCACTTATCGGACAGGAGCTCTAGATACCACTGACAATGAGCTATCTGTGCACCATCAGGGTGCAATCAACCGCACTCACAAACAATGGTTTCCCATTCGGCCTTTCATGGTCGAAGATCTTGCAGTTGAATGTTCCGTAGATTCCATCGTTGATGAAGTAGTGCATTCTGGTGAAGGAGTGGCCATCGCCTGCATTTTTTTCTATTTTTGGTCGGGAAAGGGTAATTAAAAGGTAATTCGAACTACGAGCTCGCATCAAATATTGTAGCAGGGCTCACTGTTCGTGAAGGGCATGGGCTTGCGAGCAATCACGTTCACAGCAAGCGCACAGGTACGCGCCACGAGAAATCTGCGAATTCGAGGAAGGACTTGGAATTGGCAATTATTGAATGAAGGTACCTCCCCGACTCCGCAATCACTCTCACATTCGGTTCCGGGAAGAGCTCGTCAAGAGCAGACCGAATGACTGACGTCATCTGAACCGCGATGTGATCAAACACATAGAGTAACAATTAGGGATCGCAAAAAGTCGTCTCTTCATATCGAGTACTCTCTCACCGGTCAGACAGACGAGAGTATGTGCATAATGAAGAGAGTCATTTATTGCCATCCCTAGTAACAATACCTGCATGAACATCGATTGCCTAAGTCGGCCTCCCGGGAACCCTCCTCCAATGTCCACAATCTCCATCTTGTGTCCAAGTTGTAGTCCGATGTCGAAGATATTTCTGATGTAATCGATTTATTTATTGTTGACTGGCCAACCGTACCTCGCATGCTGTATCGCTGAACGGTACGCGGAGGGGTCATTGCAGCCGGAGCCCACGTGGAAGCTGTGAATGATTGTTTGTTGCATTTCAGAAACGAATTGAAAATGGACATCTAACCTCACGCCGGCGATGTTGATGCCGAGTTCGATAGCACGTTTGAGCAGCTCGGGTGTCATCTACAGTGAAATAATTCGACTATGATATTTCTAGCACGACTGGGAGAGAACTTCAAATTCTTCACCTTCTCCGGACCCGCTCCATATTTTCCAGTAGGCGGATGGATGGCAGTTGGGTCGGAAGCGGCGAAGCGTAGTAGAAGCCTGTTAAGGGGTTGAGAAGTTGTGACTCTAACATGAACAGACAACGGAAGGGAATTGCCTACTTGGGATTCTTATGATGCGCTGCGATCTTCTCCAACTCCTCAATACTGTCGAAGGTCATCATCGCAACGCCCTGAAGGTATTCATGGAGTTTACGTCAAACACGGAAGCAATTGGCCATAGAAAACAAATAAAGTATTAGCAAACCTTGCACTCGGCGTGAGCGATGAATTTGCTGGACTTGCAGGAGTTCGCATAGATGATTCGGTCAGGAGAGACGCCCATCCTTGTTACCTGAAGTTCTCAATCATGAATTCCAGAATGAACAATCCGTCTCTCAAATTCACGTGGACTATCAACAGTATGGGGAACGACAATGGCTTGGTTATGTGGCGACTCACGATATAAGACGGGTCAAACTATTTTTTCCTAGACAAATTGACAGTTACTCAAAACTGTCGATGACGTGCTCAACAAAATCGCGAAATATGAGAAAACATCAACATTACAATAATTCCATTTTTTGCGAATTTCAAGGACCGTAGAATTCTCGCCAGATCAGTATGTGGCGTGTTGTTGTCTGTACAACAATTAGATGGAACATTTTTAAAAACATCAACCATTTTATCATGTTTATTTTCTTATTTTCATTTCATTAGCCACAATGGAAGGTTTTCTTCGTATTTATTATTTATCTCCTCGTTTTCTTGAATAATGAGATGTCATGTTCATGAAGCCTCATGCAGGAATCTATAATGAACGTTATTAATAAGTTATCAACGAGTCACGTAATATTCCACATCCTTTACAATCACTATCTGTCGCGTTTTCTGACTCTCAAAACGCGACTGAGTCGAATCATTCTCTCTCCACTCCCCTATCCCACTCGGTCGTAATA
>LS578072.1:137268-148126 GCA_900490775.1 Pristionchus maxplancki
TCAAGCGTCTCTCCCCTCAAACTCTCTATTTTTTCAATCAATCCACCCTTTCTCTAGACTATCAATACGAATTTGGAGGAGAGAGACAGGGTCTCACGCTTGATCTACCTGCTTCACAAGAGTCGGGTCAGAGTCGGGCCAAAGTCGGGCCATGTCGGGTCATGTCGGGTTTCGGGCGGCCCGAGACCCGACAACAGTCCCGACTTTTTCACTCTCAAAGTCGGGTTGCTTGCCCGACTCTTCGAGCCCGATCGGGCCACGTAGGGTAATTTTCAAGTCGGGTTCCCGACTGTCGAGCAAGCTCGATTTCACCAACCCTAGTTCAAACGTTATTGATGAACCAATGGAGATCGATTACCCGAAACGCAGAAGACTCGAGGTGAGAAATCACTTAGATGTACACTTTGTTCTTATATTTACTCCTTTCATCACGGAAATTGCTTTTCTTTCAGGATAAGTGTAGGCTATAAGTTATACCTATTTGTTTTCTCATATCTGCTCTTTTCATGAATACAAAATGGCTTTGCTTTCAGGACAACTTCTCCTTGATGCCCGATGACTGTTTGCTGGAGATTTTCAAGCATCTAGATAGGTGAATCAGCATTTTCTGATCATAACTGCTCAATATTCCCTTAAAACGACAAGGTCTGAACATAAAAAATCATAAACTGAACCATTCCCTTCCAGAAAAGACATCTATCACGTATCCACAGCAAGTAAGAGGCTGCTGCCGCTCTATTACAATCGATTTCTTGACAGTAGTAAATGGAAAAATGGAAGTCTGTTCATTGCTCAGGTGCTGATAGAATTTCTTTTTTTCTTTCATTTTCGAATTTCGAAATATTTGTATAGACCGCCCGAGGATACTCATTCGATCTTCACCTTGACAAAACTGGCGACTACCCGTTCGATATCTCCAGTTATCAATATGAGATATGCCAGACGGAAGATGGAACTCTAGCGGAGAGAAAGCAAGTCGGCGAATGCATTTACGTAATTATTTTTCATCTGGCAAAAGATTTAACTTAATCTTTCAGAGAGGCATATCTCTTCATGACAGCCCCATTCCGGATCAATTTTACGCTGCTCTCATGGATATTTTGCGCCATCACGAAGTCAATGACATTATTTTCAAAGAAGTAGGCGGAAAACTAGATTCAGACAAAAATATTTACTTTTCAGATCCCACTCCAAGCACTGTCATTTTCGAAACTGGAACAGGCTCTTAATGGGAGCCAGATCGAAGCAGTGAAGTGGAGTAATGCAAATGGCGAAGAAGTTACTAGCAGCATCCAGGAGTGGTCAGCGCTGTAATCGGTGCCTTGATTAAAAATTTTCTTTCAGTTTTGTCAACTTTATCCAAAACGTGGAGCATGCCGACTTGTCTGAGTCAAAAACGGCATTGGCTCTAATAATCAACGAAAAGTTTCTGCTTGATATTTCGAAATCAAGACTCCGCAGTTTCAGAGGCTGCGAATGCCCTGTTGAAGCATATGTGAGTCTTTAGAATTTGTTCAATAATAACATATAATTTCAGAAACATAACTTCGTTGCCAGCAAGTCGATCCTTCCTCATCTCATGCACTTCGATTCCTTCTCTGATGTGCGCGTGGTGCTCGATGCGGATTGGGTTGCAGACGTAATAATGGTAAAAAATAAAATTAAAAAATTAAAATAACATCAAAGTTTGCAGATTAGGGTTGGTAAAATCGAGCATGCTCGACACTCGAGGCCTCGTCCTCGAAAACCCTTATTTTGACTCGACCTGACTCGAGACTCGATCGAGCGGCTCGACTGCGAGAGAGAAGGCCCGAGCCGCTCGAAGACTCGAGTAGACTCGAGTCAGACTCGAGTCTGGGAAGGAGAGAGGCATGCAAATGGGGAGAGAGGGAAGGCGACTCTCCTTGCACACCACACTCTCTCGTCACTCTCGCCTCTAGCCTTTCTCTGCCGTCTCTTATCTCTCGCCTCCCAGACTCGAGTCAGACTCGAGTCTGACGAGTCTAACACGAGTCTTCGAGCGGCTCGAGCATTCTCTCTCGCAATCGAGCCAACTCGAGCCGAGTTTTCAAATTCGAGCCGCTCGACTTCTTGACTCGTATCGAGTCTATGAGACGAGGCCTCGACTGGCTCGACTCGTTTTGATCAACTCTGTTGCAGATGTATGTGGAAAAATCCAAAAAGTTGAATCGATGCGAAGAAACGCTAGGCAACTTCATGTTCGCAACAAATGAACTGCCTTCCTTCATCACATTCCATCATCAACTCCACAGATCTCGCTTCCAGGTGAGAAACCTTTCGGTTTTTATGTGCAAAAATTGCTAGTCATTCAGATTAACCGCGGAACCAAATGCTTGGAAATTAGCAAGCGGAGACAACCGCCTTATGCCTACATCAGAAACTGCAGCCACACTGTGAACGACGGTCGATCGATGTGGTACACGGTAGATATTGAATTCACGAACAAGAGGATATGGCCGAATTCCTCTCACAGATTGGCCAAGTATTTAAAATAGACCATTCGTCTAATGTGTTTTGCTTCTGCATTTTCACATGCATTTTTCTCATCTATATTGTAATTTCATATTTCACTATTTAGAACAATGACAAATGAATATCACAGAGAATGAATTGTGGTGTTGCTTGAATGCATGCTGATCGCTGTCAGATTCTCATCTCTCTTAATTTTCTGTTGCGTCAGTGAGCGACGGCTTTAAATGCGAAGTTAATAGATACGGATAAGCGAATGACAAGAAATTCGAATAATACGGATTATCACTTATTGAACGAGTACAGATCAGATCTTCATCTCGCTCAACTCCTCAGCAATCGCATCCGTCGATCCAAGGGTGAATGCCACAGCTCGAAGAGCGAAGTCAATGGATTCCTCGAGTGATCTGCCGAGAAGGAGAGAGGAGAGCAGGGCTGAGTTCAGACTGGAATACAACTAGGTTAATCGAACTCGAGATTTTCGAAAGTAGGTTCGGGATGTTGACATTGCGTAATCGGTTCGTGTAATTGAGAAGGAAGAACACCTACTTATCGCCAGCCCCTGACACTGAAACGATCTCCTCGATGACAGGAGGAGGGAGGAAGTGAGCGACGCCCCAGGGGCAATCGGCGACCTGGAAAGGTTTCTATACTTCCTTTTTTCAGTCCTTTTCTTTATGAAGTATGTGACAGTGATCCCTTATTGTCCATTGTAAGGAACATCATGCTACTCGGCGCCAATGTAATGCTTACCTTAAACTTATCAGCCACGAGTTCCTTCGAGATCAGCAGCGATCCCCGCTTGTCCATCGTCACCAACAGCGTGTCGAGGTAGGGAAAGAGCGGGGGTAGTGAGCAGACAAACTCGAGCAGGGTGAACGTGTTTTCGAGCATGGATTCTGAAAAAAAACAACAATAACAACAGCAACAACAACAACAATAACTAACCATTCGCCTCCACTCCCAGCTTAAACAGGATGGCGATGAATTCGCTGATATTCGGTGACATGACCGAGACTGCAGAAGGGGTTGAAGATTGAAGGAACTTGGAAGCGATGGAGATCTCAGTGGGCTCGAACCAGACTGGAATTCCATTTCGAAAGCAAGGTGCCTTGTTTTTTTAATCCGCGCTATTTTCTGCATGTAAAGCGGTCTCGCAACTAATTGCGAATTCAACTAATAACTTTGGAGAGCTCGATCCAGCCTGAAATTCCATTTCGATCGTAGATAGTTATTACGCATAATTTTCTAGTATATTTGCCTTATAAGTACTGAAAAGGTGGAAAACACGTGTTTTGTAAAGCGAAAATTCAGCAAAAGATTGCAAAAAAGCTCTGATAATGTAGATATTGTCTTCAAAGAGATCAGTGAGAGAGTTCATCTTCTTCATTGCTAAATTCACGCGGCCGGGGTCGAACCGGCCACCTCTCGATAGAGAGCGCGGCGCACAACCACTTGGCCACGCTACGTGTGTGCCAGTGAGAGGTGAGAGTGTGCCTACATAGCTGCGTTCTTGTTCATTGCGTATCTCTCGGCTCTCTGACCAACGAGTGAGTGTGCGAAATGAACAGGCGATTGTTTCGAATTCTATTGCGTTTCTCCATTGCAACTCGCGGACACTTGAAAGCAGGCTCTAGCCAAAACACTAATACACCTAACTGCGTCTCATTTCTTTCTAATTTTCTAACGATTCTCACTGAGATTCATCATTCTCACCTTTTACTCTATCCTTTTTGCATTTCGTGCAGCTCGCGATCTCCAGGACTCTGGACAGCGTGGCCAAGGGAAGGTTTGCATCGCAGAAGATGAAGTCGGCGGCGAGGAGCACGTCGGAGTTGGCGGATATCTGCGATTAGGATCAATCGTCTGACTCTCTCGTTTCGCAACGCTCTCTCGTCTGTTAGACAATCGAGAAAGGATGGGAAAGTGAGAGATTACGAACTAAATGAGCCAAATAATACACGAGGTCGAGGTCCGGCAATAAGGAAGGGTGGCAGACACTAATAGGTTAAACAAACTCACGTATTCCGGTGTCAGTTCCTTCAGGATGGCCTCGAAATAGGAGATGCCAAACAGAATGTTTCCTCTCTGGTTCATAGACATGTGAGTCGCAGTGGGTGCAGTGGTGCTGCGAATGACGCGAGAGACGTCCTAAAATGGCAGCGAATGCTTAAGCTTGATCTCGATCTGAGCCATTAAAACCTGCATTGACGAGGGATGAAAGCTGACTTCATTTCGCGCACTCTCTCAAGGTGGAGAGAGCGAGTGAAATAAGGCGGCTTGGAGTTCGAACTCCGACTCACCGCGTACTTTCCCGTCTCCCTCATCAGATGCTCCCCGTTGTCATCGCAGCCCACGGCCGAGAGTAGGGTGACTGGTTTGACACCACCTGAACTGGGCTTTATTCGCAAGCACTAGCCCGGAAATGAGGAACCTTCATAATATTCAGCAGTAGCAGCCCCAAGCAGTCGTCCAATCGCCTCTGCATGGTTCCTGCTCGTCCCCCCGCACCGCTGCACCACCCGCCCGGCGTAGGAACCTCCGTCGTGCTGTAAATTTAACTCAACTGTTGCAGTTTCTTATCGGGGGGATGCATTATCATTGCGATTTCAAGAGCAATCTATCTAGCCCTCAAACAATCAAGCTTACCTTCAACTCCTCCGATGTGATTGACTCGAAGTCGAGGACCGAGGAACCGATGCACACCTTCAAGTTTGAATCATGGAATTTCTCTCACAGAGTAACTGACCACTTTAGGCAGTTTCTTCTCCCTTTCAGCCTCGAGCACAGGCTTACTTTGAAAGATGCCGCTGAAAGAACGGGACAATTTGAATGCGATGACTCATTTAAAGTATTTCCGGGAATGAAATAGGCTTACTTCTCGCGCGATGAGGCATCCATTGGGCTGAATGGCGAGGCGTATCGGCCGAAAAAAGTAGATCCTATCTTGATCAATAATCATTAACAAAACATATAGTTCAGTATCATACTCAAGCAAAACCGCTCAAAATATTGATCAAGATAACGACTAGGCAACGACGGGACGAGATATTACAGCAAACCAGCTAGCACCAAACTGCACACTGTTTCTCCGTTTCTCTATGAATGACAGTCAGAGGATGGAAAGAGAGTAGAGGGAGAACTCGGAATGAGTCAGGGGGGCGCGAGAAAAGAGAAGAACACGGGGTCAGCACAAAGACCGTTTCACTCTGGAGGGGAAGGAGAGAAACAAGGGTCGTTGTCCTGTCAGTATGTGCCTGATCGCAGCGTTAGTCATTCTCATCTCGGGTCTTTTTATATTATTGCACAAGGTTGATCATGAACTAATCATAGTTAATTATTCGTAGCGAGTCTCCTCATTCAAAACTATGAGACGCTGACGTAGATGCTGAATTCTACTTTGCTATGAAAATGTACTTCCTTGATTCGGCTTGTGGCGCTCTGATTTACACAAAAAAAGTGCCGAGAAATCATTTATCTGCCACTTAATTTTATGACTTCCCTTTACGTTATTTCAAAATTCACATGTTTGATGATTGCAATCTCTCGTCGGAGTATTTGCATTTCGTAGCAGCCCACTTGAGTAATGATCATATCTCCCAATGCATGAACTCGAACATGCACCTTTTTGTCCAATAAATGAAGGAACTAAACATGGTTTTTGAATAACTTTAACGAAAAGCAATCACCCGAATCAATTCATCCAATACTGACGCCGTCATAGGATGTGCATCTACTCTGAAGTCCAGAACTTCGCATTTCCTCACAAGAATCACCTTCATTATTGACAAGTATGACGGAAGAGAATCATAGTTTCCCTTCAAGTGAACCGAGATATAGGCCACGTTTGCGAGTTGAGTAAGGAACGTTGTGTGATCTGATACCAAGAATATTCCGAGAGAATTTAAGCCGTGCTCTTTTACCCGTTGACCATTTCTTGAAGGCGCACCAAACTGCTTTTGGTCCTATGGAGCGTATGAATAAGAGGCATGAGCCGCGGAAATTAATATTTTTAAAAGTTTGAAACGGCTTGAAAACGAATAAACTCACAAATTGTCAATAGCATTGTCTGATATGCAAACAGGCGTCACGCATTTCCCCTCAAGGAACGCTGAGAACAATCGAAATATCTCGATCGACATATCGCCTAGGTCGAAGGTTAGGCTGAAACTTGCTCTAACATTGACAAGCTTCAGGTTTTCCAGAAACCGCTTCATCTCATACACGATCAAAGTAACTTCCAACCTCTGAAATATCAGGGGGATGACAACAGCAGTGAAAATAATAACAAGAAAACCAACCAAAGGTGAACTTCTGAGCTTTCTTCGTCCAAACTTGAGCTTCCGAATGATGAATAAAAAGCACAACTTCCACATAAAACAGCACCTTCGATTAGTGAAAACAAATGTGAGCATAATCGTGTTTGTAAGGGTCTTAAAGGCAATGAAATTGTAAAAAATATTTATAAATAAGAAATACCCGCGTGGAACAGTTCAGCACTATGCATTTGCTAGCGTGCGCAAGCATTGATACGTTTTGCATAGCAGATTTGGAAATCTGAAGTGTGGTTTTTGAATTGCAACTCAACCTCGAGTTCGAGTAATTATCTGTCTCTCTCACTTTCTCGTTCTCTCTCGCTTCTCTGACCGAAGACATTCGTGCAAAACGAGTGAGCCAAGCCCTTATTCTCGAAAAAAAGTGTATTCTAGAGATTACCTTTGTAAACTGTAGAATGCTTGTGTCGTCCAAGAATCTGCAGATTTGTCCCAGAACAGGTGGCCGGTTCAGATACGCAGGGGTGATCATCATCTTCAACGATGGATGGAGATGTTAGAACAAAAGTGTAAATGCCGATACAAAAATACAAAACAAAACTTGAAAAACGATTCCCACTGTGCCAAATTCGCGCCAATAACAATAATTTGAAATGCGACGCTTGTTCACGAGTGTCAGCATTCCTTACGCTCTCTAACGAATTTTGATGATAGTCAGATCGAAAGGTTTTTTTTTTAAATCGTGTGTTGTTGAAAGACAATCCATTGACATCAAGTCTTTATCATTCAAGATTATGAACGAGAAATGCCCTAACGTTTGCCTTTCTATAACTCAGTCGACCCGGTCCTCGAGTAGCCCATCAACCCCAGCGTCTCCCCAATCCTCGTCGACTGTCGCTTGAACCGGCGCAGCTGCACCACTCTTCCTTCTTTGGCTGCAGCGGCTGCAACCGCGACAGCTGCAGCAGGCGCAGCTGATGATGATGCAGCATCTGCAATGCAGCCTGCGGAATGTAAAGGTAAAGGTACATCCCGACTTCGAGGCTGGGCTAGCGGGAGAACACTGCTAGGCCAGTATCAGCCTTTGGAATGCGCACGAGCATAATTAATCTACCGTCTTTATCCGCGGCGATAGGGTTGAGTTCCAGTGGGATGATGGGCAGTTTGCGTACCTGAAGATATCGACTGTTTTTGACGGAATCAATCGGAAATTTCGTCACCGGTCGAGGCGCGCGAATCCGCGCCTGCAGCTCCGTCTCTTCCTCTTCCTCGGGAATTTCGGGCTGAGAATAAGTCATTACTCCAATAAGTCCAATAGAAATACATTGTTTTAAAAATGAACAATATTCAAAGTAACGAACCGCCGGTCCATCCCACCATCCAGCAAGGAAGCAGACCGTCATCACCGTCCACTTGAGCGAGTACATCATGAAGAGGTTCCCCTGAAATAGAATCATAGCTCTGAAGCCAAGGTGGCCGAATTGCATTACGATATCTCAAAATCATTGTGTTTGCATGCAAAGTTCTCATTGAAAATGTTCGGCCATCTTCTAATCATAACGTTACGTTTACTAGATTCGACAAATACGGTAAATTGGGTATACATACCAGACGGAGACTCACCGGTATCAAGAACAGGAACAGCCGCGATCCAATGAACAGCCAGAAGCGCTTGCAGATGTAGTCGTTGATTCTGCAGAAATGATACCATGAATTCGGAAAAAATCATTTCGAAATTGTTTGAACTCACTCTCTCAAATTCTCGCAGTACTTGTACTGACACTTCTTCAGAGTGAGTGTGAACATGTCTTCCTGAGAAGATAATTAGCATCTTTCTCGGTTTTCGGGCCGGAAAATTGCGGAACTGGAAAACCGGAAAATGCATCACCATTGGACGGGCTTGGCTTCTTGTTTCGATCTCCAGATTGTCCATCGCGTCCTCTTCCTCTTCTGCCTCGGGAAGTTTGCCGTTACTGAGATGTTGTTGTCCATAATATCCACAAAATGGACTTATTTCAAGTCGATGCCGCTGGCTTTTGTTGTTACACGAACTGTGCCTATTCTACTGTTTGTCGGCCTAGCAGTGTCCACCCGCGAGCCCAGTCTCGAAGTCGGGATGTACCTTTTCCTTTTCCTTTACTGTCAGTCGTACCTGCACTCGAACACAGTCGGAACAACAAGCAGCAGGAGAAGGCTTGTAACAAGCATGGTGGTAGCCTGAACAAGGAAACGGCTGCCCTTCAATTCAAGAGTTAGTTTTTAGACGAAAAAAAATATTTAAAAGAGAGTACAAAGGAAGACTCCTCAACCTTCTCACGCGAAGGGAAATCTGCATTTTAATTGGAAACACCGAGGGCGGGCTCTAGTGCGTCAAGCCAGTAATTGAATGAAAACCTCTTTGTATTTCGATGTACTGCGGCAGACATGAAAGGAACTGGCGCACAATAGGGAATTGAAATCAATCTGCATCTAGATTACACTGATCATGCTCGATAGGCCATTTACAGGTCCACACATTCATCTTATTGCATACATTCTTTTGGCAAACCGGTAACGAACAGATTTTATACATTGGAAATCACAGAGGATAAGCAATAATGTTAGTCGGTTTGTTGTAATTTTCAAAGCCCAGTTCCGAATAATACATTATGTGGAAAAAATGTGAATGCCGAGTCAGAAATGGCCGGTGGCTACTAATCATTCGCACAAACCAGATTCCCGAGTCAATTATTGCATTTGCGATCGCTTCGCAGCTCTTTTTTGACTCGCCAAAGAGCTCATTCGGTATGGCGCCGCTGCCTTGCTGCTCCAGGTAAAACGCGCGCGTTATCTTGGTGAATTGGAGCAGATAGTCACCTAAAAATAAACATAGTAGTCTCTAGGTAGTCTAGAGATGAGCATACGCATAGTGGTATTGTCGTGCAGTCGTCCGCTATAATTTGTACGCCATCAAAGGTGCCGGGCAATTCTCAGTATGACGCCTCTGAATAAATAATGAACGACCTATCAATGTTATCCAAACTCACTGCAAATTCTTGTCAAAATTGTGCATCACTATTTTCAGATCGTTCAGGATGATTCCCTTCGGTAAAGCATTCTCGATTTTGCTGATTATTATTTCGTCCACATATTCTACTATTAAATTGTCAATACGCGATGCAAGTAGGAAAAACTTGAGTAGGTATTTGAAAAAGTGTGCATGTCCCCCCTTTTCGTCTTTACTGCGAACCACTATGAAATCAAATTCTTTTTCTTTAGACTGAAATTAATCAGGCTTATCACATATACGATTCATAAATCTCACTTCAACTGGTTTCACTTCCAAATCATTGTTTGATTCGGTAATAAACTGAGAAAAAACGAGATAGTTAGAAGAATGGTGTAAGGAAACGGATAGCGACGCCTATTCTTAGTGACCGCAACGTGATTCTCAAAATAAGCGATAGGATAGTCTTTTAGTGGGTAAAATGTCACAATGAGTCTAAATAAGGCCTTGCTTTTTACCGCTTGTCAAAATTTTATCCCTGAACCAAGTCACACCTAAAAAGTGCACTATTTCCTCTCACTGGGAGACCGTCGATACAACATAGGGGGCGGAGCCTAATTCGAGCTATCGAGATCTTGTATCACGCAGAGACTTGGTTCTAGCGTGCTCTCGTGGCTTAGTCGTAGTGTTCCAATACTACCTCGCCGAAGGGCGCACGCTCAAGTCCGGTCTGGCGCATAACGTTTTGCAAGTCTTCTTGATAAACAACGGAAGTTGTAAACAAATACTCGCGGACTACAACTATCTTTGAAAGGCAAGCACAAATTTCAAACACTTCTGATCTTCGCGTTTTTTGTTCTGATCGTCTTCTAAAAATAGAGAGCATAAATTACGAGAGGCGCACCCGGATACGGACAGTAGAAGGCACTAATTCCTCTAATTGGGCACTTGTTTCATCATTTTTGACCTTCACAAAGGTGACCGATCAAGCTGCGCCACGGGTCGTTTGTGAAGGAGGGTACAAGCTACAAAACGCGCCCTTGCTCGTCTGAAACGGTTTAGAACTCGAAGTGTGCTTCCTCGGCGCAGTTTTTATGCGATTTCCCGT
>LS578072.1:154047-172318 GCA_900490775.1 Pristionchus maxplancki
TACCGTAGTCTACAGTATCCATAGCGACAGTACCCAATCCTACCGTACCCCGGTCCCACCGTAACCATTAACCACCCTCAGGCCCACCCCGATGAGGCCAGAGCCGGCGTCGCCAAGCTCTCTCCCGATGCGCAGAAGCCCGCCGGAGACATCATCAAGATCTTCGTCTCCGACAAGGACCCCAAGGTGAGATTCTTGGTTCTATCTTGGTTCGTGATACCGTCTGCTCTAACTGCAAACAAGTTTGTATTTCGAAATTGTCCACTTTCACTGGTTCCTGGGCTTATTTTTCAGCTTATTCTCATTGAAATATTCAATAA
This sequence comes from Pristionchus maxplancki, assembly GCA_900490775.1. Classification (NCBI taxonomy): domain Eukaryota; kingdom Metazoa; phylum Nematoda; class Chromadorea; order Rhabditida; family Neodiplogasteridae; genus Pristionchus; species Pristionchus maxplancki. The sequence continues at coordinate 154,368 of LS578072.1, forward strand.
ATGTGCTTCAGACCAAGCACGAGGAGATCCAGGCCCTCAAGGCTTCTCTGCCTGCCAACATCGCCGCTGAGATCGAGGAGCACAAGCAGGAACTCGCCAAGAAGCTCGCCGCTCGCGCATAGATTATCGATTGATTATTGATTGATCCCATGATCTACCATCGATAATTCCTTTGTAATTTGTGTATAGACGTCGTCTGGAGATAAAGTATTGAGCGCTCAGTGAATGTATCTACAACAAAACAACAATGACTCATTAGTCAATCATTAGGAATGACTGCAGACTACAAAACAAGCAGTCATAGACGTGTCTGATTTGCAGTTTGGGACGATAAATGATCTTAAGTTGTTCGTCAATATCATCATTGAGGTCGACACGCACCAACGACAAAGCAATTCCAGCGGGTGGAAGAATAGGCGTCGCTACCCGTTTCTTTACGCCATTCTTCTAACTCTCTTGTTTCATATTTTACGCAAGTTTTGGCATCGAGATAATGGAGGACTCGTCTCTCAGCCTCTCTAATCTGCCTCGCGATGTAATCAGAAGGATCATTCGAGCTCGTACCTTTGCCGTGGACAATTTGCGCCTGGTAGACGGTGACTTGTTGATGAATTGTTGAAAGGGTGGTACCGCCTGGTTCTATCTTTGCTCCCATCCACTTAAGAATCATGTTGTTTGCTAAAACTCCAAACAGCTTTCTATTTCGAAATCGTCCACTTTCTATAGTTCCTGTGCTTATTTCCAGCCCCTTTTCACTAAAATAATCAATAAATGTGCTTCAGACCAAGCACGAAGAGATCCAGGCCCTCAAGGCTTCTCTGCCTGCCAACATCGCAGCTGAGATCGAGGAGCACAAGCAGGAACTCGCCAAGAAACTCGCCGCCCGCGCATAGATTATCGATTGATTGACTGATTGACTTGGTCGATTATTAATTGATCCGATGATCTACCATCGATAATTCCTTTGTAATTTGTGTATAGACGTCGTCTGGATATAAAGTATTGAGCGCTCAGTGGATGTATTTGCAAGAAAACAAGAATGATGCTGTCATTCATTAAGAATGACTGAAGACTACAAAAAAGATCCATAGAGGACGTGTCTGATTGCAATTTGGGGTGATTATTTAGCTATTACTTTTGTATCAACACAAATGTCATAACAGATGCAGAAGAAGTCGGGAATATTTGAATCTGAACGTTATCTGAAAACGACGCAGTTCCCAGCGGGCAACCAACTAGGCGTCCTCGCTCCTCTTCACTTGCACCATTTTTCTAACCTTAAATTATCATTTTCTTTTCTTACGTCAGTTTTGGCATCGAGATAATGGAAAACTCGCCTCTCACGCTCTCCTCTCTGCCTCTCGATGTGATCAGAAGGATCATTCGAGCTCGAACCTTTGCAGTGGACAATTTGCGCTTGGTAGTGTTTTGTTTCTTTTTCTTATTTTTGTTGTTCATCTTTTGCCACTTCTCTACATTTAAAATAATTTTTTGCAGATTTCTCGATCATGGAATTCTCTTGTTCATGAATACTTCAAGGGGCGCAAACGATTTCCATTGATTTGTGCATGTTCGTTTTCGTCATACAAAAAAAGTGTGGACGCCCTCATCATGGTCGAAATGAAGGATACGCCATATTTTTCTCAGATTATAACCGAATCGAGCGAAGATTTAGAAGTTAGACCAGTAGAAGTGAGATTCTTGAATCGCATATGGTATAAGTCTAATTTATTTCAGGTGTCCAAAGCAAAAGAATTTTTTAAAAATTTCATTTTGGTTCGTAGTAAAGACGAAAACGAGGAACATGAACACTTTTTCAAGTTCCTACACAAGATCAGCAAAATCGAGAAAGCTTTACCGAAGGGAATTATGTTGAACGATCTGAAAATAAAGACGCACAACTTTGACAAGAACTTGCAGTGAGTTTGGGTTTTACAAGAACATTGAGTAGTTGTTCATTTTTCATTCAGAGACGTCACACTGAGATTTGCCCGGGACCGTTCCTTTGCTGAGGTACACATTGTAGCCGACGAATGCAATTTCGCCTATACCACTATGCGTATGCTCATCTCTAGACTAACTCGAGAGTGCTATGTTTATTTTTAGGGGACTATCTGCTCCAATTCAGCAAGCTAACGCGCCTGTTTTACCTGGAGCAGCAAGGCAGCTCCGCCACACCGAATGAGCTCTTTTGCGAGTCAAAAAAGAGCTGTGAGGCGATCGCAAATGCAATGATTGAGTCGGGAATCTGGTTTGTGCGAATGATTAGTGGGCACCGGCCAATTCTGACTCGGCATTCACATTTTTTCCACATAATACATTATTCGGAACTGGGTTTTGAATATTGCAAGAAACCGACTAAAATTATTGCTTATCCGCTGTGATTTCAGATCAATGTATAATGCTCTTGATTGTTTATGTTTTATGTATGAAAGGCAGATAAATTTCCCATTCAAATGCGATCTTAGGAAACGCTAGTAAATCATTTTCAAATGTCTCAGACAGCCGGTGACACAAAGCTTGTCTTTTTCGCGCCTTTTTTCAAACGTTCACAGTCTCATCGTTGTTTAGTCATTGACGATTTTTTACAATGGAGAACCTTTTCGAATCCGACCAAATCCTGTCCAATCTACCGCCCGACATCGTGCGAATTATCGTCAAACTGGCTGAACAACCGGTGGACGAACTGCGATTGGTAAGACGTATTTTATATTTTAAAATAATTTTTTTTTAAATTATACATATCATTTCAAGATTTCTCCCGTCTGGAACGAGATGGTCCTGGACCATCTGTCGGTTAAGGAAAATTGTCCACCATTGGGCCATGTTCGATTCACCTTTATCAAATACGCGCAAATGTGTCGTGTTTACATTCGAGAAGACAAGGACGATCAATATGACAATATCGACAGCGCTCTGCTCAGTGACCTTTTTGTTAGTGTCTTTTACAACTTTTTCCACTTATTTTCCTCGTTGAGCTCTGGATTTTCTGCTTAATGGCATGCATTGCGGGCCTGGTCGTTGTTGCCGTCCTTGCTTATAAGTCACCAACCGTAGGAGAGATGTCATGTATATTCATGGCATTTCTAATGGAAATTACGAGTGTATGGTATCTAATCAAATTATGCACTCGAACTCGACGTTTTATTCTCCGAATTCTTTCTCGATGCTCCATAGTGGAAGAATTATGGATTCGTGGTCTAAATCGGGCTGGGGTAAGCTCAAATCTGTCGCGAAAACGAAAAATATTGTTTTAAGGTCACCCTGGCTCATCAGATGTTGGGAAAAGTATCGGCTGAAAACGTGACTATAGTGAACAAGAAATTCAACGAAGAACTCAGGTATTTTGTTCCTAACTTGAAATGTATAAATTCATGGCTGATTTTTTGCAGAAATAGCATCGTCGAGCTGGCACGGGTTTTCGAAATTCAGAACTTATTAATCTGCGTAAAACAATTCGACGAGACCAACCTAGGTAGGACACCCACTTTATTTCCTATTTCAGAGTTTTTTTCAGGTGAATTCCTGGAAGAAACGGTCAAAACCGTGCGCTCTGTCGAGATCTGGGAAAGAGCCGCTGATTCAGGCAACTCTCAGCCTATTTTCGGGCGCTCTCGAGACGTTTGGGAGGATTTCGTAAATGATTTGAACACAGACACCCTGGACGTGGGAGTTCCGAGAGGGTGGACGATGAATATTGGCAAGGAGGAGCTGCGAATGAGACTGTCGGCTTGCGCGCGCGAGTAATTGATTTTTTCGATTTTATCTGCTTTTTTAATGTTCCATCATCATGCATCTATCGTAATTGTTAATAAACGCATTTCCTCTTCTGGCTTTCCCATCTCGTCAGATTGTGAAAGATTTCTGTACATGCATTTCGATAAATTGCGCTCTTCTCGAATGTTCCGTCTGAAAAAAATAGAAGATGAGAAGAAAAGAATGCTAACAAGCGATTGAATCAGCGCTAAATTGAAAAGATCAGGCGCGCTATAAAAGCGGCTGTTGTTCTAGGTGAAGCATCTTTCCTTTTTCTCCCGTTTCCTTCCTTCCAACCCAAGAATAACATCTTCAAAATGCTCCGACTCTTCATCCCCCTTGCTCTGCTTGTCGCAGGTTTGATTCCACTTGTTGGGCTACCATCTGGATACGGTAGTTGGGTACGGTAGTCACAGCGTAACTACTTTACTATTTAATAGATACGGTTCACGGTACAGTAACACCTATGATATTGCAGTGCATTGAATTCGTCCACAGTTCAGTCAAACTAATCTCACGACAAAAATGAATGCAGCTTTAGATAAATTCGGAAAAAAATTTGCAGATTTATCACACTTTCAGTCGCCTCTTCCCAATGTGCAGGCGGCATTGCTGCCGGTGAAGTGAAGGATTTCCTGGCCATTCACAACAAGCTGCGCGCCTCGATCTCCGCCGGAACCTACGTGGCCAAGGATAAGACTCTGCCCGCTGCCAAGACGCCCATTCCTGCCATGGTACGGTAGCTAGCGCACGAACATAATTGTCAAAAACTAAATTTCCCTGCCGATAATACGCTCTGCGATGGTACGGTGAGTAGCACTGTAGGTGTTTAGTGTATCAGATAACGATCTACGGGATACGGTAGCTTGAATTTACAGTAATCAATTATCGATCGCAGACCTGGGACTGCGAGCTGGAGCAGGGCGCGCAGAAAGTGGCTGACAAGTGCGAGTTCGAGCACTCCAACCAAGATAGCATCGGCGAAAACCTCTACATGGGATCGGCGTACGGAGGCGTCGGTAAGTAAGGATAGGAACGGGCAAAAGACGGATGGCGGCTATGGGGATTGAACCCCGACCTTCTGTTCATGGATCGGCTGCTCTCACCACTGAGCTAAGCCCTCCATTACGGTCTACAGGCTATGCATTCTTGGCTCTGTACGGATAAACCGACCCATGACGATAAAATCCCCATAAATTCGTACAGAGTAGTGATGACAATTCGGCACACGTCTCTCTCGTTTCGAATGATCTCTCGCCGTTCAGAGAGACGAGAGAGCACGCGAAATGAGGAGAGACGTATGCCTATTCTTTGCAGGCGCGGCGGCGTCCAAGTCGTGGGAGAGGGAGTTCCAAGAGATCGGCCTTGCGGACACGAAGATGACGATGGAGCTCTTCAATACGGGCGTCGGTCATGCGACGCAGGTTTGTATTAGTGTTGACGAATCGGCACTCGTCTCTCCTCATTTTGCGTACTCTCTAGTCTCTCTGACCTGCGATAGATTATTCTAAACACACAATGCGAGCCATTATCCAAATCCCTATGTACTGTCGACCAAAGCAACCAAGCCTTATCGGCGTACCTCGTCTAGAATAATCACATTCTTGCTAGCAATTTTTCTTCAATGACAGATGGTCTGGGCCGCATCGACCAAGCTCGGCTGCGGCATCAAGCTGTGCAGTGGACAATCGCTCGTTGTGTGCCACTACAAGGAAGGGTGAGTGATTGAAAGATGATTTTCGATATTAATCGAACTAATCGAACTAGGCATTTGAATTTTTTCAGTGGCAACATGCTCGGAGAGGACATCTACGAGCACTAACTTCATCGTTATTCGTGCTTATTGAGATAAATTTATTCATATTCAAAAATTGTGCTCAGTCGGAGTGCTTTCTGTACACGTAACATCGAGTGAGAATCTTAGCGGAGGGACAAGAAAAGATCAAGTGATCGATATCTCTCATCGATTTTGACACAGTCGCTCTCTTTTCATTCCTCTTTCGATTCTTCGCTATTTCCCTTCCGGAAGCGGACATAGGCTTCCTAAGTGCCCTCACCGCTGCATGACAAGGGCCATCCAGGGCACTGTTCCGTATCGAACAAAGACTTCGTCTCTTCATTTCACTCGCTATTTTCCCTGTCAGGATTACTGAGATAGTGTGAAAGATGGAAAAGAGTCAAACAGTTTTGTTAGTTCTGTCTCCCAATATAAGCATAAGAATAGAGAAATTTGGAAGGAAGAGAAAAGAATCTCGCCGCGCTGAGATGATCTACCTTCTCTTCTTCTCTTTCTCCTTACAACTTGCGACTGGTTGTGTGACCGATCGGCCAGGTACGATTTTATATAAATGATCTAGCTAATCCCTCGCCAAAGTTTGAGACCAAATTCGTCATTGCAGCAATCGATTGCAACAAGTGCAACGGGAAAGTCGATTCATTCTATACTGGATCGGATGCGGTAAAGTATCATTAAAAAATAGAAACAGATCCTCATTTAAGAACTTCTCCGCTCACATCTTGCCCCTATCGAAGCCGGTCGAGCCTCTGTGTCTGTACAGATGCCCCGACAACCATAATCTTCTGGTCGGCGTGAGTCTGAGTGTGAAAAGTGATTGTACGATGAATAATCAATTGAAACAATTGCAGAATGTGTCTCACAAGAACCTCGCATGCAGCATGGGCACTAATGAAGTCAAAGTCGACTTGAACGGAACGGCTCTGTCGTCGACGAACAAGTTCCGCTGCGGTAGGCTTGGACCTGTAAAATTCATGATTACTTTTTCTCTTTTTTAGTGAAATGCAACGACTGCTCGACCGAGCTGTTCACCCTCGGCGAGAAAGCGCTCTGCCCGCTAAGTTTGAAGCTTTTTTCTGGCCCTCTTATTTCCGGCTGTTGATGATTTCGAAAACCACAAAGTCTCATTTCAACAAAAACGCCTTAAGGTGCACTGTGCACTCGGCCTCTTATCGATGGATGCAATCCGAAATGTCCGCCGGGAAGCAGCGTGACATACTATGTGAGCTTGACTATTTGAATTAGGGATTGCTTGTCAAGAAATGACTCTCTTCATTCTGCACGCTTTCTCGCCTCTCTGACCGCTGAGAGAGTACGCGAATTGACGAGACGAGTTTTTGCTCGTCTTCAGATATTACCCCATGCATTCAGCCTGCTGGCGCGACGAAGCAAGCATTTGCGGACTCGATCAAGTGCGAGGGCACAGACTGGATCCAGGCGAACTCTGACAAGCAGAAGGCCGGAGTCACGTGTCAGTTCGCAGCGAAAAGTGAGTCTAGAAGTGCTATAGGAGGCACGAGTTTCACCTATTCAGCGGGTTTCGAAACACCTCCGGCGGTAGCTATGCCGTGCGCGAATGTCACTGAGCAACCCTGTCCATCAACGAATTGCTCAAGCGCCGAACTCGCCTACGCCCCCGATGGTCACGGCTATCGACTCACCTGCAAGAAGGGTGTGCTCGTCACTGACAAGGTTTGCGTAATCGATGAGTTCAAATATTATTCTGATTCAGCCCACCATTGGTTTGACCACGACATGCAATGAGTTTGGACAGTGGGACGATGGAATCACGCAAGCGAATTGCGCACAAGACGGTATGCTTTTTTCGTATTTTTCTTCTAGATTAAAGGAGAGTTATCCATCTCAGGAATGGCAATTTGTCAATCTCATTTTAATGTTAAATCAATGAATCGTTTAGATAGAGCAGTGAAAAGCTGCTTGGCTTCGATGACAGATCCAAGCACGGCTGGCACGGTATTAATACTATTTTTTAAAACATATTATCAATATTTATGAAATATTCTAGGTCGAATACACGTGCGCGTTCGGTGTTTGCTATATCAACTGCAAGGCTTACAAGACGGAGTTCTATCTTCCGATCAATGTGAGTCTTCTAATTGCAGTGGTTTAGCAGTTACTGCCCAGAAGACAGAGATAGTAAAACTTTTTTAACGTGAAAATACTTTCTATCAGGGCAAGTTCGCGTGGAACAAGTATCTGAAGTGCATCGATGGGAAGGTTCAAACAGTGGCGTTGGACCAATTGAATGCGGCCGAGATTACGTGCAAGAAATACTGAACAATTGGAACTAAGCATGTGCACTACCATGCGATTCATGTCGAATTATGCCTCTTGAATAATGACGATAAAACGTTTACTGCGAAAGTTGCAACGATGAGTGAACTCAATTCATTGGTTTGGTTCAACAAGTTCACTTGGTTCGACGCGTATTTTGGCTAGTTTACAGGAGATTTCAACGAGATGACCGATAGTCGGAGCAAGAGGAGCGGGAGTGAGCGAATTGGGCATCTCGGGACCTACAAATGCACACATTTCAAAGAGAAAAAAGGCAAGGATAAACACAAGGAGAAATTCCATTCGCTCTTTTTTATAGTGCTTTGCATCTGCGTAAGCACAAGGTTACTCACTCGCTCCATACGTTCACTTACCGATCAGAGGGACGAAACAGTGTGCAAACTGAAGAAAGGACGAGTCGTTTCCGCTCTACATATTAGTCATCGAGACGCAATCGAGGATGAGTCATGCGAACAGTGGACAAAGGATGAAACGACAGCGGAGCATTATTGTGAAAGCTCAAATGGGGTAACCCTGACATTCAGCACCGAGTCTAATTGTCGAAATGATTGTTTAAGAAACGATTTTCACAAGGTGGAACGATCTTCTGAGTAGTGCAGACAAATTCATCTTCTTCTTTGACCTCGATCAATATATACAGAGAAATATGTACATTCGATGAGAAGCCATCAAGCCGTGCTGCGATTCCCGGATCTGCAAACATTACAAGATTATTTTGACAGTGTGGATAGATCCTCACCATCTCACTCATGCTCTCGTTGAATAATTATGATCTTAGCCAGACTACAGGAGAGTTGGGCCAGTGTCACAACAGCGGATGAGAGCTGTGCGGACAAATCCTCATTGTGCATGGAGAAATCTGGAAAAATAACAATAATTACAAGAAAAACAACAGCAATTATAACAAGAAAACAACAACAGCAACAGCAACCGGCTAAAATCATCGCTTAGTACCTTGCTATGCTAGTGCCGAGGCTCGCAAGCCTATTTGTACCGCCGCAAGAATGTAGTCGGACCCCTCTTGCAAGCTATTTATGGGCGTGATGTGTGCTGTCTGATTGCGAAATGCGCGCTAGAGCTCGAAGTACGGGTCGCCGTTTCTTCATTTTACACACTCTCTAGCCTGCTCGATTGGTGAGAGAGTATATTGAATGAAGAGACGGTATTTCAAGCTCTGACCCGTCCCAGTTTATCGCTCGCACCGACGAGAGACTGGGTAGTGAGAATAGAGCGGCGCATTCCTCACCTCGCCAATTCTAGTTTCGATGGCTCCTAAAACTTTCTATTTTAGAACAATGACGAGCTGATATGTGGGTGCAGACATACCCGTGTTGCGCATGTGATGTTAGGCATGCCAAATATTGGTGCTTGACCAGTGAAACATTCTGATCCAGGAAGCCTTTAAACCGGTACAATAAATAGACGATTGCTAACTTGGCGCTAGGTCGGATGAGAACCGGAAGATAACTGTCACGTCAGAGACGGTATTGCGTAACATTTCTCATCCGACCCAGTGCCGATAACTTGATCAACGTGTGCAATTTGAATATCATTATTTCTGTGTTATGATTGTCAAGTGACGAACTGATAAGCTCATATCCAATAAGACACGTAGTAGTCGTAGTTGTGAAATTCAGTCAAGCATGAACCATCGGAGCAGGATAAGAAGCCAATACGAAAAAACAATTACTATTTAGAAGCTGCCTGTAGGCTCGCATGCTCGTATCCCGGTTCCGAATGTTTTTTTTGTAGCCGGCTAACATCTAAAAATAACAATTAATACTCAAAGATCATGGACGAAGTGATAAGCGATATTTTCTCGTACACGCGTCCGTAGTCTCTTTCACACTATAAACTCAGTTCCATTGATATTACGTAAAAGATAAGTGACGCAAAACGAAGTGTTGTGTACACGTGTTATTAGCTGTCGTCTCTAAAGTATTCACGCTTTGTCTCGGACTGAGCTTTCATCGTTGTTATCAATCACATTTGTGACGTAACAAGATGAAACGGGAATCACTTTGGTGTATACATGATCATGGATAAAGATGACCTGCGAAATAGTACGGCCCAAGCATTTTGCTTATTGTTTCAAGTACAGTTCTTATTGATTACTTTATTATCCCTGCGACAAATCTGGAATAATTAGCTTTTACTCAATTTGACGGTCTATGTATCTCTCAACCTTGAAAGAGTACCTCTTCCAGCAATTTCATTTTTTTTTTGTTTTTTTTTCATTTGGTAAAATCGGACACTTTGAATGAATGGTTTTATGTAGGGAAAGGATTCATTACGGAGTAGATCAATTTCAATATCCATGATATCTCCTTGACTTGATGCGTACTTTGAAGAGACCGCTGGAGATTTGAGTGAGGAGCACGACAGAAGACGTGAGGTGAACAGACAAGGTCGGATTATTCATCCACGAGGCTGGAAGTAGCATCATAACACATCGAAATTTAAAGACATCGAAGTGAGTATGCGTCCCCTCCATTTATAGCAGCGACCTCGTGTGTTTCTTTTCATGCCCAGTGATTTCTTGGACAACTCTTACTGTTCTCGCGATCTTGCGATTAGGTTGCAAGATTAGGAAACCAACGGAATAAATGGTCTCTTCATTTCTCCTGATCTCTCATAGCTGTCATGCAAATCCATGCTTAGTTGGTTTAGCCTTTGAACTTGCTTGTTTTGATCTCTGAGTGAGTTGTAGTGATAAGCGCGTCCTTGCACCTCAAGTTAAAGACATTCTCACTTTTTTCATACGCTATTTGCCTTACTGGTGAAAAATATACAGATCTTACCCCTCTCTATTCTATTCACTTATGTGTCATCAATAAGAGGTTTAAAATGTATGCCACGCTTAATTCCCGCCTGGTCTGAGGACGCTTTGTAGCACTGAACAAGACGCATATTTACACTACTTTAGGTCTCCCATATTCGCACATTTTCTTTATCCATTTAACAATGTTGATCAACGTACTGAGTCTGCCTAAACATGCATTGGACAAGATCTTCACTTTCTTGACCGATAAATCGCTTTATCGCCTGAGGGAGGTATTTTTGTTCATTTAGTCATTTTTCATTTGTAAAGGTCTAGGTCAGCACCGTAACAAAAGAAAGCGTTGATAGCTCGATACTGCGCACTCGTACTGTATATATAAGAGAGTTCACCACTGGACCACCACGCGACGTTTACCACAAGGTAAATGCATGCATATTTAAAGTTTCCTCATTGTAATAAATTTAGAATCGTGATAGCAGCGAAATCTCTATTTCACTATCGTGCAATGACAATCGAGACTATTCGCTCTTGAGAACGTTCTGTGAATATGTGAGGTCAAAACTTGGCATTCCAAAAACCGATGCGTACGTTCACTTCAGAGTGAGTTTTATTCATTATTTTGCGTTATTTAATATTTTAAAAAATTGTTTTAATGATTTTAAGATGCTTTTTCAGACCATATCTTTTGTTTTTAATTCGACAGAAAAAGTCAAAGTGATGCTCGAATTCTTCAAGCCTAATGACAGGACACAATGTGGTCATGTGACACTAATGACAGAGCCGCATGCTGTTGTAATTAGGTCATTTGCAAATTGGTTTGTGGGGAAAACTGTTGAACAAATATCAAATCATAGTGACATTTACGATCTGTAAGTTGCAATACGACATTCATTCAACACAAATTTTCCATTTAGCACAGCGTTTGTTGAACTATTAGACAAAGTGGAGGCTAGATCAGTATTGATTTCGATGCCAAGTTATTCAAGAGGTGAGAAGGCGGTCTCAACGGGCTCTGTACAGACAGAATAATAGAACGCGGACAATATTATGACTGCTCATCTTTTCAGATAATGTTGAACGCGTATTACTGGTTGCAAACAAAACCAGAGAAATGTGTATCTGCTTGCCAGATGGAGATATAGATTTCAAAATTGAATTGCTTATTCGAAAAGTTGTAGAGCAGAAATGTGACAGGATTAGGTTGAGTTCATCCTTGATGATTCCATTCAATCTTGTAAGAAAACTATTAGAGGTCAGTCCGTTGAAGCGAAATAATGCCTCAAATCTATTCCAGTATTTCCACCAGTTGACAAAGAAGGTTTCATTCAATGGATTTACCAATGCCAGTGAAATGAACGTGCAAATTGGAGTTTACAACGTGAATGTGGAAAGTATCGGAATCAGGGGTAAAATGTCGATCAAACACATCGAACAGAATTGATGTCTTTAAAATTCGTTCACTCCGATATTTTGCATGCTCTACAAAACGCTTCACAAGTACAATAAACTGAGTCACTATCCACTATTCTCTATCCAATATCCGCTACCCAAATAATACTACGCGTTACGAGTACAATTTATCATTGAGGGAATCAGCACTCGGACTCTTCAGTCACATCTTTAATAAGCGTTAGTGTTGTTCTGCTCGAGCATTGCTCGCCGAGTCATTTCACTCCTCGAGTTCATTTTCGACCGGCTCGTTCGGCGCGTTCACTCCGGAATGAAAATGAGAAAAATGCTCCGGAGCACTGATCGACTCCGGAGTGAATGCTCGGAGTGAGTTGGCGCAATGCCAAATCATTATTTCCCTCTTATTCCTCCTCTTCCGACCGACCCCCGTGGCCAGAGAGACTGAGAAATGACTCCGGAATCTCACTCCGGAGTTAGGGAGTGGAACAAAGGAAACGCTCCGGAGTGATCCAATTCATTTTCACTCCGGATCATCGAGTTACTCGGTCAAACAACACTATTAAGCATCTCAGGATTGAGTGGTTGCTCATCATCGTAGCTTATCGTTTCATTAATCTCTATAGTTTGGGCATTTATCAATACTATTTATCAAGGTTCAGCACTCGGGCTCTTCAGTGACTTCCACAACCTTAGCGTCCACAGACTTCAACACCGTCCATTGATAAATGGCAGATGAATTGTGCACATCGCTTCTCGTTTCATTCAACTTTCTACTTATTCCCCCACGGCTTCCGTATTTCTTCCTTAGCATCTCCCTCAATCCCCCATGTAGGCTTGACTCTCTTCATTCTGAACGCTCTCTCGCTTCTCTGACCGGTGAGAGAGCACGAAGAGACCATTTCTTGCGAAGCCATCCCTACGCCCATCGAATAGGCCGTGTGGCCCACCTCGTTTCTTCCTATCATCGCCCTTGATGAAGCGGCCCTGCGCGCAGTACTACTTGTGATAGGATCCTGGAAGGGTCTGTGTAAACAACAACAACAACAACCACGACGACGACAAGAACAACAACAACAATCACCTTTCGATGTTGTCATTACTCTGAACAGGGAACCGCAAAAGGGGGCCCTCTTCCCGAGACAAACCATTGTCACCAGGCGAGAGGTACCCCATGTGGAAGTCCAAAACCACTTTGAACCGATTGGGGATCGCATTCCTAAGAACCGAAAAACGCTTTGGAAAATACGCCTATTTTGTGTGTAAAAACCCAAATCGCCTCGCGATTGGGTAGTGTTCGAGAAAGAGAGACAGGCAAACATGCCTCCGTTGGCGCAGCCGGTAAAGCGCTAGCCTTGCATTTTGCAGGTTGTGGGTTCGAGTCCTTTTACGGGAGACCTTTTTTGCCACATTTTTCAAGCACTCCTTGTTGTTTACTGTGCTTGAAATCGCATTTCTGGATGGCAAAGGACTTCTTCAAATGAGAGAGGTTTATCAATTCAAAATTTGTCTAAATTTGTATTCTAAATTTATTTAGGTTTGCAATGGGGCGAAGGCTATTGTCGATACTCTGGGTCCAGTATCAATGGAGTATATGAGGGCGTTTGCCTAAGAATCGAGCAAGGGCTGGCACAGCTCCAGAAGGTCGATTCTCTGAAACTCCGGGTTTTGGGGTTCTCGAGGTTGCTGATGACGATGGGCATGGTCTTTTTCCATATTGAGCCTCCGTTGGCTCCAGATGACGTCACGTCGAAAACGGTTTTTGTGAAATTTCTCCGTCCCCGAGACTGCTAAAATTAAGCAAAAATGTTTCCCGAGGTAGAATTTAATGCTGATCACGCCTGTCTAATTCATTTTTTGTTAATTATCTTAATTAATAGCAAAAATATAACTTTGCGCAGAAGCGAAAGTGGTCTGCGCCTTTGGCATAGATCGGACCGGAATCGCGTGAATATCCTATTCCTAAAATATGGTGTCTCTAAATAGTCAGAGCTCTGAGAAAATCGACTTATAGTGTAAATATCTTGTAAGTAAATCTGACGATCTCTCTCCGATCCGTTGATCTACCCGAGTCTCTCTCGATTGATCCCTTCCCCGTCTGTCTGTCTCTCTGCTCCCTCTCGTTTCCATGTGCTCTCTTCCCATCCCGTCGGCGGAGACAGGGGTAGATCAAAGGAAGCCAATAATCAAGAGGAAAATGGGTAGATTTACTCACAAGATATTTTCACTATAAGTCGATTTTCTCAGAGCTCTGACTATTTAGAGACACCATTTTTTAGGATTAGCATATTCACGCGATTCCGGTCCGATCTATGCCAAAGGCGCAGACCACTTTCGCTTCTGCGCAAAGTTATATTTTTGCAATTAATTAAGATAATTAGCAAAAAATGAATTAGACAGGCGTGATCAGCATTAAAATCTACCTCGGGAAACATTTTCGCTTAATTTTAGCTATCTCGGGGACGGAGAAATTTCACAAAAACCGTTTTCGACGTGACGTCATCTGGAGCCAACGGAGGCTCAATATGGAAAATGACCATGCCCATCGTCATCAGCACCCTCGAGAACCCCAAAACCCAGAGTTTCAGAGAATCGACCTTTTGGAGCTGTGCCAGATTCCTTCGGATCTGCTCGATTCTTAGGTAAACGGCCTCATATCACGCGTGTCACCTAAGGATCGAATAAAATCTGGGGGTAGTTGGCACATTTATTGACCCATACTTTTCTATTCATTTTTCGATAGTCCATGGGGTCCCTCACAAGATAGCGTCGAGCTTTGTTCCATATTTACGATTTCAACGACGGGGGACGTCGTCTAACTTTTCAGGTGCCAAAAAGTGCCAACTTTGACGGCTTGTAGCTCCTTTCGGAGTGACATTGGAACGTTGTCCTCAAGAGATAAAAGGTTCCAAATTTTAAGGAGAATTCGCCTGTGCAACTGGCCCATCGATATTTTTATTTTTATTTTTGTAAATTAATTATATTTAATCATGTTCACCACATATTCGGGCCAGAGAATTTTATGAGCTCAGTTGATAGAGCTCGTCGAGACGGTTCGAATGATATGCTGAACATGGTACTGTTTCGGGTGATAGAGATGTGAAAATTGGGAAATAGTTTCTTGCTCTCCCAAGATTCTCTCCGTTCTCCACTGTTGCTCCTTTTGCCAGCTCGAGTAGGCGCTTCCCTCGGAACTCCCATCTTGCCTGCGTGGCGCAGTGGGTAAGGCGCTTGTCTCACATTTTGCTTCACGCTTGAGGGTGGAGTTCAATTCCTCCCCACGTAAAAACTTTTGCCAACTTTTTTCTAACATGATTCCGTAAAGGAATCGTCTTGTAAATTTCATTTAGTCACCGTTTCAAGTAATTTTGATAGTAATAATCACAATTGAAGTCCATGATCCATGATCAAAAAATTTTTTTTTTCAATTTTCTAACCCTTTTTGAAAAGTTCAAAGATTAGGCAAACCTGAATCGTCAAAATCTTAAGCCAGGATGATGAAACTTGGTCGCGCTAATAGTTAATGACATGCTGATACTATAAATATGTGGTTTTTATAATTGGCAGACTCGACAACATCATCATCCTCTTTGCACTCACCCCCTTCCCATCCCTCTCCCACTCATCTCTCTCGACGAAACTACTTGATGCGCGCACTTTCAAATCAATTTTTGACATCTCTATCACCCGAAACAATACCATGTTCAGCATATCATTCGAACCGTCTCGACGAGCTCTATCAACTGAGCTCATAAAATTATCTGGCCCGAATATGTGGTGAACATGATTTAAGAGACCGGATCGGTAAGGATCGAGCATTTTGACCCACCCCCCGGACACGTTCCTCCCGGAATGGGAGCAGCAAGCCCATACTCTAGTGTTAGGAGGGCCTAGGCCCCATATTACACAAAACACTACTTATTTCCGGTTGCGGCCCTTACGGTGAACATAGTGGCGTCTGGTCGCGATCCCAAAAATGGACCACTTTTTTCAAAAAACCACAAAAATGGGTCGAAAAAGTGGTATCGGAAAATAGCAAAATTCTTCCTAAACCAACTATTTACAGTGTTTGGACACCCTAAATGCATCGCCCACGAAAAATTGAGTCTATCTTATCAGGTTGAGAAAATAATAATTTTCGACCATTTTCACCATTGTGACCCATTTCTCCCACCGTAAGGGCCGCAACCGGAAATAAGTAGTGTTTTGTGTAATATGGGGCCTAGGCCCTCCTAACACTAGAGTATGGGGTTGCTGGTCCCATTCCGGGAGGAACGTGTCCGGGGGGTACTCGAAAATTACCGATCCGGTCTCTTAATATAATTTATTTACAAAAATGTTAATAAAAATATCGATGGGCCAGTTGCACAGGCGAATTCTCCGTAAAATTTGGAACCTTTTATCTCTTGATGACAACGTTCCAATGTCACTCCGAAAGAAGCTACAAGCCATCAAAGTTGGCAATTTTTGGCCCCTGAAAAGTTTGACGACGTCCCCCGTCGTTGAAATCGAAAATATGGAACAAAGCTCGACGCTATCTTGTGAGGGACCCCATGGACTGTCAAAAACTAAATTTAACTCATCATCAACATTTCCAATGTGCCAAGGTTTATTCGATCCTTGGCTGACACGCGTGCTATGAGCCCGTTCGCGTAAGAATCGGACAAATCTCCGGGCATCTGGCACAGTAAAAAAACATCGATTTCCTCAAACTCTGGGTTCGGGGTTCTCGAGGGTGCTGAAGACTAAGGGCACTATCATTTTGCATACTGAGCCTCCGTTGGCTTCAGACGGCGTCACGTCGAAAACAGTTTTTAATTTATTCAGAGTTTCCAGTAATCACCAAAATTTCAAGAAAATGGCTCCAGGGGTAGATTTTAATGGCGGTCACGCCTCCATTTTTATTTTTTTAAGATTGTCAAAAGTTAATTAATTAGAAAATGTATCTTATTAACGAATCATCTGTGGAAGTAGAGACCCATATAGAAAAATCGGCCATGAAAATTGGATTGACATATATTTTTTTGAAATTTTTTGGAGTACCTGTATTTGAGGCAAAAATCAAAATGTGCGAAAATCTCGTTCATCGATTCCTTCCCTTGATCTTTTGGGTCGTCACTTCCTTATGATCTACCCTCGTCTAGGGCGAGAGAGTGTGTGCGCTAGAGAGCGTGCAGACAGACAGAGGGAGCAGAGAGCAGAGGAAAGGGGTAGATCAAAGAGATGGGAAGACCGGTCGCGTCAAAATAGGGAATCAATCATCGTTTTTTTTCACTTTTTGATTTTTGCCTCAAATACAAGTACTCCAAAAAATTTCAAAAAAATATATGTCAATCTAATTTTCATGGCGGATTTTTCTATATGGGTCTCTACTTCCACAGATGATTCGTTAATAAGATACATTTTCTAATTAATTAACTTTTGACAATCTTAAAAAATAAAAAATGGAGGCGTGACCGCCATTAAAATCTACCCCTGGAGCCATTTTCTTGAAATTTTGGTGATTACTGGAAACTCTGAATAAATTAAAAACTGTTTTCGACGTGACGTCGTCTGAAGCCAATGGAGGCTCAATATGCAAAATGATAGTGCCCATAGTCTTCAGCACCCTCGAGAACCCCCGAACCCAAAGTTTGAGGAAATCGATGTTTTTTCACTGTGCCGGCCTTAGACCGATCCTTACACGAACGGGCTCCTATCACGCGTGTCACCTAAGAATCGAATAAACCCGTGCACATAGAAATCATCGATTTTTAGTCAGAATCATTTTTGGATACTCCATAGGGTCCCTGACAAGATAGCGTCGAGCTTTGTTTCATATTTTCGTTTTCAACGATGTCAGACGTCGTCAAACTTGACGGATGCTAAAATTGGCCAACTTTGGAGGCCTGTAGC
>LS578072.1:201024-231231 GCA_900490775.1 Pristionchus maxplancki
AATTTAAAATCGAACTTTTTGCTGAGTGAGAAGTGGGCTTAGCTTTTTACATAGATCGAACCGTCTTGACGTGAGGATTCCAAATATATAATATGAACGAAAACAACCTCCCCGTTTCTGAGATTGGAGTGGAATAGTGAGGTGAAATGGTCAGAAAAGTGAGGGATCGGTCCTTCCCCTAACTCGTGTCTTCCTTCTCGCTCTGCGCTCTCTCGTTTCCCCGTGCTCTCTCGCCCTGCCAGAGGGTAGGATGGGCGAGGAATCGCCTGGAGAGACAGGGAAGGGGCAGATCCCGCTCTTTTCTGACCATTTCACCTCACTATTCCACTCCAATCTCAGAAACGGGGAGGTTGTTTTCGTTCATATTATATATTTGGAATCCTCACGTTAAGACGGTTCGATCTATGTAAAAAGCTAAGCCCACTTCTCACTCAGCAAAAAGTTCGATTTTAAATTCGTATTTTAATATTTTGTGAAAAATGAATTAGACAGGCGTGATCAGCATGCAATTTTACCCCGGGAAACATTTTCTCTTAATTTTAGCGACCTCCTCGACGGAGAAATTCGTCAAAAACAGATTTCGACGTGACGCCATCTGGAGCCAACGGAGGCTCGATATAGAAAATGAGTATGCCCATCGTCATCAGCACCCTCGAGAACCCCAAAACCAAGAGTTTCAGAGAATCGACCTTTTTGAGCTGTGCCAGACCCAGTCGGATCTGCTTGACTCTTTCGCAAACGGCCTCATATTTCTGCCATGTCCGATCAGATTAACGATTTCAACTTCGTAGACTCCAATTTGGATATTCATAGACTTGGCATTGGTAAATGACGTGATTGGAACCTTCTTTGTCAGACGGTTGCAATACTGGATTAATCATATATCTCAGAAGCAGTTTTTGTGCAAGCTAACTCACCTGTACCAGTTTTTCAATATCTCAACGTGAAATAAGACCAAAGCCGAATATCAATTTTTCGCAGTTCAGCTCAAGCATCTTTTGAACAATCAATCGCATTTTGACCTTTCCATCGAAATGGAGCAAGCTTACGATAATTTGTCTTGCAATATTGGCAATAAGCAACAGTCGTTCACAAGTATCGGAACGTCTGTGCTTACCAATTGTAAACGCGCGCAATTTGCACGTGACTGATGTTGTCTTCGCTTTGATTATTAGCTTGACGAGCGGGTTGCTTAAAGGACGAATATTTAGACTGAAACAACGAACAGCAGCTTACAAATCGTCAATGTCAAGATCAAGAGACACTTTCGAAACTGTTTTTCCCGCAAAAGAATGCACACATGCGTTAATTATTTCCGTCTTATCAATCGTAGATATATCCAAATGGTCGCATCTGATTTTGTGACTAGGCTTGAAGATTTCAAGGAATTGTATCATGTTATCCGAATCCATTGCGGTTAACAGACCCTGAAACAGAATCAGCTACACGAGATATTGTGGGCAAAATTCACCTTGTTTCCGTAATTGTACAAATAATACAATTTTGCAGTGAGATAATTTAAGTACGCTTTCCATCTGAAATAATCTTTTTGATAATAAAACAAAAGTGTGATTACAATTTTGTTTTTGTTTCTAAGCTGAAACGATTTTAATGGAAAATCAGAAATCCTCATGAACATTTGAGCGCGATAAGATAGAAAAGATAAGATTAATAAAAGTTAAGATAAAAGATAGAAAGATATGATAGATTAGATAAGATAAATAAAAGATAAAATAAAGGATAGAAAAGATAAGATAACCGTGCGTGGCCCTTCACGGGGGGTGGTCAATAGAAAAGGCGTGTACAACAGATTGTCGAACACTCAATACTGACGAATCAACGCCTTCTTTCGTCGCAAAGCTGACCTAAAATTGAACCGTCAAGAGGCGAAAAGATCACTATTTTCGAATAAAAAAACGTCACGTCATCTCTTAGTCGTTGAAGTGATCTATCAGTCAAAAAGTTTAAGAAGCTCATCAATGCGTTTTCAACATTGTACAATTAATACTGAAAAATGGATCAATATTGACAGATAATCGACAATGAACACTAGAAAATGTTTGAATACGCATCTTTTTCTGTTAATAACGCAAATTGGCTCAAGCGAATTTGAATTTAGCAATCCAAGCCAGTTACAAAGAAAACACGAGACTAAACCATCTTTTGTGGTGAATCGCCCCAGTGATGACTGCCCCTCACTATCTTATTTGTTAGTGAAAGAATGGTAGAGTGTGTGTCTTGCGACAAGATCGAACAAAAAACGTGATTCTGAGCAGAAAAGATAGTGGCCACGATTTCATACACCTTTGACTAGACCAATTTCTGACCATTTCTCATACATTTTGATAACTTCTTACATTTGAGTAGGGGCGCAGACTCGAACTGTTCGATAATTGCGAGATTGTATTCGAACCTGATCTCATAAAATCGATTGGCTTGTGAATAAAAAACCACATTTTTCCTCACTTCTTCATTTTTTCTATCACGCGACAGACTTCGGCAAACTCACCTCGTAACTGAAATTTGCCTAAGCCTGTGTAACAAACAGCGGATTCACATGGCACCGAAGAGAATCATCCGAAGATCTATTGGCCACACGGAACTAGGAACTTTTTATAAGATCTCAGAGAAACGAAGCTGTTTCTGATAGCCTGCATTTTTAATGCATTTTTAATATTAAAATATAGACTAGCTCACGAGAACGACTCTGCACCAACAAGTTGCATGTTCGGAGTATATTTGGACGCGATTCTTCACGGGAACGTTCAATTCTAAACTTCAAAACTGATTTTTAACCCTTTCTGCGCCAAATAATAGGCAAGGCGCTAGGCACTTGCGTACGGCGGGGAGCCACTGCTAGGCCTGGTTATACTAGCGGACCCTACCTAGTTACGTCCCAATCCCTTCTCCTTTATCGCGTGAACTAGTCGCGTACCTACTCTCCTTTCTTCTTCGTGTTATCTGAAGCCTCGGTACGGCCGGGAATTGAATTTCGCTCTCTTCGCCAAATAGCAAATCAATAATTTTTGACAGTATGATGTGAAGAGAAGAGATCTCCGGGAGAATCCTGCCCAAAAACATTCCGTGTTGTGTGTATCTCCCACGCCGCTTCCTGGCGCTTAGGCTAATGCAATTCAGGCGAGTTTCACTCGAAAACAAGAGCTGGCCAATCAGCGTGGACAGATCTCCTGATTTGACACGCTATTTCGCCTACTTCCGGGTGCCATGTTTTCAATCGAGCAACTTCCTTGTCAATATCTACCGTACACTGCTTATAAAGGCCCCGAACATCCCCGGGGCCTGATCATCATTAGGGATGGCTTGGCGAGAAATGACATTATTCGTTCCGTATCCTCTCTCGCAGCTCTGTCCGGCGAGAGAGCATGCGAAATTAAGAGACCATCTCTTACGAAGCCATCCCTAATCATCATCATAGGCAGGATGAAGGCCGGACTTGTACTGCTGCTGCTCTCGTCGTGCTGCCTTCTCCGTTGCTCCGCTCAATCGACCTTCATCGGCGACCTGCTTGCCGCGACGAACACTCTGGCCTCCTGCTCCTCCAATCAGGTATTTTTAAAAACAAACCTTCATCAAGCCGATTTTGCGATGCCGACAGCCACCACTTTCCACTAATTGCACCGACTTTATTGATTTCGACTGTTTTTTACTGACCCTTGCGAAAGAAGGTGGCCTGCGCAAACTGTCACCGAAAAACGCGATGGAATTCCAGCGGCACGTGCTAATGACTGTTTTTTTAGACGACAGCCGTGGTGAACGGCGCGACAGGCGTCGTCACTGGCATCGTCAGCGACGTGGTGGTGAGTCCAATCGTCTCTTCATTTCGAGTGCTCTCTCACCGGTCAGAGAGGCGAGAGAGCGTGCAGAATGAAGAGAGCCATTTCGAAATCAGGAATGACCGACCGAGCTAGCATTGCTGTTGCAGAGTCTGGTCACCGTAAACACGAAGCTCGTCGGCATCAACAAGGTCGTGCAAGATGCGCGAGGTAAGTTGCGCATGGAGTTCTAGAGTGCGAACAACGGGTATTCATCTCTTCATATCGCACACTCGCTCGCCTCCCTGACCAGTGAAAGATCGAGTGCGCGGAACGAAGAGACGATTACCGCTTCTCTGCCGTTGTAGAATGCTGTGGTCTCTGTCTCCAGTCTTGCGTTCCCTAGGGAGATAAATGCATGCGACCCGAGTAGCCGGTCTAGTCTAATTCTCGACTAGACCAACCCCACCAGAGTCCATTGTGCTCCCTAGAGACTGCGCAGAAATCGAACGACGACAGTCGAAATGTGACTGCTAGAGCAGCTGTGCACGAGCATAATGTCAAGAGGGCAACAAATCTTCATTGCAGCAAATATTAACAAATTCTTGAAAGGTCTGCTGGGCGCGACGACCTGCCTGACCACATCGGTATTTTGATATTTTTGTTGTTGTTTTTTTTCAAAACTTGAACTACCCGAAAAGAGAAACAAATCGAACAACTTCAGGAAAAGGACGTCGTCAGAATGGCACAGCACGGACTTCATGTAACGCCAGCAATTAAAGTAACAAACTAACAATGCCAATTTCAGGAGCTGGCCGTTATTTTCGGACTCGACAAAAAGCTCTGAGAATGCTGCATGTTCTCCATCGTGATTGTCAAGCAACGAATGTGCAAATGATAAATGATAAAAAGATAAATGATTTCGCTCACCGCTTCACATTCGCCTTCAAAGTTTGCACATGCCGCACACCTGGTCGCGTGATCGCCGATTGGATAATTGTCGTGTGGATAAAAACGAAAATGAATATGCCTGAGGAGAAGGATGCGAGTCGCCATGACTAATTGTCGGATCGATTCTTCCCGAAATGATTCTCATTCTCGTTTCTGTCCTTGCGTTAATCGATACTTTGCACATTCAGGGCAACAGTTTCAAGTCGACCAGTTTATTGTGCATTAGAATAATTTGAGATTTTTTGCACAATAGATTGTGCCTTCTGCATAAAACTACTATTTTCCCATGCATTTCACGATTGATGCTTGCAAAAATACGATAAAAGAAGCGGGGTTCCTTTTCCGATACATTCAGAGGAATGATCAAGCTTCTTTTTCTTACGGTGAGTTTAACGATGTTAAATACATTTAATTTATTCCTTTTTTATTCATTTTAACATTATTTATTCGCAGGTCCTTTCTGCTCTGGTCTTCTCCGTTATCGATGGGTGTGCAAGTAAGACAATAGTTTTCGTTTAAATTTAGCTTTGAATGAAATACTTTACCTACAATTGTTAAGAACCTCCCGACCCGAAAGGACGATGTGGTTTAGTTGGTGATTGCTGGCATGATTGCGCTTACTGTAACAGCAAATGCAATTGGAAGTCGGTAATTACTATCTATATTTATTATTATTTAAAACAATTTAAAGCCTTTAAAAAGATTTATTAATAAAAAATATTATAGAAATTCTTCATGAAAGGGTGCGTTCCGTCGTGTGTGGCGGCGTGTGTCAAAGGAGGTTGAAATTATGGCAATAACTGACAATATATTAACAACACAAAATATTCCAGGAGTACCAACGGAGTGCGCTAAGAAGGGCTGCAAGGACGACGCGTGTATGCCATGATTGGGTGCGACTAGGAAATCGGTTTCACGCGATAAAATATATTGAAGGCTGATTATTTATCCACAACAATATATTGTATATACACCCAATTGCATCAATTCATATGCTTATAGAACTCTCCACCAACTCAGAAAAGTACTTGGACCTTAGACTCCTCAATCCTCAAAATTTGATCCGGTTCGAAGCACTTTGAACAGTTTGCGAATGGGTTCCTGCGATCTCTCAGAAGACCTCAGTTGTTGTAGACTACAATTTTGTTGTGCTTAAGATATTCGTGCACAACGAGTGTATGCCCTGAGTGTGAGTGAAAAGTAGATTACTCTGAAGCCATTTGTATCAACATTATTCCTTTGACAAAATGTACCGTATATAATCTATGACTCGGCTAAGATCTCTAATTATCGATTCGAAAAAAAGAATGGAGAGTGCATGCCTCATATGGAAGCCATTTCAGAAGGACGGTATTTAACAAAAACATGATAAACCCTTTTAAATGCTTACTATATTCCTTGTTTTTGTCACACGAGTTAAAACGGTGATGGGACGTTTAGAACCCCCTCAGAGGCGGAGGAGGGAGAGAGGAGGCGCGGGGGAGGGGGTTCCTAAACGTCACCAATCGCGAGTTCCTAAACGGGGGTTCCTAAACGTCCCATCACCGTAAAAACAAGAACGTAGCGGTGTGGACGTTCAGAATAATGCACCGCTCAGAAAACAATAACGGCCCTTGACATATTTCCGCGCGTTAGGAGACATCGTGCCATTAATTTATTGTGAATTTTATGATTTTGATGACGGGTAATGATTGGTTTTTTTGCCGAGAAGACACGAAACGATGAGCGTTGATAATTCTCAGCCGATGAGTTTTAGGGTTGACGAAACCTATTCAAAATCCGTTGACAATTGAGAATTGAAAACATAATCTGAAAAACTCGAAAGTTGTTTTTCTGAACCAACTGATGTTTCGACATTTGCACGATTCTTGCTGCTGATTGCACAAATTGCTTTAAAAGCGAGAGCTTTACCCTCAATTTCAGAGCATTCAACGGCCCACAATGATCAAGCTGCTTCTCTTCCTCGTGAGTATTTTAAATTTATTTAAATAAGTTCTATTTTTATTTTTATTTATTTTTAATTTCGAAGGTATAGTTCAATTCAGGCTATCGCCACCACGCTCTGCCTCTCCACCAAATATCATCGTGAGTTTCAATCGATCAGAATAACCTCGAACGAGGATCTGACTGTCTCACGCTGCTCTCTCGCTTCTCTGGCTGACGAGAGAGCGTTGCGAAATGAGAGAGTCAGATAACTCTAACGCAGTTTCAAATAGATAAAGAAGGTAAATCAATAATTCAGCCGTCCTGCACCCCATCTGCCCGGCGGACATGGAATTTGGGTGCAAGAGCTGTGAGAAGGCTTGCGATGAGCAGGTTAGTTATTAGTTAATTAATTATTTGATTAATCAAATAATAAATAAACCTTCAAGGGGGCCTGCAACGACCAGTGCACCGACCATGCGTGTGTGCCAAAAGGTCAGGAGAGAGAATGTGAAAATATAAATAGAGACCGCAGGCTCCGCCCACTTGGTGGGGACGGGAAATCGACTAAAACCTGCGCCGAGGCGGGGCAGTCTTAGTTCTTAATCGTTTTGGACGACCAAGTAATCGTTATGCAGTTATTACCATCCTCTATAAATGAGCCGAGACGCATCTTGATCGGACCACTTAGAGTAGGTCAAAAACGACCAAAAAGGTGACGGAATAGGTGTTTGGGGCATTTCTAGTATTCGCTCATAGCTGCGCAAAGAATACATGAGTAATTAGAATATTTCAGGAATTTTAGAATTTTTTTCAGATTTTTGTCATGCTTCCCTGGAGTGCCCCTAAAGCGCGGGGAGAGAGGAGCGAGAGGGCGGGGGGAGGGAGAGAGACACGCGCGAGAGAGGCTCCGCCCCCTTTCCCCTCTCACCCGATCTCTCCCTCTCGCCCGGTGTGCCTTGTGCGCGTGGTTTTCGGAGCATAACTTTTGATAGAAATGAGATATCGACACACGGTAAAAAGCATAATGTTATTCGAACCCTTATCAACACACTGAACACAGGAATAACCCTTTACACTCAATTCGGCAGATCACCTTGCGGTCTCTAAATATAAATATAAAAAATATAATTCAGGCACTTCAAAGCCCTGTGCGGACCGTCCCTGATTCAATTCTCCCCTTCAGCATTCTCCCACTCCATTTATAAAGCATCTGGATGAATGAATATCCATTTTGAAACGTTTATTTATTTATTGTTAATTACTGATAAGACACAATGTAACGACATTGAGCAAGTTACAAGCAAAACCCGCCGCTTTTACCTATAAAACGTGAGAACCCGTGAAGTCGAACTTGAAGTAACTTGACGCAGTCTTTTACTCTACCAATTTATTGCTTCCTCGATAGTTCAAAGTGGTGTTCCCATCTCGTTGAGTGCGCTCGACGAATCGCTGAGGGCGATGAACCTTCTTTGTCCAAAGCATCTTTCTTAAATTATAGAGTTATCGAATAAACCGTTCCGTTCATTTTAGTTCCACCCTTCTCTTTTTTGAAAATATAATGTTCCGCAATGTGTGCAAAACACTATAGTAACTTGCGTGCGAAATACACGATAAATTATGCAATCGATTCACCTCGGACGTCCTTGTACATCATGAGTCCGATTCCGATCAAGAGTAGGATTGCGAAGAGCGAGAGCAATATCGTACCGAGGATCCTGCAAAATGACCCTCTTTTCAACACGAACGACTATTGATCGATGATCGACTTCAGAAAGGATCAGAATATGAAAACGGCTAATAGAAGAAGAATATAATTGCAGAATTTCCGCTTTCCAAAATAAATTTCGTAATAGAATCTCCAGGGTGAATAAGAGCTGAACGTACCTCGAAGCAACCATCTCATCGCAGCACTCCCATCCACAGCAGATCCGCCCTCGGGGACAGAGCCACGCGAAATGGGTTAGTCTGATAAAGTAAAAGATAAAGACCAGAATCAAAGCGTTTCGTTTGGTGGGGTACACTGATAAGGCCGGATAAGTGTACATCGATAAGATAAATGAGAAGAGACGAAAGACTATGATATACTCACTGCTTCCCACTCGCCGACAGGAAAACGAATGGTGCAACATGAGGAAAATCGCCGATCGGCGCAGCGCATCTGCAAATATCTCACCCTGAGTTTCGAAATTGAAAAACAAAATATATATTCTCACCGCTCCATCTCATTCGTCTTGCAGAAAGATACGATTCGCTTATCATTCGATGGATTAAAGTCGACAGGCTCTTCCGATTCTTTAGGAAGCTTATCTACTCCCCAGAAGTAGCCGATGCTACCATTGACTCTGCAAATAGACCAAATAAATACAAGACCGAAAAATGCAAAAGAAAAGCCCAATAAACCCATTATACGTACGTGAAGGGTCGGTCCGAATCCCTTACAATCAGCTCAATCTTGTTCAAATCGGTCGCCGATTGCGTGAAATATGCCTGAAACTCTATTTTCGTTTCATTTCGAAAAGAAAAGCGCACCTCGACATTATCCTGATTCTTCTTCCTATGAAAGACTGAGGGAAAGGCGTCTCCAGAAAAGAGGGAGCTGTAGACATCAAAGCTGCTGATGGTAGGTCGCTTCGATTTTCTGTCAGGGTCACTACCGCCTCCGCTGAAGAAAAAATATTCATTTTTGCTCAACTAATGGTCTAGACACTAGACAATCAAAGGCTTACTCACCTGAAATACCCGACTTTGACCGTTTCGTCCTTATTATCAATAGATGAGGATTTCACCGTGATTTGACCAGATGATCCGGACGTGTGAATCTCGACAACATCACCGGACAGGGAGGTCCTGTTCCATTCTGAAAGTGTGATCTTTCAAACTTCTCAAACAGGTGTTGACAATTCGACATTCGTCTCTTCTCATTTCGCGTTCACTCTCGTCTCTCTGACCCGTTAGAAATCATTCGAAATGAGAGAGGCGCATTCCGAATTATCATCTCTATCTCAGAAGAAAAATAGAAGCTCGTTCAATGTGGCCGGAAGTAAGAAGAACAACTCACTTGTCTCCTGTACATAATAGGCGAAAGCGGAGGGCAGAAATTGAAATAGAACTGATAACCGAACCATCTTCAATGTTCAAATAAAATGAGATAACTGAACCAATGAAAAGCGCGAATAGATAAAAAGGGAAGAGAGGTCAGAGGCAGTACTAACATCAAAGGACTCGCCGTGACAGCCGGTAAAAGCGAGGCAGGGATAGGGTTTGTGAAATTGGATAGGGTCAGTTTCCGACTATCTGACAAGATGGATGTGATGCTGAGAGTGCCAGGTCACGATCATCTTCTAAGAATCATTCGAGAACCAAACAAGAATTGAAATGAGATGGCTCAGTATTGCAAGGGAGGCGACTGGCCGTGACAGCTGGCTTAGATTGGAGAGGAAAGGAGATGGTCCGGCGAAACACAAAAGAGGGTCAGATGATTAGCGAATGTAAAGTGACATCTATGTGAACACCGGAAATTTATCTGTGGAAGGAAACTGAGACTTGCAAGAAGCACTTGAGACGAAACAGAAATGTAAGATGGGCGAGTAAAAAAGAGACCGACTAGAAAGAAATAGAAAAAGAGTCTGACTAAGACTTGTAAGAGTCAGCCGATGGGGTGACTGCTGGCTTAGATGGAAGAGTAAAGGAGTAAGGCAGCGATTTCATAAGCCGCACTCGCTTTGTCAACCCTGCAAGAGAGAACACGAAACTGAGAGAGCCTCTCTGGGGAAGAGGAGTGAGGGTGGCCGATACTCGAAGGGTTTCAGAGGAAGATTTAGTGGTCAAACGAGTGGACAAACGAGTGAGAGAGGGTGGTCCATGACTGGAAGGAAGATTTAGTGGTCATTGTCTAAGGGGGGAAAGGAGGGTGGATGTTCCTAGGGGGCATCCTCTCTCCTATTACATGTTTAGACTAGAGGGCATACTTGAAAGAGACTCTCGCGGGAATCATCAGGGTGGCCAATTGCCCGATGTTTGGAGGGGAGGAAATAGAGTTGAGGGGGTTAGGGTGGCTGTTAAGCAGTGGAGCATCTGCTACTTTTCTTCTCCTCTGTCGTCTCTCTTACTGCCCGTGATCTCTCGTGTGCATCTGATCCCTGTCCGACTTCTTTCTCACTGAGCTTGCGAGGAGAGAGCACAGACAGGGAAGGAATGCCAGCAATGTGGTCCTTCGCTTCCTCTTTCACGAACATCGAGACACTCGTGACACCACCCAGACCAAGTTATACATATGAAGCCGCTCGCGAGAGAGTCGAGCAAGGGCTGGCACAGCTCAAAAAGGTCGAATCTCTGAAACTCTGGATTTCGGGGTTCTCGAGGGTGCTGATTACGATAGGCATACTCATTTTCCATATTGAGCCTCTGTTGGCTCCAGATGACGTCACGTCGAAAACGGTTTTTCGAGGATTTCTCTGACCACGATATCGATAAAAATAAGAAAAAATGTTTTCCAGGGTAGAATTTGATGCTGATCACGCCTGTCTAGTTTATTTTTCATGAATATTTGTCATAATTTTTAAAAATCGATTTTTTGACTGAGCTATTTGTGTGCTTAGCAAGCTATACAGATCGGACCGGCGTGACAAGAGGAGTCTAAATATAAAAGTTGAGCGATTTTCCACATGAGCATTTCGAGATAGGAGTGAGATAGTGAGCCGAGATTGTGGGGAAATGGCCGTGTTCTCCTCTTCAAGGCGCTTCCTCGTCCCCGAGGCGAGAGAGGAGACGAGAGAGCACGGGGAATGGAGAGAGCACAGACATGCCAGAGGGGATAGAGGCGAAATGGGAAGAGGGGGAGAGTAAACAAGGTGGAGATGAGCGATTTCAGCCTCTTTTTCGCTCACTATCTCACTCCTATCTCGAAATGCTCATGAGGAAAATCGCTCAAATTTTATATTTAGACTCCTCTTGTCACGCCGGTCCGATCTGTATAGGTTGCTAAGCACACAAGTAGCTCAGTCAAAAAATCGATTTTTAAAAATTATGAAAAATATTCACAAAAAATAAACTAGACAGGCGTGATCAGCATCAAATTCTACTCTGGAAAACATTTTTTCTTATTTTTATCGATATCGTGGTCAGAGAAATCCTCGAAAAACCGTTTTCGACGTGACGTCATCTGGAGCCAACGGAGGCTCAATATGGAAAATGAGTATGCCTATCGTAATCAGCACCCTCGAGAACCCCGAAATCCAGAGTTTCAGAGATTCGACCTTTTTGAGCTGTGCCAGACCCAGCCGGATCTGCTCGACTCTCTCACGAACGGCTTCATATGAAGCCGTTCGCGTAAGAATCGAGCAGACCAGGGAGGATCTGGCACAGCTGAAAAAGGCCGATTTCCTGAAAATAAGTGATTTGGGGTTATCAAGGGCGCTGAACAACATGGACATACTCATTTTGCATTTGAAGCCTCCGTTGGCTCCAGATGGAATCACGTCAAAAACAGTTTTTATTTAATATTTCTGTTTCAAAGGATTCAAGAATTACGACAGTATGGCTCCATGGTCAAAATTGGAAGACGGGCACGACTGACTATTTTATTTTTCAAAATTTTTAAAAATAAAATTATTAATAAATGAATTTTTTTGTAACCGCAAAATAGACTTTGCTAACTATCATAGACGGATGCGGAGCGATGCGAAGATTTCAAATGAATTTTCAGATTTGCTAGAAAGCGTCGCCATAAGGAGTTATGAATTAAAAACCACCCCAATATCGACAGAAAATCGCTAGATCGACTATGATCTACCCTCGAGTCTCTCGTATTGATCCCTTCCCTTCCGATTAGAATGGGAGAGAGTGTGCAAAAAGAAGAGAGTTTAGAGGAGAGAGTGAAAGAGACGAGTCAATACGAAGAGACTCGAGGGTAGATCAAAGGAGATTTTGCCATTCTCTGTCGATATTGGGGTGGTTTTTAAATCATAACTCCTTATGGCGACGCTTTCTAGCAAATCTGAAAGATGATTTGGAATCGTCGCATCGTTCCGCACCCGTCTATGATAGTTAGCAAAGTCTATTTTGCGGTTACAAAAAAATTCAATTATTAATAATTTTATTTTCACAATTTTTGAAAAATAAAATAGACGGTCGTGCTCGCCTTCCAATTTTGACCCTGGAGCCATACTGTCGTAATTCTTGAATCCTTTGAAACAGAAATATTAAATAAAAACTGTTTTTGACGTGATTCCATCTGGAGCCAACGGAGGCTTCAAATGCAAAATGAGTATGTCCATGTTGTTCAGCGCCTTTGATAACCCCAAATCACGTATTTTCAGGAAATCGACTTTTTGAGCTGTGCCAGCCTTTGCTTGATCCTTACGAGAACGGCCTCATATATCTTTATTACTCGACATTATGTTCTCTACACGTTGAATACATCACAGACTAAGCGGATATCAACTTGACGCCGATACTGCGGTGTTTTATCTCGGCATACGATGTTGCCTGCTGTCTCATTGCCCGGCTCTGGCGGCATCTGCTCTTCCTCCAATCCCAGCATTTATCGAAACATTTATCGAAACAGTTATCTGAAAACAGGCTTTCTTAGGCTGATCGAGCTGTGAACACATTAGGGATGGCTTCGCAAGAAATATAGTCACATAAGATTGTACAGAATGAAGAGAGTCATTACTTGCCTAGCCATCTCTAGAACCACATTACTTACCTGCCAAATATTTGCAGGATACCGTACAGAATACGAATGCGAATATGGCCACGAATCCACTTACTATACATGCCACCATTAGCAGAAGAAATTGAACTCTGCAACTTCATTTGTATCTTTAATTTTTATTTTTTACTGTGTTGAAGGCAGGCATAAAACATACAAATCAGCAGCGAAGTCATTCTCCTGACAGCATTCCCACCCGCAACAGACTGTACCCTCGGGGCACAGCCAGGCGAAGTGTGAGAGTCTGCAATTGGACAGGATCGATTTACAGTGATCCAATTCATTATTCCGATTACCTAGACTTACTCTTTTCTTTTCGAAGATTTGAATTGGAATGGAGCAACATGGGGAAACTCGCTAATCTGTGCGGAACATCTGTAAAATTATTAGCTTTATTTTCGAAATAGCTAAAACTGATATTTAATTTATCTAACCTGTCCATATCACTAGTGTCTCTGTACGAGACAAGTCGATTGTAGTTAGACGGGAGAATATCGACTAACTCCTTCGATTTGATCGGAAGCTTGTTTGCACCCCAGTAATAGGCTATGCTGCCGTTTCCGATTCTGTAATGTGAATCATCAGAACTCAGAGACTATTGAAGTACATACACGAACGGCTTATCAGCATCAGCTACAATCAGCTCGATCTTCTTCAAATCGAAAGGAGTTTCGATGAATTTTGCCTGAAAATAGCTTCAACTTCTGTTCGCAAACATCATTTACCTGAATACTATTTGACCGTTTGCTGAAAACCAGAGAAAAGGACCCGCTAGCGAACAGCGCACTATAGACAGCAGAGCTGGTGATTGTAGGCCGGGCAGACTTGATCATTTCTTCATTACCACCACTCCTAAAACGAGTGACTCGGTCTGTAAATTGGGAATTTACCCGGATGCGCCTACCTGAAATATTTCACACTAATAGTTTCATGTTCATTGCCAATAGAGGTTCCTTTCACTTTGATTTTGTCCAACAATTGTGTTGATGTGGAAATGGAAACGAAATCTCCGCAAAGCGAAGCGGTGTTGGTAACTGGGAAATGATTACTAACATGGAATAAAAGAAATAGCTTACTTGTTGGCTCCGAGTTGTACGTATAACCATTACAGGCACAAGGCACAAGTAACAACGGAATAAGCAATGATATCATCGTGAAATAGTGCGAATGCTTTCGAGGCGTTTTGGCCGATTCTGCAACATGAATACGTATAGAATAATGAAGGAAAAGAGCGCGAAGGAAGAGGAGAGCGAGAAGAGAAAAGGGAGGTCTGAATGCAAACAACAAAGATAGAGTGGGCAAGATGGAGAGACGTGAGGATGGAAAGGAAATGTGTGGTGAGACAGCAGGCAATACGGAGAGGGCGAGAGATGTGGGGCCTGGGGTGAAGGAAGGAGAAGAGAGAAGTTGAAGAGATGCTGTATCGAGAAGGCACTGAGGATGGAATGGAAACACTGGGGAAGAGAGCAGGGAAATCTGGGAGAGGCCAGACAGGCCCTGGTAGTGAAGAGGGAAGAAGGCCGCGCCATAGTGGGTGTTCCGAAGCAAGGCGAGGACATCATTTCTAGAATGATAAGATCAGTGATAAAAAAGTGATATTAATTTGAAGCTTGGTTTACGATTATAAAGAGATTAGGCAGTGCAGTAGTGTACAATTCCCTGTTCTCACCAGAAGCATTTCCCTTGGTGTTCATTCGGTACAAGGAGGAGGTATAATTCACATTGACTGCATCAGAAATGAAACCATGTTCAGGCAAAGTTCACGGCTACAAACAAAGTGCCTTTGACGGTGAAAGACGCTGACAGACCACTCACGTAAGGCCATTTTTGATTTTCACTAGTAAGATAAACCGACTAGGCAGTAGGGCTGGCTAAACGAGTTCGAGGGTAGCGCACCGATAGGGGGGAGGGGAAGGATAGCGCACCGCTAACCTCGCTACGCCTCGCTACGATTAAATGCGCGCCACTCACACGATGGTTAGACTCCATCGCGGGGCATATCTTGTGCCCGATTTTTTTGTCGATGCGGGATTTGTTTGACAATGCAATGGGAGTAACCTGTCCAAATTTCAGAGGATTTCAATTTGAATTCGCCGAAAGATCAGTGATTTTGTGAACCTTATCGATTTTTAGAGGCCCAGAGAGACCGAAATCGAGAGGAGGCTAATTCCCCGTTATAGATAGAGCTTAGCTTTCTTCAGACGAAATGTAGATCGGGATCTAATAGAGAAGTGATTTCAATCGGGAAGTGGTGCGATAAAAGAGAGCTGAGCTATGCCCGTTCCCGTAAGACCCTATGGCGTGGGAAGGCGGGCTGGCACGGCGTGCTGTTTCATAGTGTCTCACGGGAACGGACATAGCTCAGCTCTCTTTGTCGCACCACTTTCCGATTGAAATCGCTTTTCAATTAGATCACACTCTACATTTCGTCTGAAGAAAGTTAAGCTGTTCGACTTACCGGGGATTAGCCTCTTCTCGATTTTGATCACTTTGGGCCTTTAAAAATCGGAAAAGCTAACAAAATCACTGATCTTTCGGCGAATTCAAATTGAAAACTTCTGATATTTGGACAGTATGCTCCCAGTACACTCCCTAACTAATCCCGCACGGACAAAAAAACGGGCAAAAAAATGGCGCGCATTTAGCCGTAGCGAGGCGTAGCGAGGTTAGCGGTGCGCTACCCTCCCACTCGCTCGTAGCGGTGCGCTACCCTCTCACTCCTTTGTAGCGATTCGCTAACCTCGTTTGGCCAACTCTACTAGGCAGAGACAATTCGGCACGCGCCTCTCTCGAATGATCTCTCGCCGGTCAGAGAGACAAGAGTGAACACGAAATGAGGAGAGAGGAATGCCGATTTGTCAACACTAATGCGGAGACACTAATCGCAGCATGGGGAACAGTGAACTGCAACGCCAATACAGGGTCGGCAATCGTCGCCTGGCGTACTTCTGGGACGACCTCCCCGCTAATTCATCAGATCCTGAATACGTCGAATATCTCGCCTCGAACGATAATCAAGTCGTTGCCTTCTGTAATCTCACAGAAATGGATAGGTAAACTCTATTCATGGCAGGGTCGTCGATACAATTACTTTTTTTAGATGCTCCGCTCCAATCTCCGATTTCCCCCATTCTTGTTCCTATCAACACATGGGAAGCGGTAAGTTTTTTTAGAATCTGCGTACTAAATTTTTTTCAGCCTTACTCACCTGGCTCTGTCCGAAAGGCACTTTTTGCGCTGGTTGGGAGTGCGGTTGGCGACGCGACAGTCTAGCTGATGGGTAAGGCTTTTATTAATCATTTTTTAAAATTATTTTGTTAATTATTTATTTATTATTATTATTATTTTATCAACCGACAATCTTTTTTTAAAGAATATTTCTTGCTCTATTTGGTATCTGCTGCTTCCTTTTTGGCTGCTACCCAAATATCAAAGGTGATACATTTTCACGCGTCTTACCTTATTTATTATTTGTTTTTTAACATTTATTTTTCACCTCGCTGTTTATTCGACCTTCTGCAGCCCTTCAACGGAGGTGCTGTTCTCGAAATTCACGACCACATCATCGCTTCTATGTTAGAAGCCTTCCCACATTGAGAGGAGAATGCGCAAGGCGTTCGTCGATGATCGACATTGATCCATCTTCTTCCCTAGTCTTTCAAAAGCACATTCATTGCCTCTCGGTATTCGTTGTTAAACGGGTTCATGATAAATCCATCTCCATTTTCCATAATTTCGATTCGTTATCTAGATTCCTCCTCCTCCAGATCCTCGGGGTATGGGGAAATCCTTGCACGCTCCATGTGTTTGCCCGCTGATCGCTCTGACGTCATACGTTTCGCCATTTACTCTCTCGCGATCTTACTGGTATTTCCCAACCTTCTCACTCGTACCATTGTTCTACCTGGCGGTATTCTTCCCGGGGTTTTAGGAGGTCCTGAAATCGATTTTGAGCATCTCTCCTCGAACACTACCTGCCCACATCGGTCGTTTTCGGATCTGTAACCCCGACTTGCTTCCCTTGTTAGTATCCATAGGGGCACTAGTGATCTGGCAGCTATCTGCCAGTCTCTCTCTTTCTCTGCTCCCCTCTGTCTCTCTTCTCCCTATCAGCGGGGGGAGGGGGTTAGCGCGGTAGTGACGCGTTCACTGTGACCTCTATCCTCTCTGCTACTTCTCTTCTTCTTCCCTGTTCCACTCAACCCGCCGGGCGAATGGTTTTATTACTCCGTTTTTTTCAACTTTATCAGTTTCCTCGAGTATTGCAGGTCAATGCTCATACTCGCCATCATTCTGCTGATACCATTAGTGAGCGGAGGAAAACAACCCACAAGTGAGTTTTAGCTATTTTCGAAATAAAAATGGATTTTTAAAAATTTATTATTTAGAAACATTGCACTCCTCAATATCCGGCGATTGCGTTGAGTATTCGAGTACAAGCGAATACTCTAGTATTGCTGTTAGATCAACCTCCATATTGAATGATAATTTGGATGAAGATGAGCCCCTGAGAGGGTTTCTGAGCTTCCGGTAATTTTGTGAGCCTAAAAACATGCAAATTTAATGATTTTCAGCGGAAACGGTCGAGGCACCGTTAAAACGAGCAAGCCAACCGTCACCAGCGCGCATATCTTCGAATCGCTCTTTTCTGAGTCTTCTTTACCATTGGTTTTCAGTGATAACACAAGCAATCACGAGGTATTTCCTTTTTTTGATAAGCAAAATAAGCATTTTCAGGCAAAATTCACAATTTCTCGCTCAAAACTACGCAAGATTCAGTTGACAGTGACGAGTGAGAAGAAGCCGTTCACGTAAGTTATTATTATTGTTTTTAATTATCATTATTTATATTTTCAGCATTGCCAAATCATTGATGACCTACTTCTGGGGACCGCACATGCTTCCGGCAGTTACCGAAGAGTGTTTCGAATATCGCTCGGTCAATGACAATCTACGAACTTCGTACTGCAATACGACGGAGATGGACCGGTTTGTATTTTTATTTTCGAAAAAAGCTAATAAAATAATTGAAGATGCTCCGCAGAGATCAATGATTTTCCTCATCTCGCTCCGTTCACGTTCCTAACAGCCAGCAGAAAAGAGTGAGGATTGTTCCTTTCTGATTTCAAGGAACAAGCATGTTTCAGGCTAACCCAATTCGCATGGCTCTGCCCCAAGGGCACAGCGTGTTGTGGTTGGGAGTGTTGTGAGATCGACGATAGGAACATTCAAATGTTGTAAGAAATTCTATCGATTATCCTGCAAAAGCAAATCACGCTATGAGCCGTGAATTTGACCTTGATCTTGCTTTATTCTCATTCCACGTTTTCAAATCACATATTACAGTGCAGCCGTAATGGGCATCATGATCATCTCCTTCCTCCTAGTGATCCTTGTCATAATGCTCTATCTCTACCTTCATCGACCGAAGACAAGAGAGAGCTATGCAGCCAATTATCATCGAACCCGACGGTCGGCGAGTCCACTGGAGACGCTTTCCGACTGAGGGTCAAGGGGGTACCTCTGTTGTGTGACCTGAACACTATGAATTGCATCGTCTTTCAAGTCTTTCTTTGAAGTTGTGATCGTTCCTTCTGATCTGACCTCTACTTTTCACCCCTTAGCTTCAATTTAACAAGTAGTCCGTATTGCGTCTACCTCAACTCTATGAATTACAAGATCTGCCGTCGACCCAACCCACCGATACTTATGTCTCCAATTACAAATAAATTTGTAAAGTGCAGACATTGTCTGACCTCTTAGCTTGATCTTGATAGCATTTAGCCCTAACATTTAGCACTAAGTTGACGCCTTTGCACGGGTATCCCTATTGCGCCTACCTCAGCTGTCTACGTTTCCTTGTATTTCATGTGTGATCTTGTAAACACAATAATATCGTGATAAATTTCCGTTTGATCTTGCAGTGATCTCTATTTGCACGATGTTTGTGTGAGAATTCTTTTCTGTCGCACTGTCCGATCATGTAGAGAGCACGAGTAGTGAAGAGATGACACAAGGCCACACAATACCCTCATCGCTCTCTCCTACTATACACAGTTCTCTCTTTAGCGCTCTCTGTTTCACACCTTTTTTCGCTAATTTGCAACTGAAATAAGCTCACTTTAATGTCATTTTCTTTGTCGTTTTGATTAATTCAAACCATTATAAATGCGTAATTCAGAAACAAGTATGACGACTCAAGTGAGTAAACTCGCCATAATTTCTATACTTTCGTTAATTGCATTAATCGTCTTTATTATTACTATAATTCTCGCGCAACAGTCACCCCCTGTTCATCTCAACAGGTAACTTTTAATTCCAGTTCTCCGGGAGCTAAAATATCAAGTGATTGCTTTCCAGTCCAGACAACCAAGCACATTACCATAATTACATCAACAGCACCAAAATTTATGATACACTTTTCTCTATTGAAGCATTTCCAACGGTGTTCACGCAATCTAGGGAAGAGGTAATGTCATAATTTTCTTGCTTGCTCACCACGTTGCGTTTGCAGGCTAAATTCGTTGCTTTCCGTAATCGTTCTCGCAAAATTGAATTGTCCGTCAGTGATTCTGAGAGACCATTCACGTAAATTATTAGCGATCTGATAAACTCATAAGAAAACTTTTTCTGCAGCTTGGAGCAGGGCCGGATGGCATACTTCTGGGGAACCAGCAACTTATCTTTCATAAACTCATCAAATTGTGTGCAGTATCAGAGCTCAACTGAACCTCGCAATGTTTCCTTCTGCGCAGCCTCAGAGATGAAAAGGTAGCATTATTTATCTTTATGATTTGATCTTTATGATTTGGTTTGTTCATCCCTCATTCAGATGCTCTGCAAAACTCAGCAACATTGCTCCATTCATATTCCTATCGACCCAAGGGGAGCAGTGAGCCGTTTCTGCATTTTCGAAAACATGTAATATTCCAGACTCACCAACTTCACCTGGCTCTGCCCTAGAGGCTATTACTGCTGTGGCTATGAGTGCTGCGACTTGACAGAGTTGAAGGCACCACTGTGAGCAAAATTCCTTATTGTTTTTGTTTTTGTTGTTGAACCTCAAAACAACAACAACAACAACATCAACAACAAAATAATCAAAAAAAATCGAGATTTGAGTGATTTTCTCCATTGTAGCATCGTCTCGCTCACCCTGTCTTCCCTCATACTACTACTACTACTTGTAATTATGATTGCTTACTGCCGGTACCGTCAAATCAAGCGTCAGCATCATAAGATTGAGCGGAAGTTAGACCTGATTAAACAGCAAATGAAGCACGGAATTCATGCACAAGAAGTTCCCAATGATCCGTACATTCACACCTATTCCCTAGCGTTCCATGATTCGAAGTTGTAACTTTAAATTAATGACTTTTCGTCGATAAATGGTTGAATTTAAGAAGAATTTTGGAATGACGAGAGAATGCGGCATCTTGAGAGAGCCAGCAGAGAAAGAGAGTGTTCCCTACCGCATGTGTATCTTTCTCTCATGGCACTCTTCTCCTTTCCTCCCCTCCTCTCTTTCGTTCTGCTTCCCTCTCCACTCTCCCTTTCGGCTGACCCCCAGGGGTCCGTGAACTTTTCGACACACTTTCTAACCATTTCTTACCAATCATCCCTCATTTCCTCGTCTTCCTTCACATTCTACCATCCATTCTTTTCTCGACTGACCCCTAGGGCCCGGAGCGCTCCATTGACCACCCCCAGGGCGGCAGTGACCCTCTCTTTCTCTCATCTCTATCCCTACTCTCCGCTATCTCCTCTCCTCGCGACATTGTTGTTGTCTGCAACCATTCTTGCTCCGTATTTCGTCATCTTCACTCTACTTGTTAGTTGCTCATCTATTTCGTCATTTACCTCACTGTAAGCTTTCGAGCATTTCAGTTCCATGATAATCTCGGCAATTCTACTCCTAATTTGCCCATATCTCGTCATCGGTACGC
Organism: Pristionchus maxplancki; assembly: GCA_900490775.1. NCBI lineage: Eukaryota > Metazoa > Nematoda > Chromadorea > Rhabditida > Neodiplogasteridae > Pristionchus > Pristionchus maxplancki. The sequence continues at coordinate 222,333 of LS578072.1, forward strand.
CGCAGACTATCAGTGAGTCCATTTTTTGCCTATTGAGTGGTGTTCTCAGATCGAATTATTTGTATTCGAGAATAATTTTCCTATTTTGTTCGAGAATGAATTTTATTCTCGAATACATTCTTCATTTTATTCTCGAATGAGCGGGCACGTACGAATCGTATTTGAGTATTAATTTGCATTTATTCTCGAATATTATTCCGAATCGAATTCGAGAATAGCCAGCTCATTTCCCACTCCGCACAGTCCGAGTGAGGTTGGCGCCGCTCTTCTCATACATTGACAAAGTCACGTAATCATTCGAGAATAAAATGCAAATGAATTCTCGAATAGACCACATTCTCGAATAATTCTCCACTTTCATTCGAGAATAGATGATCGGCCGATCAAATGAAATTGGAAATATTCGAATAAACAACATTACTATTGAGTGTAGATCTTCGAAAGTAAGCGAGCACTTGACAAGCACTCTAAACGAGTGCTGCTCGTTTTCTCACTCATTTTAGTGCTCGTTTGGAAAACGAGTGGTCGTGACGAGCACTCACTAGTGTGTTCCCGCTCATTCTGCACATTTTAGTGGCCACATCGGAGTGGTGCGAATCAGGGAGATCGACCGACGTACCCTCGAAATGAGAGGGCGAATGGTACTCGTAGAAAGCGAGCACTCGTTTCCTTTTTGACAACGAGCACTCGTTTCCTTTTTGACAACGAGCACTCGTTTTCGCACGAGTGCTCACTTTCGAAGGTCTAATTGAGTGTCAACGACTCACAAATTAAAGTTGTACTCCTCGCAAGGCGGCTTCTGCTACCTCCGGGTCCACTACGAGAATTTTAGTGCAAAGTGATAGAAGTGTAGAAACCATTTCCAGCCACCAACACCTCCTCAGTATCCGGCGAGTGTGTCGAATACTCCACTAAAAGTGATGACTCGACTAAGATCACCGTGAAGTCGTCCTCAATTGGGAAGGAACAGAGCACAGTCAATGTTCAAGCGTTCAGGTAAGTTTTTTTTGGGGTGCCACTTATGGGAAACTAACCGAATTTTATCATCCAATCGGTTCCTTCTTCCGATCTTCCGATCTTCCGACCTAGTCCCGTTATTTCAGCGGAGGTGGTCACGAAAAGGCAGCTAAACGCCCCTCAATCACCAGTGGTACCGTTTATCACTCGCTCTTCTCCACTAGCGCCTTTCCATCCATGTTCGTCCGCAATGCGCAAGTCTACACAACTGAGGTACTACTTATGGAAATTATTGTATCTCAATATTTTGTAGGCCAAATTCGCCATTTCTCCAGAGCAATTGCACAAGATTGAGCTGACCGTGAAGGACGTCGAGAAGCCGTTTACGTAAGTTTTACATTGCTGCGCGGGGTATAATTATGATTTATAGGGTCGGAAACGGAACTCTCGCCTATTTCTGGGGCACGGAACGGCTGCCTGCCGACGAGAAAACCGCCGAATGCGCCTATTTTCAAACCTCAAACGATCAGCGCTTCGTATCTTTCTGCAACATCTCCGATAGGTCTCACTTCTTTTCGAAAATGTTAATTTATCATATTTTTGAAGATGCGCCGCTCCAATAACCAGTTTTCCACATCTCGAGCCGTTCAGCTTCCTTTCGCCGAGGAAAAGAGAGCCGTAAGCTGAGAATCTTCTATTTTCATGCTTTCTGAATTTGATTTCAGGTTAACCCACTTCGCTTGGGTCTGTCCGCTCGGCAAGGTCTGCTGCGCGTACGAGTGTTGTGAGAAGTACGGCACTTCTTTTGGGTAAGCTTTAAAAATATTTAAACACACTAAAACATATATTTCACATTTTATATTTCAGAATCGCCGCGAGTGTTGTGTTACTCGGCTTCGGCGCTCTTATACTTTCTTTTTGCGGATGGATCATCTACAAAAAGACGCACAAGTCGTATGAATTTGAAGAAGAGACGAAATGAATCATTTTATCGTGGTTTTTTTCTTCTTGATTACATCTATCAAATACGGATATTACCTACCGATCTCGATTACGTCGTAGCGATAAAGAATTTCTCATGAGATTTGAGACAGCGAGCGTCCAACAATCTCTCCCTCTCTATCCCCCAGCGCGCTCTACCACCCCCGGGGCAACCCTGCAGGTCCACTCTCTATCTTTTTCTCTGTTTCCTCCACCCTCCATCTCGTCTATCTCTACTCTCACTTTTGACCCCTAGTGCCCACAACCGTTTCTCTTTCACTCAACCTCTCACAGTCCCTCCCTTTCTGTTGTTGACTGGTTTCTCGCAACCACTGTCTGGGGAGTTGCCAAACCAGTGGTTGCGAAGAAACAGAGTTGACTGCAGTCTGCGCTCTTGCATTATCACTGTTCTGTCAGCATTTCGCTCTATTTTTCGTCATTTCAGAAACATGATTGGTCCGTTACTGCTACTCATGTTGTGCCCTCAACTCGTCATCAGTTCATTCCTCATCGGTGGTCATCCGCCGATCATTAGTCAGTACTCTATTTTAAAGTTCCAGGCGCCCTTGTTCTTTACTTTAAACCATTGATAAAAATTAGTGGTTCCATTCTAACAATTGCCATTTTCAGCCACTGTTACCTCCTCTGTTTCTGGGGAATGCGCAGAAATCACGACCAGAAGTCACGAAACGGATAAAATTACCGTGCGCTCTTCTGCGATTGGGAAGGATCAGGGCACCGTTGATGTTGAATCTTTCAAGTGAACGATTTTCGTACTTCTACTTTTGCTCATTTCGGGCAACAATCTCTTCCAATTAATGGGTACATCAGATGAAGTGTTGGAAGCCAATCTGAATTTTTGAGGTCGGACAAACTTTCAGCTTTCAGCATGTGAATCGTCGAATGAGAAATGCGTCTTGAGGAACAATGATCCGATATTTCAGTGGCGGAGGTCAGGAAGAAGCATCCAGCCGTCCTTCCATTAACAGTTCTATTGTTTATCTCTCGCTGTTCTCCCAAAAGGCATTCGCTTCGGTGTTCAGCAAAGATGTGAAGGAAGCACAAGTAACTGAGGTGTGTTTCATCATTATCACAAACTAAGATCTCTGTTGTAGGCCAGCTTCACCCTCGCCCCTGTTCCAGTGCAGAAGATTGAGCACATTGTAAAGGATGTTGCTGCTCCATTCACGTAAATCAGACTTTTCTGAATAAAAGCTCCTGAAATTAAGGGTGGGAAACACGAGTCTCGCCTACTTTTGGGGCCCGGACATGCTACCGGCCGCCTCAACAGATCAAGAATGCGCCTCATTCCTGCCCTCAAACGACCAGCGCTTTTTCACCGTCTGTAATGTGACGGAAATGGACAGGTTTCTCTATTAAACTCATAATTATTCATTTTTTTTCGAAATTCAGATGCGCAGTTCCAATTGTCCACTTCCCTCATTTGGTTCCATACCAATTTCTGTCATCGAATGGGAAGCAGCCGTAAGTTAAAAAATATATATTTTCCGGATTCCGGAAATCAATTACCGGATTTCTGAATTCAATTCCAGGCTGACCCACTTCTCGTGGCTGTGTCCGCACGGCAAGGTGTGCTGCGCATACGAGTGCTGCGAGCCGTTCAATCAGTTCAATCAGATAGTGTAATTTAAAATTAATTAATTAATTAATTAAAAGTGCTATTCCAGGGTGATGTTCTTTCTCGCACTTCTATTAATATCTGTAGCGTGCGCAGTGCGGCCCAAGACATGCAATCGAGAGATCTACATTGACGGATGTAGCGTCAGGATTTCCTAGTGAGTCTTTACTAGCAAAATTGGAGTCTTTTTTATCTGTTTTGGACCGAGGCGCTATTCACTTTTCCGTGAAGAGTCTACAAATTCAAACTGATTCAGGAATCGTCATTCTGATGTTTTTTCTTGGATTTCGTGGAGCAGACACCATTCGTATGCACTCGCCACCGAATCGGAATCGAACAATAACCATCATCTCGATTGCATCTCACCAAAAACAACGGTTGTCACCTCAGCAATAGCTATTTGCGTTGTACTGGTGAAGATTACTCCAATATTTCGCACTAGTTCTCGACTTTCAACACAACACACTCGCCCTCTCTCCCTCCCTCTCTCTCTTTCTCTCTCCCTCCTTCTCTCTCTTTCTCTCTCCCTACCCCCCAGCACGCTCTATCGACGACCCCCAGGGCACGCTTCAGGCCGGTCGTCTCTTTCTCTCTTCTCTCCATCACCCTTCTTCTCCCTCACCCCAGGGGTCTCTCTTCACTGCGCACCACTTGTTTACGCCTTGCTATTTACTCATTCTCAATGATCTTATTATCCATACTTATTCTGCTGCCAGTTTCCGTTATCAGCTATGGCCGGCGAACAGGTGAGCCTCCTCTTCTTTGCTTTTTCGAGCCAAATAGCTTCCAGTTTACTCCAACCACACCTCGATTTCGGGGGACTGTATAATGTTTGAAACCAGCAGTAGCGGCGATAGTGTGATGGTTTCCTCATCTTCCATGATTAATACAGAAAAGGAGCCATTTTGGATAAACTCGTTCAGGTTATTTATTTATTTTTTAGATTTACAAAAATAAAAATAAACACAAAAGTTTCAGTGGTAATGGTGCTGAAGGCCTCAGCAGACCCTCAGTGAATAGCTCTACAGTCTACGATTCGCTGTTCCATGAAAATTCGTTTTCGTCAATATTTAGCGCTGATTCCAACAAAGCAGAGGTTGTTACCGCTCAAACTTTTCACAAATATAAAAATAGTGTTTTCAGGCAACATTCAAAGTAACCCGTACACGACTACGCAAGATACAGCTGATTGTCAAGGATGCTAGCAAACCATTCAAGTGAGTTCCTTCAATAGTTCATCTGAATAGCAATATTTCAGAGTCGTCAGCGCCAATATGACATACTACTGGGGAGCGGAGAAGCTTCCACCCAGTTGTAATGAAACTGACAGGTTAATTCCATGTTTCAATTTATTTTTATGATTAAATTCAGGTGCGCAGCGCAAATCAGCGATTTTCCGCACATTGCTCCCTTTAGCTTTCTTACGTCTAATGGCAAAAGGTGAGGGCCAATTAATTTCCAAGCAGTAAAAGTATGTTTCAGACTAACTCACTTCGCCTGGGTCTGTCCTGCAGGGAAGGTGTGTTGTGCTTGGGAGTGCTGTTCAAAATATGAGCGAAAAGAAGATTTATCTCTGGGGTGAGTCGGATTTTCCCGAGAACTTGCTGGAATAAGTATTTTTTCAGACTTTTGCTGTTATTTTCTGCTGCCATGTTCTTCTGTGGCGCTGCATTGCATTTCCGCGCAGCCAGACAAATAAGAGGTTGGTATCGGTGAATCTGGCTTCGTTTAATTTAACAATCTCAGAGACAGAAACATCGGAGCCTTCAAAGCAGTCAAAAATCCATCCACTCAAGCCGAATTCACCCGCCAAAAGACCATTGAAGAAGAGGAGCAAGTCTAGCGACTATTTTATGGAGTATCCCTCTCATTTTTAGCATTTAATGAATCGGCGGATAAATTTTTCGCATACATTCCACTGTGGTTCCTTCCGACTCATTCTTGGTCATGGTTCAATTGTTGTTATAATTTCTCCTCACATCTCTAACCTCTCAGCGCGCTCTATCGACGACCCCCAGGGAACAGCAGGACAGATGTCTCTCTTTCTCTCTTCCCTCCATCTCCCTTCTTCTCCCTCACTCCCAGGCCTGACTCTCTCCACTACACACCACTTGTTCACCCCTAGCATATTTGTGTTATTTACTCAATCACGGGCCATGCAATTATTACTCTTCCTTATTCTTCTACCAGTTGCTGTCAAATGTGCAGGCCGGCCTACAGGTGAACCTTGTCTTTGCTTTTTTGAGCCAAATAGCTTCCAGTTTACTCCAACCACACTTCGATTTCGGGAGACTCTGTGACATTCGAAACCAGCAGTGGTAGTGATAATGTGAAGGTTTCCTCATCTTCCATGCTCAATACGGAGATGGAGCCGTTTTGGATCGAGTCATTCAGGTAATTTTCAAATTTTTAATGTTTGAAATTTCAATTTATGAAATTTTTTCAGTGGAAATGGCGATTTGGAACTGAAGAGGCCTTCCATCAATAGCTCAACCGTATTCGATTCGTTGTTTCAAGAGAATGCTTTCACTAGGATATTCAGCGCAGATTCAACCGAGGTGCTATCGCATTTTCCAATTTAAAACGAGTGCAATTACAGGCAACACTCAAAGTTACACGAACGCGACTTCGCAAGATTGAGCTGATAGTGAAGGATGCTAACCGACCTTTCAAGTGGGTTCATTGTTATCTAAAATGTATCGGACAATCCCGCTTTCAGAGTGGTCGGTGCGAATCTGACCTACTACTGGGCAGACTTCCGCGTACTTTTGGTGATGAAGACAGGTATTTGTAGTATTAAATCAACAAAAAATATAAAAAATAAAAAGATGAGCACTTTTTCTTCAGATGCGCAGCGCAAATCGCCGATTTTCCACACATTGCTCCGTTCAGCTTCCTCTCAGCTAACGGGAAGCGGTGAGAAGTTTTATTTATTTTTATTTTATTTATTTATTTCATTATTATTTATTTAATAATTTCCAGGTTAACCCACTTTGCCTGGATGTGCCCGGGCGCAGGCAAGGTGTGCTGTGCCTGGGAATGCTGTAATGTAGGCAGGAGTGGGTCTTTGTTCTGGACGTAAGGAGCTCTTCGATAACGTCATTCAAAATGAGTTATTTGCAGCATCGTACTTCTGGTTATAGCCGGATTGCTGTTGTCGTGCCTTCTCTGCAGTCTTCTGAAATGCGTCTGGGACATGACAGTGGATGCGCATGCAAGAGTAGCTAAAGGTGACATTTATTCAAAATGCATTTCGAAAATGAAATTTCAGCCTGGAAATCGGCCCGCAAGCAACAACAACAAAAACAGGAAATCAATCTGCAAGCTACGTATCAGTGCGGCCTCGACCAGTCTAAGATCCACCCTCATGAACCGTACACAAAGCCGTTCCGACGCAGCGCATCCGACGACTGCCTCAATGGGCTATTTATCGATTGATTTTATATTTGTCACATCAGTGGTTTCTAGATTTTGTCAACCGGTATGTAAATAAATTCTACGAATATTAAAAGATATCAGCGATATTTTTCTAAGGTGACTCATTCCCCTCCTCACTTGCAAGCTCTAATCTCCCTGCTATTTCCGTCTCACCCACGTCATCTGTTGGTCTATTTCCAGTCTCTGACGTCATTGCCTGGCCCGCAGGCCTCACTTCCTCTCTCTCTCTTCTCTCCTTCTCTCTCCTCTGTCTCTAGTCTCTCACAAACGCACACTCTCTCCTTGCCCACTGCAGGCCTCTTGTTTACGCCTGTCTCTCTCGTTCTCCCTTTCCGTCTGTGCTCTCTAGCAAACGCTTCTCTTTCTCGCAACACGAATGCCATCTTTTGGGGGCTTTAGGTGCATCCTTATGCCGTATTTTCGCGTTTTGTTTCATTAAAATGGCATTTTTAGCGCGATTCTGCTCATTTTATAGCTTGGATTCATGCCTGTTTTGCTCTGCCTTCTTCCTGGTCTCTTCTCACTCGCTCACTCGACAGTCTTCGCCGCCGCGGCCGGTAGCCAGCGAGTTTGTGAGTGTTTATATTTAAATTATTAAACTTATTTCGAAATAAAACTCAAAAAGCTCTCAATTCGTAGGATACTCAATAGATTAGAAGACTATCTAGACAAACTAGTGTGGAAAGAGAGGAGACTTCAGCAGTAACAATACATTTTCAGATACCGAGCTGATTATCTGTCTCGGGCGAATTCGTAGGGTACTCAATAGATATTTAGAGATTCCGAGATCGAGTAGAATGTAGCAAACACTTTCGAAAATAACAGCAAAATTTCATTTTTAGACACCGATCACACTTCTGTCTCGGGTGAATTCGTCACCTACTCGACCAACAACAGAAATAGCGAGATCATGGTGTCGCCCAGCTCGATCGATGAGAAGAAGGAGATCACGAGAGATGATGGAAGGCTGTTGGTGAAGCAGTTTAGGTTCGTTTTCACTGTTTTTGTTGTTGTTGTTGTTATTTATTGCTTGTAGTGAAATGACAACATAGAATCTACATTTCAGGGGAGACGGCCGGGGTGATCCCATGCAGCGGCCGTCGATCAACAGCTCTACTGTCTACAATTCCCTGTTCTCACTGGCAGCTCTGCCTGAGGTGTTCGATGGCATGGATAAGGGAAATATTGAGGTTTTTTATTTGTTTTTGTTTTTTTTCAATTTTTATTAGATGTATTTCAGTTAGTCCGCCACTACTCCGATGATCTGCACAAACTAAAGCTCACTGTCAAAAACGCCGACAAGCCGATCACGTTAGTTTGCTATAGTCGTTATTCTCACTATCATCATGTGAAACTCAGTACAAATGAGCTGATGTTTCCAGAATCGGCAACAACACCCAGCTCTACTTTTGGGGGCGAGAAAGGTTGCCGAAAATGACGGATAAATGTCGCGATGACGTCATTTCTAACAATAATAATCCCGTCGTCGTTTGCAAGAAGAGTGTTGCGGACAGGTACTTTTTTGTATTTTACGTTTAAAAAAAGCAATAAAACTTCTAGATGCGCCGCCCCGATCAGTGCCTTCCCGCATCTCGAGCATTTCGTGTTGGAGACAAGGCAGGGTGAAAGGTAAGGTGTTGTTGTTGTTATGATTTACAACAACATTTCAGATTAAAAGAATTCGCGTGGCTCTGCAAGGCAGACAACGTGTGTTGTGCGTGGGAATGCTGTGAACCGGCTACACCATACACAGATGACACATTTAAGTCAGTTCTCAAGGCACATCATCGATATTCCACTCAAAAAATGTTACAAATATAAATAATTAAAATTGCAGATACTTCATTCCCATCCTCGTCGTTTGCCTAATCGTTATAGCCATAG
>LS578072.1:250195-262155 GCA_900490775.1 Pristionchus maxplancki
TCTGGCCATATGAAGAAGCCAATCAGCGCTATGATGATTTAAACGCCAAACTTGCTTAATTAAAACTAGAAGTACATACCAAGGGAGGGCAGACCATGACTGTCGTGTATTCCATCCAATTTGCCCACGTAACGTTAAGCAATTCTGGCAGCTTGCGAGTTTCGTTTGGGAGCAGGCCTATGGGAAGGTTAAACGACCCAAGTGAATTATTTGGGAGTATGCGATTGATTTCCTCGTATTTGATCTTGATGAAAACACGAGAAATCCTGGTTGGATTGTCCATTGTATATGATACCTTGAATTACGATTTTATGAAACTGTAAAAAAAATGTTAAGATAAACGATGTTAAGATTACCTCTGACTCGTAAGCAGAACCCACTTCATAGAATGTGTGTACCGGCACTTTCAACTCGTCGACCCAAAAGCGTTCCTGAACAAAAAATCCATGACTGATTAGCAAAATTTATAAGATCAATAAGAATGAAATTTACCGTCGAATTCCAGGCAAATTCACCACTACTGAATTTGATGATAGTTCCCAAGAAGAGGAGTAGGAGACCCAAGGGACGAATCATACCTAGTCAGAGATAAATGATTTGATTGAAAGGGACGTTTAGAAGAGTAAAGGATAAAATAAGGACGCTAAATATTGGCGTGAAAAAAGGTATTCGAATATTAGTTTTTGTTAAAGAACAAAACACGCGCTGGCACACAAGGAACCCCAATAAATGACTTTATTTCAATGCATGATATTCGTTTATCAGAGTTCGGTTAAACTGCCTCTTCCTTCTCGAGTACAGGGTTTGCAAAAGCATGTTCTTGTGCGTTCTTCTTGGAACAGCAACATATCTGAAAGATTTTAATCTGTTTGACAGATATCGCTGGCATTACCTTTGCCAAGACAGCAATCAAAATCAATGCGAGTAGAATTGCAACTGCAAGTAGACAAATGAGGTTGGTGAATCTCATTGGCTTATTTTCGATTGATGCTGGTAAGTAGTCGTCGCAAGTTATAGGACGAAGAGCCTTTTCAAGGTTGAACACTTTCTGAAATTGTATATTCATGAAGACTGAATCTGTCCAATTACCTGCGCCACCTTAGTGGCAGTTTGCTCGATTTGGCAAATTGTGTGATCCAAATGTTCCGCCTTGATACAGCGCTCGTTGTGTGTCAAGCACATGGCTGTGTTAACTTCGATTTTAACGTCGATATAATCGCCGAAGCAAAACGAAGTGGGCTGAACATCAAAAACCACTCGTAAACGTCAACTTAGGTAATTAAACAATGTGTTCTCTTACAAAAAGGGTCGTTGCACAATAAAAAAGCCTACTTCGGGAGGGCAGACCAAGAAGAATGCATATTCCATCCAGCCAGACCACGGGACGTTCAACTCCTCACAGAGTGTGCGTGTTAAGTTTGGCATATTATAAGGCGATTGTGGCCTTTTGAACGTCTCGGGCAGCGAATTTTTGGGAAATACATGATTGAATTCGTCGTATTTCATGTTGATGTAAGCACCGGTAATGCGTATTGGATGGCCGACCTTGTCCGATAGCATGTTGTCTGGCGAAATTGTCTGGGTTAAATTCTCGGGAAGTGAATTATTAGGAAATACACGATTGAAATTCTCGTAGTTAATGCGGATGTATGCACTGATAATCCTCGTTGGAACGCCCAACTTGTCCGATACCTGTATTTTTGAAAACGTATTTTGTAATAAACTGTAATAAAAAACTGTGATTCATAAGCAGAACCTAATTCAAAGAACGTAGAAACAGGCATTTCGAAATCATGAATCCATAAGTCTTCCTGAACATAAAATGTGCTTTTCGCGTCAGGATTATTCGAATTGAATCCATGAAAAGTAAATACCGTAGCATTCCAGATTCCGTATGCATGAACATAAGGAATTTATTTTCCAGGAATACGGTTTACCTAGAAAACGTTTTCCAGGAAAATTATCATTTTCCTGGAAAACGGTTTTCCGCATGCATGGTCCAAGGAAAACGTTATACACTTAATGCGGGAATAATTTTTTTCAAATTTTCATTGCCAATTTCTACATTCATTTACCATCTATTCGCGTTTTTGATGTTATTATCGTGTTTTTATGTATTGTACAATCCCCATTCACATATTATAATCAATATTATAATCACCTTCTATTAGTCTCTTTCAACTCATCGTCGTTCGGCCAAACAATGAACGCTGATTGTTTTGTGACTATAGCATTGCATACTTGATCAACAATTCTACTGGCTGTAGTTTGGTGGCATCCCGCCAGATCTCCGATGATGATTTGATGTGCATTGGATGCCAGGGTTTGTAGCGTCTTATATGTATTTTATTTGCCGTCATTGAACTTCAAATTTCGAGCTTCAAAGGTTTTCGGTAGTTTGACGCTTACATGACGGCCGCGACAGAAGCATTACAAATATGGCAAGCTCAATGAAGCAGAGAACAAATGACTTTATCATAGTTGCGTGTAAATGTTGGTTCCTGATTAATATCGTTTGTCGGAGATCGATTACACTGCTTCTTCCTTTTCAAAAGCAGGATTTGTGAATGTATGGTCTTGCGTGTTCTGCTTGATCGGGCGGAATTTCTGCAAAAAAACCGATTTCAGAGTATTGTTTCAAAATTGGTGGTTTGTATATTATTGTAAAAAAAAGTAAAGAACAGTTACAACCAGAATTAAAGCGTTTCGCATACTGGGATACATCAATAAGGCCGGTTGCATTATTGTATTACCGTACATATGAGGCCGTTTGCGAGAGAGTCGAGCAAGAGCTGGCACAGTCCAAAAAGGTCGATTCCCCGAAACTCCGGGTTTTGGGGTTCTCGAGGGTGCTGATGACGATGGGCGTACTCATTTTCTATATTGACTCTCCGTTGGCTCCAGAAGACGTCACGTCGAAAACGGTTTTTGTTGAATTTCTCCGTCCACGAGATCGCTAAAATTAAGAGAAAGTGTTTTCCGGGGCAGAATTTAATGCTGATCACGCCTGTCAACTTTATTTTTTATGAATTATTTTAATAATTTTTAAAATTGCAAGTTTTTAACCAGGCCCGTGCAGGTTTAGCAAGTTACATAGATCGGACCGGAATGACGTAAATATTCAGAATCTAAAATTTCAGCCCATTTCCGCATGCCACGTTCAAGAAAATCAACTTTTAGTGAAGCGAAGTTGTAAGTAAAACAAGCTCCACTGCTCGTCTCTCCCTCTTCCCTCACCTAGAGTGGCGAGAGAGCACGCGAAAACGAGAGGGTAGCCGGGGGGAATGACGAGAGGGTAGGGGAGGAAGGGAGGGGAGAGCCTTATAATCACAATTTCACGTCACTAAAAGTTGATTTTCTCGAACGTGGCATGCGGAAATGGGCTGAAATTTTAGATTATGAAAATTTACGTCATTCCGGTCCGATCTATATAACTTGCTAAACCTGCACGGGCCTAGTTCAAAACTTGCAATTTTAAAAATTATTAAAAGAATTCATAAAAAATAAAGTGGATAAGAGTGATCAGCATATAATTCTGCCCCGGGAAACATTTTATCTTAATTTTAGCGATCTCGTGGACGGAGAAATTCAACAAAAACCGTTTTCGACGTGACTTCTTCTGGAGCCAACGGAGGGTCAATATTGAAAATGAGTACGCCCATCGTCACCAGCACCCTCGAGAACCCCAAAACCCGGAGTTTCGGGGAATCGATCTTTTTGAGCTGTGCCAGACCCAGGCGGATCTGCTCGACTCTCTCGCATACGGCCTCATATACCTATGTACTATTGTATTATTGTATTGTTTGCATTACCTTGATATAGATTGCAGTCACAATCAGAGTGATCATAACAGCAACTGCGACGATGCAGACGACTGTGAAGATTCCGAATTTTGAACCAGGGGCTGGTAGTAGGGAGGGGCAGGTGTAGTGACGAGTCCAATCAAGGTTGAAGACGTGCTGAAATTGCCGAATTTCTTAACTCTGTGTTTTCATTGTTGTTATTGTTTGTTATTGTTGTTGTTATGGTGTTGTTATTATTCACCTGCGCCACCTCAGTGGCCGATTTTTCGAATTGGCAAATGGCGCCAGCGTAAAACTTGGGGCAGTGGTTGAACTCGGACAAACACACGGTTGTGTTTACTTTGAATTTAGCAGCAACGTAGTCTCCGCATTCTTTCCACTGATTCTGAAGGCTATGCGATAGAAAAAAATGAGGAAAAACGACTTACATCAGGATCGCAAATATAAACTTTCATATTTGTCATCCAGTCAGCCCACTGGTAATTGAACTCGTGAGACAGCGTCCGGGACACGTTCGCGACGATATCGACCGGAATCGAGTGGTCAAAATTCGTCGGCATTGGAATTTCGGGGAATAAGCGATCGAATTCCTCATATTTGATGCTTATTGAAACACTGTGAATGCTGGTCGTCAGGTTCAGCTTTTGCGATACCTGGAAATATAGTTTTACCCATAAACTTTGAAAAAATTGGGGCTCAAACAAATAATTAACCACCTTTGATGCATATTCCGAAGCCAGTTCAAAGAATTTGGGAAACGGTACTTTCAAGTCCTCAACCCAAAAGCGTTCCTTAATTCGAAATTAGTTGTCACGGTTTACAATAAAAAATTTGTTTACCTCGTCCATCCAGTTTTAACTTTAAAAATTCTCCACTGCAAAGTGTGCTCATCGAGAGGAGAAGGAGAAGGCGGGAGAGGTGAACCATTCCTGGAAAGACTAAATAAATTAAAATTAATGCGAAACTTCGGTTATGCAAAAGGAAAAGATAAAATCCAAAAAAGGGATTAGATTTTTTTAGATTTTGTTGGGTACGAAGGAAATGTGAAAGGGACGCTCAAGGGTCACATGACTCAATTTTGAATATGAATTTTAAAAAAAAGAGAAACAAATGATTAGATGCCTTGTTCGCTAATGCACCACATAAGGCCTTTTCGCTAGAGCCTTTTGGCGCCAAACTTTGGCGTCTTTTTCTGATCCTTTTCTTTTCTTTTTCACATCTCTTACTCTGATTCAGGAATCCTCTCCGACTAGAGATGGTTCGAGCCTCTCTACTTGCATTCTTCTTCATTTCAATGTGCACTATCTGTGCTTCCGAGTACATGTGGCGCCCCTCGGTATTTTTTTAAGTTCATGTTGTTATTAATTTTTTTGACCTATCGTTAGACCAGATAAATAATTATTCACTATTCAGGAACGCTTTCACATTTCCCTGGAAGTCCCGTACCCTGAATTCTTCAACTTGTCATCTGCGTTGGAATCAGAGGTGATTTTGCTTTTCAAAATTCAAAAATAAAAAAAATACATTATTTAAGGTCTCAAAATCCCTGAATCTTCCGACAAGCATTAGCTATGCTTTCATCCGCATTAAACATAATGAATTCGATCATATATTTCCCGATATGCCGAAGGAAATTGTATTGTCATTGGACGTAAAGAGAAACGTTACCCACACTCTGTCTGAAGAGCTTAATTTTCCGTGGTCCGACTGGATGGACAAAATAGACATCATGATTTGTAACCCCGGAGTAAGTACGTTTCCTGATCATCAGATTCAAAAGAAGATGGTTTTAGAACTGCGTGGACTACGTCGATATCACTTTCGAAGTCAACACCACCTCGTGCATCACGAACAGAAGTCTGTGCCCGCAGGCCGCAGACTATTCTGAGCGAGAATGCAAGTTTCAAGAGATCGCCTATGCGACGGCCAATGTAAGATTTTCGAAAAAAACGAAAAAAAGGAAAAAAAAAGCTTCTGTGTCATTTTGTGAAAATGGTAATTTTCATCGAACATAACTTTTGATAGAGAGGTTTTCAGGGAACATGTTCAACATAAGGACTAATCAGTTCGATAAGCTCTACAAAATGAGCACCATCATGAGCGTATACAGAGTAATCTATTTTTGACCGTTTAGAAAAATCGATATAAGATAATTTTAACATGCTGAAATCAACCAACCCAATAGTGGAAAACGATCAGGGGTGCGTGTCCTTTCTTCCTGCGAAGTTATGGCGCGCCCTTTAATTTTTCGATTTTTCACGAAAACGAAAATTTTTGCATCATGTGGTCTTAGTTTCATTTGATAGAGCTCGAAATTCTGAGACACGTGAGATTTCAGGTCATTTTGACCAGTCCCCGAAGAAAAAATCGGAAAACGCATTTTCGGCCAAAATGAGGTGGTCACCCCCTGGAGCGCGGAGGGAACATATTGCGAAATCTATCTCACCAGCTTGTAGAGGGTCAAAAATAACCCATAGCGCCAACTTTTAGACATCTCGATTTTTATCTCTTCCAAACCCCCGTTGAACCTTGTTGATCCTAACGCAAACGGCCTCATATATAATTAAAATAATTATTCTAAATTTATATATATAAGCTTCGTGTGCATATTTTGCCCGCTTTCTTAATACGCTTAAATCATATTCCATTCCATTATCTAGATCAGACAATTTCAGACCGCGTTTAACCTCAGTTCACCTTGGACTACGCCCTGCGTGCTCTATCGCATGACCACATTAGAAGCGAGGCCCAGTCGATGGAACAGATTTTTGGACTATTTCATGCTCGCTTTTGCTGTGCTTGTGGCGCTAGCTGTGCTGGTTGCCATTATCGCACTGATTGTACTGATCGTAAAGGTTATAACGCGATCTTGAAATTTTAACTTTTTATTGTCGCATTCAGAAATGTTGCTGTAGCAAGAAGATACAAGACTATGTTTTTGCAAATCCTGTTTTTGAAGAAGAAGAAGCAGTTTGATACTCCGTGGCAAACAATGTGGCTTACTTACTAATGTTTATCAAATTGACACTTTTGTACTGAATAAACGCATTGAACTGATGTGGGCACGGCTGTATTCATTACTTACTCAATGTAATTTGAAGGAATGTTGTCTCGAGAGGAAAAGCTTACGGTATGATTACAGTATAGTTTTCGCGTCCTTTTGTGGATACTCGCCTCTCAGTCTTACTCTTTTCCCTTTTAAATCTTCGCTATTGTCAAGGATGATTCGCCAATTCATTTCCTTACTCCTCTTGATGTCATCTTTCAATATATCTCGCGCTGGAATGTATCCAGAGGATGGAGACACGGTTAGTGACACAACTTAAAGGAGTAGAGGCACGACCGCCCTCTCAATTGTAATATGCGAGCGGCGCGCGCCGATTTGCATGAGTGGTCTCTTCATTTCCCACTCTCCCTCTCTCTTTTCGGATTAGTGCCTGTGCGCAAGGCCCGCTTGACAGGCCGCCAAACGCTTATAGCTCAGTTCAAACTTAAAATGGTCACATGGGAGTTTCGAAAGTGTGATCGGGTAACTACTCCACACCATCTCCTAGAGAGAACTCAGTTAACCAGTTGGTCATGCCACTCCTTCTTTAACACGAGGCAGATTGATGCGTAACACAAATCGTTATTGTGAATAACATTAGGCCTACCTTTTATATGAGGCCGTTTGCCTAAGAATCGAGCAAGGGCTGGCACAGTTCAAAAATGTGAATTCTTTGAAATTCCGTGTTTTGGGGTTCTCGGGGGTGCTGATGACGATGTGCATACTCATTTTCCATACTGAGTCTCCGTTGGCTCCAGATGACGTCACGTCGAAAACAGGTTTTGAGGAATTTCTCAGTCCGCGAAATCGCTAAAATTAAGAGAAAATGTTTCCCGGGCTAGAATTTGATGCTGATCACGCCTATCCAATTCATTTTTCAACATTTTTTCAAAGGAGCTCAGAAATGATAACTTTTGATGTGACCATTTGTACCCCCCGCACTTTGTCTAGATCGGACCGGAATCGCGAGGTGATTCCAAATATCAATTTTCGTACTTCAAAACGGTGCCGATCGCTTGCAATTCAACTAATAGTGAACCGTCTTGTAAGTAAATTCAACCATCATTTCCCCTGTTTTCACTCCTTGATCTACCCTCGAGTCTCTCGCATTGATCGTGTCTGCACTCTCTTCCCCTCCCACACTCTCTCGCTTCATAGAGACTTGAGAGAGTATGGGAGGGGAAGAGAGTGCCGATAACGATCAATGTGAGAGACTCGAGGGTAGATCAAGGAGTGAAAACAGGGGAAATGATGGTTGAATTTACTTACAAGACGGTTCACTATAAGTTGAATTGCAAGCGATCGGCACCGTTTTGAAGTACGAAAATTGATATTTGGAATCACCTCGCGATTCCGGTCCGATCTAGACAAAGTGCGGGGGGTACAAATGATCACATCAAAAGTTAGCATTTCTGAACTCCATTGAAACAATTGTGAAAAATGAATTGGATAGGCGTGATCAGCATCACATTCTAGCCCGGGAAACATTTTCTCTTAATTTTAGTGATTTCGTGGACGGAGAAATTGTACAAAAACTGTTTTCGACGTGACGTTGTCTGGAGCCGACGGAAGCCTAATATGGAAAATGAGTATGCCCATCGTCATCAGCACCCCCGAGAACCCCAAAACACGGAATTTCAGAGAATTGACATTTTTTGAACTGTGCCAGATATTGTCGAATCTGCTCGATTCTTAGGCAAACAGCCTCATATTCACAGCGATTGAATTCGTTTTCGTTAAATTTGACTTGCTACGTTTCTGAACGGTGACAAGATTCTATCAAATTTCTCAATTTTCAGGTAAATTTATGGATTTACAATTTTGAATTTCCGTTTCCTAAATTCTTTAATCTATCATCAGCTTATGAATCGGAGGTCAGGTTTATTTCTTTAGTGGCTTTTATCTTCACACCTCAAAAAAGCTGATCAATTCAAGGTCTCGAACGCTCTGAATCTTCCAACAAGAATCGATAGAGCCGTCATTGATATCAAGCTTGACGTCTTCGTGCGGCTATTTCCATCTACTCCTGTACCCAATATTTATTTAAACCCGTACATTGAGAATTCCGAAAACGTTACGCGAAAACTGTCTGAGGAGTACAAATTTCCGTGGGTAGATTGGATGGAAGACAATTTGTTCGTCGGTGTCTGTCCGGTAAGTCAGTTAACACCATTTCTCCGATTATTCATCGATTAAACATATCAGGGGCATAATCAATGGGTAACGTGCGGAGAGGACATGCGATTCCACCTCGAAGTAAACACTACTGCTTGCAAGACAAACGTCACTCGGTGTCCTATTAAAACTCCATCCGATACATATTCGTACTTGCACGATCATTTCTTGAGGCAAGCTCTTAATACGGCTGAGGTAGGACAATTTGGTCTCCAAAATTCCGAAATGTAATATTGCAGAGAGTCCTCAACATTACATTTCCTACACGCGCTACTCCCACGGTGGACCGATCGGAGTGGAACAACGTTGTCATCAATGCAATAGCTGTCTGCATTATTGTGGTTGTCGTGATAATCCTGATCGTTCTATGCGTAAAGGTGATGCCGGTTGTTAACGAATTTATAGAAATAATTTTCAGAAATGCTGCCTCAAGAAGAAGCCCAATCCCGATATTGGTATGACAAATCTCGCTTTTCTCAATGATGAATAATCCTATCAATTATTTAATCTGTGTATGTGTTTCTTATTCCACGATGTTCTTTGGCTGTTCAATAAATGAAGTTTTGAAGTACCGCGTTTTGAAGTAAGATGGTTTTGACTAAATGCGTCACATTACCGCGTAAAAGAAATTTGGCGTCCAAATACTTTATTTTCGGAGCGTCCATTTGACAATACTTCACGAAAGTTTTCTCTAAAGCGTCCTTATTGTGATTTCCTTATTGCCCAACATTGATTTGTTATATTTTAGTCTTTCCCCATCTTTTTCCCTTCGCGATCATCAGGGATGGTTCGCCAATTCATTCACCTTCTACTCTTCATGGCATCTATCAACCTATCTTGTTCTGGAATGTATCCGGAGGATGAAGACACGGTTTGTGGAATGACTTTTGTAGCACCGATTCGCTCACAACTAGTTGCGAATAAATGAGATGCGCTATAATGCTTTGTTGCAATGAGTAGTTAAAGCAAAACTTGGTTACCAGCTAGATACATAGGTTATAGTTTGCCTGAGAATGACTAGGTAGAGAATAATAATATATTATACGTTTTTAGCACTTTTTTTCGGGGCTCCATATCTGCGTCCGGAGTGATTTTAGCGAAAAACTAAAACCGTGGCCCCATTCAGAATCAAAAGATACCCCAGGAAACGATTTTTGAGCATATCCGAATTTTTACCTGTTCCCGACCCTTGTTGAACCTAAAGCGGACGGCCTCATATTCAGGTAAGCGTCTGGATTCGCATTAGAGTGCCGTTCTTAAAGTTTTTTCGTTTGAAAGATGCTTTTGGAGCCGAGGTTTGATTAATTCTTGTTTTTTTTAAGTAACAGCACATAGGTCTCTGATGTCCTTGGTCTACCAACTGTGGTTGATCGTGCAACCATCTTCGTTGCATATGATCAACTAGTTCGGCTCTTTCCCGCATATCCGTTTGTCAGAACCCGATATATAATTCCGCTCCCGGATGAGATCACACCTAATGTTACCCGAGCGCTTTGTCGCGTGATGAATTTCACATGGGAAGATTGGATGGAAGATAGATTATTTGTCTACGTATGCCCGGTAAGCTCCGGCCTCCTTTATTGTTTTTTTACTTATATCTTTTTTTCTAATGCATAGATGACCTAATGGCGTAGTAGACATGCTATTTTTAAACGATGCGACTGATATTACACCGCCATTCAGTTCGACTGGGATACCTGTGGCGATTTCATGGATATCCGTCTAGACGTTGACACGACTGCATGCAATACTAACGTCACTCGTTGTTCATCCGACGGATCTATGTATTTGGACGATTATTTCTGGAAGCAAGCCATGAAGACCGCGCATGTGAGAAATTATAAATATATTTATAAATACATTAAATCTCAAGAATACGGAATGCGAGTCCGGGAGATCCGAATAAGAATTCACCATTGCAGAAAGTGTTCAACATTCCGTATCGTGTTCGTTTCACCGAATGGAATCCACTGAAGTGGAACAACGTATACATCAATTTTACAGCAGCCGGCGTTATGGCCATTACATCCATAATCCTGATCGTTGTATGCGTAAAGGTGATACCGGATGCACACAAACAATTTAAAACAATTTCTTTTAGAAATTCTGCCTGAAAAAGAAGCACAATCCCGATATTGGAATGACAAATCTCGGCTTTATGAATGATGAATAATCTTGACATCTCACTCATCACAAATATCTACGTTCTTACATTGTACAGTCCCGCAGAGTCTCCCCCTTAACGAGCGTGCCGCGGCGAGTCGCGGCGAGTCACCCCGAGTCACCCCGGCTTGTACTGTGGATTTGGCCCCTTCAAAGTGTATATCTTTTTTGCTATTTTTGGCCGTGACTTTCCATCACGTCTCCCCATCGACCTGTCGAAAAAGATTTTTGAAATTCGTTTCAGGTAGCTTGTCTCAGAAGCGTGCTCATTTACCCTCCCCCTCTCCCCTCCCCTCATTTGCCTATGCCCTCACAGCCGATCCCCTCGCCAGATCAGAAAGCGAAATGGAACAAGCAAATGAGGGGAGGGGAGAGGGGGGAGGGTAAATGAGCGAGCTTCTGAGACAAGCTACCGGAAACGAATTTCAAAAATATTTTTGACATGCCGATGGGGAGACATGATAGAAGGTCACAGCCAAAAATAGCCAAATAGATATACACTTTGAAGGGGTCAAATCCACAGTACAAGCCGGGGTGACTCGGGGTAACTCGCCGCGACTCGCCGCGGCACGCTCGTTAAGGGGGAGACTCTGCGGGACTGTATCTATCTTCTTGGTTTTCGAATTTCGAACTTCACAGCTTTCGAATTTCACGCTAATTTTGTGTGCTCAATAGACTTAATTTAAATGATTTTCATGTTGAACCTTTTTCCTTACACATACACGATAGAGTCTTCTAACAGGATTTTAAATGTCTGATTTCGAATGGACAGC
>LS578072.1:262756-276180 GCA_900490775.1 Pristionchus maxplancki
CGTTAAGGGGGAGACTCTGCGGGACTGTATCTATCTTCTTGGTTTTCGAATTTCGAACTTCACAGCTTTCGAATTTCACGCTAATTTTGTGTGCTCAATAGACTTAATTTAAATGATTTTCATGTTGAACCTTTTTCCTTACACATACACGATAGAGTCTTCTAACAGGATTTTAAATGTCTGATTTCGAATGGACAGCACGCGTAGCGTCAAAATACCGTTCGAATTTTTTTGCGTTGTTTGGGCAACTTGAACCGACTATCCTTCAATTCGGCATTAATCTACATCATCGCGCCTGTCACCCGAGATGAATTGCCCCTTCCGCTGTCTACTGCTTTTCCTTGCACTGTCTGTATTCAGTATTGGTGGCAGTTTGATGGATTATGAAATAGTGCGTCTTTTATTGCAAATTAGTTTTATTCGATTGCATAAAAGTTTATTTTCAGGGAGGTTATCAATATCACATTTACGTGCCATACACTACATTTTTTCCTCTCGCAAAGGCATACTTTGACGAGGTTTTCATTTTTTACTACTCTATTTTTCCACATTCAGTTTAAACTTTTTTTGAAACGTAAAGTGTACAAAATTGATAGAGAAGCGCATTTTCGAGAGATGAATGTGTTATCTTAATTAATTCATTTTCACATTCAAGATCTGCTCGGCGTTCGACCCACCGGCAATCGTTAAACGCGTGCACTTTGACATCCTATATGAAGACCATTGTATAGACGATGTCGACAAGTTTTTGTTTCCAAACGAGGCTCCGCTCAATCTGCAGCGCGCTATGGTCCGCAATCTATCAACATATCTCAACGTCTCCTATGATGAATGGATGGACAACGTGAGAATCAGGATGTGTGCCCCGAAGAAAAACAAGAATGACCGCTACGATCTAGTAAGTAGCGATAGTTCTATTGTGTTACATTTTTGGTAAACATATTTGGTAATTTAATATATACTTTTAATAATGCTTTCTCCGATTAAGGAGCGCTGGTGTGGACGCGACGTCATTACATTGCATGTGCTAGCCAAGGATACTACTTTTAGGTAGTTCATTCGTGTTTATTGGTCTGTCCGTCTGTTTGCCTGTGCCAACGCTCTCTCTTCAGGAATGATCTTCCTACTGGCCCCAGGGTCTCTGACTACTTTGATTCCGTAAAACAGGTTCACTAATTATAAAGCATTTGATAGGGATGGGTAATAAACGTCTTCTTCCAGAAGTTCTTCGGCAGCCCTGAACCCCACAGTCCACAGCCCACAGTACTCACTCCAATAATACTTACCGCAGGCATCCTTATAACCGTCGTAATCATCATCTCACTCGTTGTATTGGCTGTAATCATTACGGTTTGACGGCCACAAAGAATTTTTTAAAAGCAACTGTTTGCTTCCAGAATTGTTGCTCGGGCAAGAAAGGTACTAGTGAATATGCATTCGCAAACCTTGCGTTTGAGAAAGAAGAAACTGTTTGAGGGCAAATTTTAAAAAATAAAACAGCTGTCGTCCAACATCAACTTACGATAATTTCTTTGCAAATTACCACTTTTTCCTTATTGCCATACAGATTGATTGCATGTACGCTGGAGAACCATTAAATCGATTCATTTATCCAATCACAATATAAATTCCATGAACGATGAATTAGCGAGGATCGTAGATGTTCTCGTTCAAGTAGTTGCCACTAAAAGATCAATGATCAGAAATCAAATATCAAAAGTCAAAGATCAAAGATCAACTCACGCATCTCTGTACTGGCACACCACAAGAACTCTCTTGTCCGCATCGCACAGCTTCATGCCGCAGCCGAGCTTGGTCGACTTGGCCCAGGCCATCTAGAAACATAAAACTATCTTTTAAAAAAGCATAGGAAAAGGATTTTGGAAAAGGATCTATCACTGAACTTCTGCACCTGCGCTATCTGCTTCAGAGATACAAATCCATACCTGAGTAGCATGTCCCACGCCAGAGTTGAACAACGCCTGCGTCAGTTTCACCGAAGCCCATCCGAATTGCTGGAACTCGTTCTCCCACGATTGGGAGGCCTTGGCACCCATGCCTTTGAAGGACAACTAAAAATATTGAATATGTTATTCTAATAAAAATTAGAAACCTAATACAAATAATATTTAAAAGATTAAGAATGTTTTCCCATGATTGATTGGCCTTGGCCCATGCCTTTGAAGGAGAGCTGAAAGTGGTTGTAGATCGGGGGACGGATAGCCGCTTAGCAAGCAACAAATCGGCTATACTTAGCTCCAGGTCCGAATTTTATTGCATCCTAACATCCTGGTGTTGCTCGAAAACCTTACCTTTTGGGAGCTCCACATCGTGTACAGGTTCTCGCCCAGGTTCTGCCTGTTCTTGGAGTGGGCAAAGACGCAAGTGTTCGCCACAGCTTGTGCGCTCTTCTCAATTTGACAGTCCCAGGTCTGGAAATAAGATTCATAATTCATACCACAGTTGTTTGCATGCTCAAGGTATACCTGGTTTTTATTATTAATAAACAAAGGTGGTTCATCATCAGTCCCATCAGACCAGTTATAAGATTGCAACATTATTTATTATCTTACCATAGGAGCAATCGGCGTCTTTGCCGCGGGCATTTTCTTTCCCTTAGCGACATAAGTGCCAGCGGAGATGGATGCACGCAGCTTGTTGTGGACGGAGAGAAACCCGGTGACTTCGGATTGCGGAATGCCGCATCCAGTCTTTTGCGTCCAAACGACTGTATAAAGACGATTTGGAGTAGATTTAAGCTAGCAATTCTATCTTAAAAGGCATCCGTCTTTTTGGCTTTCAAATGACTGGAGTATTCGAAAAATTGCAGAAGAACTTGATTATTATATTTTTTTTTATTTCCCGTATATTCTCGGATTATTGACTCGCTTGAAATAGATGAAGTGATATTGCCAGGTTGAAGCATATTTGACAAAAATATAATACAAATCGATAATTTGAACCAACCGCTGGTGAGAATAGCGAGAGCGACGACGAGGCGAACCATTACTGCAATAAGCTGCTTACTCTTTCGGAACCGGCAAAAACGAGGAAACGGGGGAATGATCTGCTTGTTCCTTCAGACAAGGTCTCTCTATGACATTGTGGGAAATTGTCTGGCTCTCTCATTTCGCAATGCTCTCTCGTCGATGAGAGAAGCGAGAGAACATGTGACAGTGAGAGAGGCAGAGACCAATCTCGTAGACAGAGTGGGAGAGAGCGGGATCAAACACGGAAATGTGAGCGAGAACAACGGGAGTAAAGCGGATGATGATGCTATGCCGGCGAAATGGAGGTGATTTTGCATTGAACTCCACGTGGGCTTCAGAGAAAGTATTTACAAATAGTCAGGCATTTATTAGAATTATCAGTGAGGAGGACGTCGGAAAGAATGCAAATTGTGAAAGGGAAAACGACGATCGCTCTAGGTATCATTGAAAAAAATGGGGGAAAGAGATGCGTAGTTGAGTCAGAATAGGAAAATAATCTTTCTAGTTATTCATGAAAGGGTTTGCGTCGCTGACGACAACAAACTTTTGTTTTGTCATTGACTCAAACGAACAATCATGATGAATCTTTATTATTTCAGTTCTGAAGGGACTCGGCGAAGCCCATTCTCTTGTTTCCAATATCGTAGATCTGGCAGTACTGACGGATGAAGGGGTCTCCGAGCACCCAGGAAGGACATGGAAAGAATTTTTAATTATTATTTATTTATATTAATTTATTATTTACCGAATGCGCCACCATGATAAGATTCCATCGCGATGCCGCACTCGAACTCGGTGATCTGTAATTTTTCTTCAATAAACGACATCAATACATCAATCTTTCCTTTAGAGTGTCATTTACATGGTATTCTGAAACTTATTCGAAACATCGACAAGGATTTTAAAACTCACCGGTACGACCATGTTCTCATAGCCAATCCTGTATGTCGTGGACCCGATGGTCAGGTGGAAGTCGGAGATGCGCTCGCCACAGTTCAGTTTGTACAGGCCGGTCGTCTTGTCGTACTCAAAAGAAGTGTTTTTGTTTTGTTGATGTTTTTAAAGTGGTCTAGGAGCCTTAAATTCCAGTTTCTTTAGACCTCAGTCATACTGAAAATGCGATCGATGAATGAAAAACGGCTTTTTTTGTCTCTTTCAGTTTTTGAACATTGCATTTGAGTTTATGAGACAGGCAGCTTCTCCAAAATTGGAATTTCTTCAAGTTCTGTCGTATTAATTTCCTGTTGAAACATATCGAAATGATTTCGATCTCGAGAACAATCAATTATTTTATCTAACCTTTGCTCCAGCTGCCGTTGCAATCTTCTCCACGACTTCGGTAGGTGCGCCGATGAGGGACGTGCCCGTGTCGGAGATGACCTGGATTAAATAATTACATTAATTAATTTAAGTTAATTAATTAATTGCAGATATTTTGCCTGGTAACGCACACTTTGCCATAGTTCATCCGCACACTTGTTCATTAATAATTGTGATTAAGATATTCGGAAAAATATGTTTAGAAATCAACCCACACTCCAAGCTTTTGACGGAGTGTTGGTGTAGGTGCCCAGGGAGACGAACGCCATCTTGAACTGGAATAGGAGTTAATTACTAATTAACAATAAAATAATTAATAATTCAGAGACTAGATGCATTATGGGACCTTGTAAAGTACCTCGAAATAGGTTGCTGAAGACAGGGCTTGGTAGGCGATGATAGGTCCGCAGTTCTCAGTGTCGATCTGAAAAATGCAACCGAGTATCATTTGCGTGAACCAGAACTTTCATTGCGGGCTATTGGAAAAAATGTGAGTGCATCTTTCTTACAGCTCCATAAGTGTAGATACCGCCGGGAACGTTTTCCTTGTTGCCCTCGTGCTCGAGCCACACGGTGAAGAGGGGCTGGTCAACGAGATCTGCAAAAAACATTTTTATTTCTGGGTTTTTGAACTCGATCTGTGATGATTGCATCATAGGATTGTTTCTTCTCGTCTATTTATACCTCTAGTGAAACTCACTCTGATTAATCGCCTCGATGAAGGGCGGTTTCACGTTGTCGACCGCGAGAGCCTGCAAATAATTTCCGGTCATCTAAATTACCGGTTCAGGCTCTGATAATAATTCCCGGATCCGACTTTGGCATTATTTCCCGGACCAGGCTCTAAGTCTATTTCCCAGTTCCCGGTCCCGGCTCTCTCACCTGGAAAGCCAGTCCCAAAATACCATCGATGACGTCGTTCTTGAAGAAGGGCGCGATTGAGTTTGCCTGGAATTGAAAACTTACATAAGGGTAAAGGTAAAGGTTCGGCCACATCATCGATTTTACAAAAAAGCGACTACGCTAGGTGGTGCTCGTCGGTGGGCCGACTTGCTCGCTGGGTATACGATACCCATGCTTTCCCAATGCTTCTAGGGCACGTTACCTTTGCAACCGTAGTCACTACCAATTTATCGACCACGGAAGGATAGAGGGCTTGGTAGTTCATAATAATTAATAAATAATTACCTGCCCGAACGTGCACTTGGGCACGGTGAGCGACGTGGCGGAGGTGCCGAACTGGAATTCATCTTCTATTTCACGGTTCTACTACTTTCCGCTTCCGGCTCTAGCTCACCTTCACCGTGTCCTGTCCGAGGAATCCCTTGGCATTGCCGGTGCCGTACGTTATCGTCCAGGCTTTTCCTTCAATAGTAAGATTCAAGTAACACTACTCAACTGGTTTGAGCGATCCAATATTATATCGCAGTTTGAAAGCGTTACGGTCTCTGCATGCTTGCATTCACCAACAACTCAACATCATTCGACTTTAATAATACTTGTTTGATGCCGACACTATCGATTTCCTACCATTGGCCGCGTAAGTAGACGACTTGCTCGAGTCGAACTTGTGTTTCTTCAAGCAGGGGTTGCCTCTGAAGCGATTTTCTTTGCTTTTTAGCCGACAAAGGGCTTAAAAAAGGCCTCAGAGTCTAGAAATATTTGTTGTTTTCACGATAGCGCCAACTGTATGGTCTGATCAGAGTGGATGGACAGTCCAAGGAATAGATCAAAGATCAACGACCACTCACGTTCCGCCACTGCACGTTTTATCCGGCACCCAGAGGTTCGCAGAGCCCGTATCGAGAATGACCTGATTAGAATCAGCATGTAGTTGATCTACAGGTCTACCGTACTCTGAATCGGATGACCTACGAAAACCAGTTTGCGATAACCCAAATTTTATGAAGTCGTACGAATACCGTACCTCGAATGTCTGTCCGGGGGTTCCGATGGTGATGTTGCCGACGTACTCGGCGTCATCGTAGTCGTTGACCTAGAAAAGGATTTATATCAATTATGGTTAGAGACCGCAAGCTCCGCCGACTTTCCCCCGAGTGCGATTTCCCTCAAAACCTGCGCCGAGGTTGCACAATTCGAATACTTGATAAAATCGAACAAGTTAAAGCGCTTTCGGTAGCTATACTGAGCCTTCACAAAGGAGCCGTGGCACACCTTGGTCTGACGACTTTGAGTAGGTCAAAAATGACAACAAAAGGGTCGGAACAGTGGTTTAGACGCTTTCTTGTAATCGGATACAGGTGTGCCACAGGTCAATGACTAATTAGAATTTTTCAGGAATTTTATAAAAGAAATTATAATTTTAGCCATTGTCCCTGATTTGTGCAAGAATCGCGGGGAGAGGCGGGCGAGAGGGCGTGGAGAGCGAGAGAGACACGTGCTAGAGAGGCTCCGCCCACTTCCCTCTTCCTCCCGAGCTCTCCCTCTCCCACGGTGTGCCTTGCGCGCGTGGTTTTCGGAGCATAACTTTTGACAGAGATGAGATATTGACAAACGGTAAAAAAGCAAAACGTTATTCGGACCCATAGCAACACACTGAACACTTGAATGACCCTTTTCACTCAATTCGGCAGATCACCTTGCGGTCTCTAATTATGGTCGCCATAATTCTGGTGGTGATTATGTTTCACATTCTCGTGATAAAAGACAAACAATCAGAACGTCAATACCTCCAGAGGCATGTTAAAAGAAAACCAATAAAATCGTTTGTGTGGGAAACTACAACTACTGCGGAGCTCTAAAATTCCATACATACTGCGTGAATACCCCCGATGCAAAAGAAGTCCTTTTCTGGACTTCTTCTGCATGTTTCACTAGGTCTATATAATCTAGAAACTCATAGAACCATAATTCCGATAACAGCCTCAAGGGTTTCAACAATTCAACTAAACTCTTGACCGGAAGATACTAGGACTATTGTTGAGCTCTAATTATTATGCTCGCACCTTCTGTGTGTATCCCCCTGAAGCAAAAGAGGTCCTCGCCGCTCTCAGCTGGTTCTTGCTTGCAGCGTACTCCTCCCACTGTCCGGATCGGATCAGTTGCTTGCGGAGGGAGTCCTGAGCGGAAAAACGGATTACTGTATCGAATGGGTAGCTCGTTTAAAGTGGTTTTTTGATTTTTTTTTTGATTTTCGTTTTTTTATTTTTTGCTATGAAGCGAGTCCTGAACGGAAGAGTTTCTGTAGGATGCGTTATCGATTTTCTACGGAGTTCAGTGCATATTGATTCCATCGTAGTGTATCCTGCCGCATGCAAACTCCTCGCTCTCCTTATCACTTTGGTGATGCCAAATCGGCTTATTGTCCAAGCAATTTGCTCTTATCACTAGCGTTTATTGCCCCTCTGGATGAAAGCAACGTGCTCGCGTCATGGTCGAAAGTATCCACTGGACAATCAAAATGAAAACGAATGTACTACACAAAAAAAAAGATCCTAGTCAACTCAAATCAAGATCATGGAATCAAGAATGTTGATAAGAGTTACTTACCCGCTTTCTCAGATGCATTTGGTGGACATGCGACAGAGAAATGCCCAGCAAGGCGAGTAGCACAACAATGCTTCGCATACCTGCAACAAGTATTCAGTAGTGAATCTTATTAAAACGAGCTAATTATTCGAAAGAATCTACAAGTATACAGAAAAGGCAGGTGGATACATAGGGCGTAACCACGTGCTCGAGTTATCGACAACACGCTTCGAAACATCAATAAAGATTGGCAGGATGGCAACCATACTACGCTTCATCGGCAACAAAACGACTGAACGTGATCTATCAAGATCTCAAGCGACACTTCCTACCTAGTGATACTTGAATAATGATCCGAGAAGCACGAGTAACAAATGGAATCACGTGGTTTTATCAGCTTCATTCTGAGTTTTGTATTGGAATCACGCTATTAAAACTTGGATTGTCTCATTCGAAAGATTATACTGATAACAGCTCATAACCATTCCACGCGGTGTATTGCGAGTAGACATTCAGGATCTGATGATTCTTATAAATTGTTTTATTCCAATTCCATGTTACATAAGAAACGCATAATTCTGGAGAGACTTTGCGAAGCCCATTCTCTTGTTTCCGACATCGTAGATCTGGCAGTATTGACGGATGAAGGGGTCTCCGAGGATCCATGAGGGACCTGGAATTGGTTTTAGGTTAATTATTAATTATTAATTAATTAAATAGTAATTAATTAATAAATTATTCACCGAATCCTCCTCCGCTGTAGGCGTCGATGGCCAGACCGCACTCGGTGTCGGTCACCTGCAATAGAAAATATTCTTTATTTTTTGTATCTTTTTGTCGTTTAATAGTTAGATCAATCGAACGATGCATTCAATTGGATTCAATTGGAAGTGTGATGAAACTAGCAAATTGACAGGTCGTAGGGCTCTAATATGTGCTAATATTAGTGACGCTACTCACAGGAATGATCATGTTGCTGCTGTCAATCGAGTACGTGGTCGATCCAATGACCAGATCGAGCGTAGGGATGGATGCCTTGCAGTCGAGCGTGTAGAGACCGTAGACCCGGTTGTACTGCAATAATAATACTGTTGAGTTTCAACCAATCTGGAATAGCAAGTTCATTGCGCGACGAATAATATTGCACAGCCATTTTCGACCGAGAAAGCAATGAACCTTGGCTCCAGCAGCTTCCGCAATCTGCTCCACAATGGTGGTGGGCGCTGCCAGGAGAGACGTGCCCGTGTCGGAGATAACCTTTAATTAATTAGATAATAAATTATTTTAATTAGTTAATGAGTAAGTTAATTACTCACCTGCCATCCCTTGTTGTTGGAGTAGGTGCCCAGGGCGACGGAGGTCATCTTGAACTGCAAAGGAACACAAATTTTGAGACATCAGGAGCTATTCTAACATAATGATTATTTGGTTTGAGGGGACATCTGCGATAGGAAATGGGATACCATCGAATACCTCGAAGTAGGTGGCCGAGGAGAGAGCCTGGTAAGAGATGATGGGTCCGCAGTTGTCAGTGTCGATCTGGGAGGGATATTATGATGAGCTGTTGTTATTGTTGTTGTTGTTGTTGTTAATTTTTAGATAAATACACGTACAGCTCCATAAGTGTAGATTCCTCCTGGGACGTTTTCTTTGTTGCCCTCGTGCTCGAGCCACACGGTGAAGAGGGGCTGGTCAACAAGCTCTGCAAGTTATTATTATTATTATTATTTTTAAAAGTTTGTCAAAATGTCCTGTTTTTTTAAAAAATCGTTCCTGTTTTGTAACCTCCGATTCGGAGCCGGACCGTCTCATTTCCCATTCCCAAGCTTATCTCAACCCCCTGAAACTCACTCTGGTCGATAGCCTCGATGAAGGGAGGCTTGACATTGTCGACGGCTAGCGACTGCAAAGCATTTACTGGTTATTTCAAATTCCAGTTCCGGCTCTCCTATTTCCCGGTCCCAGCTCTCACCTGGAAGGCTAGTCCGAGAATTCCATCGATGACGTCATTCTTGAAGAAGGCGGCTATCGAGGTGGCCTAAAATTTATTTTAATTTTATTTAAATCATTTTCAATTAATTAAAATACCTGTCCGAAGGTGCACTTGGGCACGGTCAGGTCACTGGCTTCCGTTCCGAACTGCAAAAAATGTGATTATTTCACGGTCCGGTAATTCCCGGTTCTCGCTTCTAAACTCCGGCTCCAACTCACTCTGACGGTGTCCTGTCCGAGGAATCCCTTGGCGGATCCGGTTCCGTAGGAGATGGTGAAGGCCTTGCCTGCATATTTTTTTGATAAGTAGGTACAAAGATGAAAGATCAAAGAGCAAAAGCCCCTTCGAACCGTTTTTGACCCAGGTCGACGACTGAGAAGACTGGAACTTGTGCTTGTTCTCGCACGGGTTGGTGCTGCAAAGATCGAAGATCAAAGATCAAAGACCAAAGACCAAAGATAAAAGATAAAAGAGTAAAAAACAAAGATCACTTACACTCCTCCCCCGCAGGTGCTGTCGGGCACCCACAGGTTGGCGGATCCAGTGTCCAGGATGACCTACAATTAAGTCAGCTATCGATTGAAATGGGTCTACCGTATCTCAAGATTGGTAAGTTACCGTACCTCGAAAGCCTGTCCGGGCGTGCCGACGGTGATGTTGCCCACGTACTCGGCGTCATCGTAGTCGTTGACCTGGAAATTAGCAGAAAACTGTTCACAAAAGTATTCGATTATGTTTCTCAGGATGTTGATAAATGAGAAAATCACACAAATTCAATATGACTTCATCTTTCAGTGCACATTTTCGATTACAAATTATGGATACGAGATGTCTCTTCTACTAACCTCTTCTAGTATTCGATCCCGGCCGTACCTCCAGGAAGAGTTTAGTATGCGTAGGGGCCGCAAGGTGGATCGCAGATGTTATCGGATTTTGTCCAAAGATAAGCCAAATCGTCCT
Organism: Pristionchus maxplancki; assembly: GCA_900490775.1. Classification (NCBI taxonomy): domain Eukaryota; kingdom Metazoa; phylum Nematoda; class Chromadorea; order Rhabditida; family Neodiplogasteridae; genus Pristionchus; species Pristionchus maxplancki. The sequence continues at coordinate 273,509 of LS578072.1, forward strand.
CCGGGGACCCAATAACATTATGCTTTTGGCCGTTTGTCGATATCTTTTCTCTGAGGCGCGCTAGAGCCAAAAAGGTGTGTGGACATTCTCCCCTGTAATCGACTCGAAGTCGAGTCGCTAAGCACAGGGGGCGGAGCCTAGAGAGAGGCATCGCAGCCAAATACTCCCCCCCCCCCTTTATGGCTTAGTGGTAGTGCGTCTGCCTTGGTGTCCGGACCTCGTTTGTTCGACTCCACTCCGCAGCAGAAGGTTTTGCCAAGGCCAGATATAAACAGCGGAAGTCGGAACAAAACAATTACGCGCGTACTAAAACTTTTGAAAATGAAGCACAATTCTGCGCATCATTTTTTCTTTGATCTTTCTTCATGGAAAGTTTTAGAGGAATATAGGGCACCTCTTGCGAAATGCGCAACTTTGTGCTCGCACTCTAACGTGCCAAATTACGACATTTAAGTTTTCAATTCCATTTTTGACCTACTCAAAGATAAAAGTTCATGTTGCGCATCTGGGAGGTAATAGATAAGGTCGTTAGCTACAGAATCTTCTTTAGCACGATCGATTTCGTTGCGAATTGAAACTGTGCTCCCCTCGTCTCGCTTTTTGGGGAAATCATGTCTAGGGAAAGTGGGCGGAGCTTGTGGCCTGTGCATACTAGCTTAGCTTGTGCATAGCTTGTGCATACTGTATGCGCGGCCCCTTCTACTTGTCACGTTACAGTAACCACTTGCCGAATTCCTACCGTATGCCTAAAATTCCATTCCCTCTGCGGGAACCAAATCAGCAAATGTGGTGCGGCTAGCACTGAGATCGCTCTTTCAATTGTATAATCAATACCATAATCAAGGGGTAACATATCCTTAACAGCACCTACCGAAGGATACCGTGACCCTACCATTACAGTATTCCGTTACCCAGTGGGTTATCAATACCGTAATCCAATCCTTCCGTAACCCTACCATACCTTCTGAGGGTAGCCAGCAGCGAGTGAAGTCCTGCTTGCTCTGAGCTGGCTCTTCGTTGCCATGTACTCCTCCCACTTGCCCTCGCGAATGAGCAGCTTGCGAAGGGAGTCCTGAGGGGAAGATTAGGTTACGGTAGACTACGGGATTTTCATGATGTATTTTTTCGTTCATTATGTATTTCGACTTGGTCCCTCGGGGATCAATTGCATTCTAGTTTGTACCATGCTTTTTTGATCCCCGCTCGTTATCTTGCACTTCCTATCGCCCGATTTGCGTGGGCTCGCGTCAACGTTTAGCTTATCAGTGAGCCTGATCTTGCCCCGTAATCTCACAATTCCATGAACTTTGCCACGGGTCAGAGTGACGTGAACGCGCAAGATTGCAGAGACTAATGCTGTTTTATCAGCTCACCTCTTCGTTGCCCTCGCTACCTTTTGATACTAATTCCATTGAATATCAGATCAAGTAGAGCACACTCTTATAATGGAGACCCATAAGAAAAGGTAAAAGTTCGTCCAGATTCAGACGATGGACAGAGGACAAATGCTATTCATACAATATATGAGGCCGTTTGCGTTAGGATCAACAAGGTTCAACGGGGGTCTGGAACAGGTAAAAAATCGAGATGTCTGAAAAGTTGGCCCTATGTGTTATTTTTGACCCGGAACACGCTGGTGAGGTCGATTTCGCAATATGTCCCCTCCGCGCTCCAGGAGGGGCACCCCCCATTTTGGCCAAATTCGCGTTTTTTGATGTTTTTTCGTCGGGGAGTGGTCAAAATGGTCTGAAATCATAATGTTCTGGTCAGAATTTCGAGCTCTTTCGAATGAAATTATTGACACATGATGAAAAAATTTCGTTTTCGAGGAAAAAATGAAAAATTAAAGGGAAAAAGTGCGAGCGCTAAAATCTCTAGAGTAGAAAGAGCTCACTCCCCTGATCATTTTGCGCTATTGGGTGACTTTTTTAGATGAGCCTAAAGTTATTTTTTACCGATTTTAGTGAAAAGTCGAAAAATAAAATTTTCAGACACCCCTCGTTATGGTGCTCATTTTGAAGAGCTCGCCGAACTGATCATTTCTTATTTTGAACATTTTTTCTAAAAACCTCTCTATCAAAAGTTACAAGTTTCGAAAAAACGTTCCTCGGCCATTCAGTGAAAATGATAACTTTCGCCTATCATAACTATTGATAGAGAGGTTTTCAGGATAAATGTTCAATATAAGAAATGATCAGTTCGACGAGCTCTTCAAAATGAGCACCATAACTAGGGGTATGTGAAAATTTTATTTTTCGACTTTTCACTAAAATCGGTAAAAAATAACTTTAGGCTCATCTAAAAAAGTCACCCAATAGCGCAAAATGATCGGGGGAGTGAGCTCTTTCTACTCTAGAGATTTTAGCGCTCGCACTTTTTCCCTTTAATTTTTCATTTTTTCCACGAAAACGAATTTTTTTCATCATGTGTCAATAATTTCATTCGAAGGAGCTCGAAATTCTGACTAGAACAATATGATTTCAGACCATTTTGACCACTCCCAGACGAAAAAACATCAAAAAACGCGAATTTGGCCAAAATGGGGGGTGCCCCTCCTGGAGCGCGGAGGGGACATATTGCGAAATCGACCTCACCAGCGTGTAGAGGGTCAAAAATAACACCTAGGGCCAACTTTTCAGACATCTCGATTTTTTACCTGTTCCAGACCCCCG
>LS578072.1:280694-322387 GCA_900490775.1 Pristionchus maxplancki
ATTTTGCGAAAACATGGTGTATACTTGATCTTTGATCTTTCGTATTGCGAAATTTAGACAAGATATCAAAAATCCTGAAGCGCAGTTTGAAAGAGCATCGTTCGAAGTACCTTAGGTGAACTTGGGGGGCTGATACGAAAAACTTTTGGCGGATCGCACAGGAACCTCGAAAATGGGTAATTCTCTCGCGATTCGTCTCATAACACAAATATAATCCATTGAAGCTGTGAAGTAAATGGCTATCAGCCTCACCAGCCTCATGCAATCATGATTGGGGCGGCTCTATTTCTTGTTGATTGGCATGATTTTCTGATTCCTAGACGTGCGAACTGGTTGAAAATTGGGACAATGTAAATTTAAGACATACTTTATCGTAGCATCTTGATGGCCGTGGCATGCAGAATTCGATATACGAAATTATAACATTTATATTCAATAGAGTCATGACATCCATGGCAAGAAAGGAACAGGACAAATTAATATGATGTTTAAAAAATATTTAATCGTCCCAGCATTCATTTTGTCTCTGAGACGATCGCGATGTTGCATCGTTTACTCTTCTATAAATAGCTAGAAACTCGTCAATCATATTATCAATCGCTTTCCTATCTAACACTCCTGACTGACGAATCTCCTCAAATCTACGCCTAAAAATGGCGCGAATGGACGGAAAGCGCGCATCCAAATACGAGATGGCAGTAGCTACATTATGCTCAAACAAGTAGTCGCTGTCAAGACTTCTCATCTTGGAGCGCGGTTCCTTGAGATCGTAGTAGGCCTCCAGGGGTTGTGCTGATGCCAATTCATCCTCACTGGGTTTCGTGCGGTTATAGTGCTGCCACGGACGGAGTTTCGCGAAGTTCAATGCCTTCCGTAGCTCCGCGAGGCCTATAGTAACGACGCTTTCTCTCATCAGAGAGTTGCTGAGAATACGCGCCACCATGCCCCGCACGACGTTGCCCGACAGCTCTTCGTAATTGCTTGTGCTGAGGCAGGGCGCGGCAATCTTGGCCAGCTCTGCCTCGATGTCGAACGGTGCAGGTGACGTCGTCGAGTCCGCAGAGATGCCGTTGACAGTCGTCGATGTTGAGGCCGAAGTAGCAATGCTGTCGATGCTTGCTGGAAGTTATGTATTACGTTGTTATCCGAGCACCTATTCAATCTATCTATGCGCTCACATACCTGCATGTAAGTGAGTCGCAAAGAAGAGACCGATTACGAGTGTAGCTCCCATATATTCACCTGAACATAGTTACTTTTAATTTTTGAAGCGAGATAAATACAAACCGAGAAAGTATCTGAAGTTATCTGAAATAGTCTGTCTTTCTCTCCCTTCCTGTGGAATTCTCTCTATTTCTGGGTCATACACTTTCTCTACCCCACCGGAGTATGACAGCAGGATGGTTTCACTTTCGTTTGGAAGTTGTGAGAAAGACACGATCCCACTCAAATAGTTTGATTTATCTCGCTTCGCCACTTTCATAACTATCTCCATGTGAACACATGGGGACTACATTCGTCTGCCTCTTCCTTGCGACCCAATTGCACGCAGGTACGTCCGAATAAATAATTAGAATAGGTTCTTGGTATGTCTTTTAGAGTTCACATCAACAAAGCCCTGTTGAATCGAGTCTAAGGTGAGAGGCGTGACATGTTGATGATTTGGCGAAAATGTATACGTATGTAGCTCAGCAAGCACCGCCCGCTCCGACAGCCCTTCTTCGATCTCAACATTGACCTCTTCGGAAGAGAAGACGTCATCTTCACTCTCCTCCTTCGACGATGCAGACGTCGACACCGAGGTGGCCAAGCTGGCCACCGCCTGCATCAGCTCTCGCAGCTACGAAGAGCTGTCGGACCACATTGTTCGGGGCTCCGTAGCGCGAGCCTTAGCCATCATTGCGGTCAGAGAGGCCATCGGCCTTGCCGAGCTACGTGAGGCTCTGGAATTCGCGAAGCCGGGTCCATGGCAGCACTTTAACCGCACGAAACCCAGCGAGGCGGATTTGGCATCAGCTCCCACTCTGGAAGCCTACTACGATCTAGTTGAACCGCGCTCCGAGAGGAGGAGTCTTGACAGCGAAAACTTATTGGAGCAGAATGTCGCTGCTGCCAGCGCGTTTTTAGACAAGCGCTTTCCGTCCATTCGCGCCATTTTTAGGCGTAAATTTGAGGAAATGCGTCGATCTGAGGGAGTGTTAGACAGGAAAGCGATTGATCGTATGATTAAAGAGTTTTTGAAGATGCTTGGTAAAGTACGCACTGCTGTACGGCAATGGTGGGGAAGAGATGAATGATGGGATGATTAGATTATATTATACCATATCTACATGTTTATTTGCCTCTGAGGATGTCATATTTCGATAGAATATAAAAAAATAATGATGGATCGAGTCCCATATCCCACGCCTTCTCGATGCTTGATCATCTCAACATCAGGTACCGATATCCCCTCGTCACTCGTCACTGATACTGGGCCAAGGGCCGTGCATAAAAGAGCCTAGACTGGAGCTGATAAGATACATCTCAAGGTTCGGCGCACCGCTTTCATTCTCATGGAAGTGCTTTCAGAAGATTCTAGTGCTGAATTGATGTTTTTACTTTTTCAAATTCTAATTGCATATTTCATATTGATGAGTAAAAGCGATACAATTCAAAAAGCTCAAGGAAAAGATGCCACTACAATGACAGAGTAGAGATGAAGATTTTTTTTAAAATCTGGCTGTGGATGCGTATCAAGATCAACAGTTTACTATAATTTAGATCTGCTTGTGAAACGTATCTCGACAGACACACATTTGTTAATGGCAGGTTACATGACTTCCGCCACGGCAAATTTTATCTTTTTCATATTCAATTCATACCCAAAAGAGCAACACCGAAGTTGAATGCATGATTGAGTCTTTTAGAGTGCTCATCTCGCGTAATCAAACACTCTGCGAATCATCAAATATCATGACACATCATCAAAACACACGACAATTGTTTCGTGTGAGATTATCATTGAGATGCAGTCGAAGATTAGGGCCTTGCGGAATTTGAATATTTATAATGCCAATTTGACAATGGTCAAAACTAAAAGAAGCGCACATTTGCACAGTTCTGATGCTCACTAACTGTAGGGGCTGATCACAGTTCTCGAACAAATGATCAAACATTCAATGACGTTTGAGCACCCTCCCAAATCTCTAGCCGTGTTCACGATCATAGATGCCGATAAAATTGCTCTGCGGTAGTATGTTCTGGGAGTAATAAAATAGTTCAAGGTTTAAAAAAATTGATTATTCCTACTGTCACAGGAGCTCAGTTGTTTTTAAACATTAAAAAGTCTCGAAGATCATAATCATTTCATCGAAGGTCAGAGTGAACTTGATTCATGTGTGAAACACAGGTGAAAAATAGAAATAGTTCCGGTAATTCACATTTTCAAACATCACAGCAGAGTTGGGTGTTTGATCAAATGTACCGTGCTAAAACTGTGTCACTTCTCTCGAATGACGAGCTGTAGGCACGTTTCTGTTAGTAGTCTGAACGAAATTCGTTCTTCGAGTATCAAAAAATCATTGTTATTCTCGATCAAAATAAAATTGCGTCGCCATCGATCTGGAATCATTGAAATGTGACAGTACACAATGTGTACTACATATGAATAGTTAATCTAATTAATGGATTCCCACTCGCACGCATTCGTGTCCGAATTGTGCCACTTCTCTATGCCTCTATTGACTCGGAATCTGCTACGGGTTGGACGTAGCAGACTCGGCTGAATACTGAAACTTTTTTTGAAACATCAACTAGAAGATACTAACGCCCAGTCGGATGCAATTGCTTTGTTTGTTCTGTGAAACGTAACAGAGCTCAATTGAACAATTAAGTCAAATTCAATATCTTCAGACTAGAGTTTCGTACGCATCCACCCGTATCCGCGCACGGACCACGTAGTTTATGTCTGAAATGACGATTCATTGACTCGTATCTACCCATAGTTTGAGCTGGACGCCACGACCCGGAGATAAGAGTTCGCATCGAATGGGTTCTCCGCATTTTACCTGCTCCCTAATGGGATCTTAACTGAGAGACAGGCAGAATCGATGAGGCGAGGGCTCCATCGTTGCACGTCGCATGACGCCAAGCCGTAGTTTATCCGCTATCAGCCCGCGTCTTTACACCAGCACTCATCTCCCTCTCTCCGTCATCTCCACCAATTTCCATCTCTGAATCTCCTCCAATTCTGCGCTCTTTCGGTCCAGCAGAGCTGCCACATTTGGCGCGCATTCTCCACAATTTCCACAGTGTTTCGATGATTAGAAGAAAGAGATAGCTTGTAGATTTGAGAGACGAAGAGGGTCCAACTCAAGCTGATAATCACGTCAACGGCGCTTATCTGGTCCATCGTCACTGGCAAATTCGGCCCGAGAGGAGCATAAAAGCAGCTAGAATGGAGCTGATAAGCCACAGCACTCCCCCTTACTTTCCTTCCTTCTAAACTCTTCTTGCGTGGACCTTAGATCTTGCCCGAGTCTCTGGATTACGATCCAAGCATAGTCGTCTTCCTTATCTACATCTTCCTCCTATCCGGGAGTATGGATCAGCGTTTCGAAACTAAGCCAACTGCCGCTTAGATCATCTATCACATTTCCTATACCAGATTGCGCGTTGCTTCGCTATCGATTTGTTTTCTGATTCCGCATTCACTCTCATAAATTCGATTCTTCCAGGTATGAGGACCTTCGTTCTGCTCTTGGCCCTTCTGGGCATCGCGCTCTCCCATGTGCACCAGATGCGCCTGTCCAAGAGGGTGAGGAATTGATTAAATTCTTCCACCAACACGGGGGGGCATTCTAGAAGAACAAGTTTTTTCTGGGCGGATAACATGGGTTAGTGGTTTTCCATGTGGACCTGATGCGCCTGTAGGACTCAGATCTTTCATTTGTTGAAAAGGCAAATTTTCCGTGAACCTTCCCGTTCTCTCACCGGCAACACTGAGATCACACCAGTCTAATTTTCCGCTACAACCCTCTAAATTGCATTTCGAATCCCATCGTTGGAATGGTCAATGGAAATTGTTTGAATCGTGCGCAGTACTTAGGCACGGTGATTAAAAGCCTTAATCTACTCAAAAGATCGATCGCGACAAACACCAGCCGACTGCAACATTCCCTCATTGATAAGGCAATTGTCCCTTTCACTGAGCATGGAGTCGGGCTTAATCACCAATCCAATCAACCAACGATCGACTGCAACATTGTGCCTCTTTACTGATAAGACACTGAAGCCGAAAACGCGCGGGCAACAAAGCCGATTAGTCACTAGAAATAGATGGAGATAGATAAGGAGCGATCGTAAAATCAGGATGACTAGAAGGCTAGAAACTAGAATAGATCCTTCTCAAGGGAAGAATAAATACCGAAATCAATCAATACCGTAATCTTCCGTTCAGGACTCGCTCCGCAAGGTGCTTGCCTCTCAGGGCAAGTGGGAGGAGTACGTCGCCTCCAAGAACTTCCTTAGAGCCGACAGAGTCACCCTCGCCTCCGGATACCCCCAGAAGGTACGATAGCTTTTGGATAGGGTTTCTAATCCTATCGATTCCAGGTCAACGACTACGATGACGCCGAGTACGTCGGAAACATCACCATCGGAACCCCCGGACAGGCCTTCGAGGTGCGGTAACTTACCTCTCTTAGGTTACGGTAGTCCAATCATGCAATCGAGAACTGGCTTCTTTCCAGGTCATCCTCGACACTGGATCCGCCAACCTGTGGGTGCCCGACAGCACTTGCGGAGGAGGAGTGACCAACCCCTGCGTCAACAAGCACAAGTTCCAGTCCTCTCAGTCCTCCACCTGGGTCAAGAACGGTGCGGCATTTACCCTTTGATCTTTGATCTTCATCCCACATCTTGCAGGCAAGGCCTTCACCATCTCCTACGGAACCGGATCCGCCAAGGGATTCCTCGGACAGGACACCGTCAGAGTGAGTGGGGAACCGGGAGCCGGAGCCGGGAAATGCCCGAGCCAGAGAATAAACGCCGGTTTTGCAGTTCGGAACTGACGCCACCGCCCTGACCGTCCCCAAGTGCACCTTCGGACAGGCCACCTCCATCGCCGCCTTCTTCAAGAACGAAGTCATCGACGGAATCCTCGGACTCGCTTTCCAGGTGAGAGAGAGCCGGGACCGGGAAATAGGAGAGCCGGAATTTGGCATAACCGGAAAATACTTTCCAGTCGCTGGCCGTCGACAACGTCAAGCCTCCCTTCATCGAGGCCATCGACCAGAGTGAGTTTCAGGGGGTTGAGATAATCTGGGGAATGGGGAATGACTAGTGCCAGTTGAGCGAAGAATATCTTTAAAAAATTTTTAAATAATATTAGTAATAACTTGCAGAGCTCGTTGACCAGCCCCTCTTCACCGTGTGGCTCGAGCACGAGGGCAACAAGGAAAACGTTCCCGGCGGTATCTACACCTACGGAGCTGTAAGTAGTCAATAACAATATAAAACAACAATAACAACAACAATAACAATGCATCATAAAAACCTTCTCAGGTCGACACCGACAACTGCGGACCCGTCATCGCCTACCAGGCTCTCTCCTCCGCCACCTACTTCGAGTTCAAGATGACCTCCGTCTCCCTCGGAACCTACTCCAACAACAAGGGATGGCAGGTGAGTAATTAGCTTAATTAGACTATTAATTAATTAGTTAATTAACCTAATTAACCCCAGGTGATCTCTGACACCGGCACGTCTCTCATCGCCGGACCCAAGGCCATCGTTGACGCCATCGGCGCTGCTGCTGGAGCCAAGGTGCGTTGCCGGAACCAGGACCGGAACCAGAACCAAGCCTCCCCCCATTCCAGTTCGACCGCACCATTGGCCTCTGGATGGTTGACTGCAAGGCCAACCTCCCCACCTTCGACATCGTCATCGGATCCAACACCTACTCCATCGACACCTCCAACTTCATCATCCCCGTAAGTTTCGAAAATCAGTTCGCAATTCGGGGGTCGGGATGGGGTTGAAAGGGATGGGGTTGAAAAATTAGGATCACATATCGTCCCAGTGAGATCTTCATGCCTTCCTCATTTGGATAGAAGAAAAGTTAGTAGATTGGTAGAATCTAGAGAAATAAGAGGATCGGTTGGACATACTCCCTATCGATTTTCAAGTTAATTAACGACTTATATTGCAGGCCACCGTCACCAAGTGCGGTCTGGCCATCCAGGACTTCAACGGAGGTGGATTCGGACCCTCATGGATCCTCGGAGACCCCTTCATCCGTCAGTACTGCCAGATCTACGATGTCGGAAACAAGAGAATGGGCTTCGCCAAGTCTCTCCAGAAGTAAACAGTTTCTCATCAGCAGATGTAAATATCATTCGAATAAAGCGAATAATAATAAAGCGTATCGTATTATGTATTGCATTTTCATCCTACTCACACACAGTGCAATAAGAACAGAGAATGAATGGGAGAATCTAATTGCGCTCTAACCGATTCAACAGTTGTTGGAAATTCGGAATGTCGTCTTTCCGGAGTATTCAGTGCACCGAAATGGACCCGTTAACCTCATGAGCGTTGTGCTCATCCGGTCCTCTATTGTGTGCTAATTTGCCAAATTAGAGACAATATGTAGTAGCACGGGCGCGTTGCTGATCAAACAAATGGGGCCTCCCCCTTTCCTCCCACTCACTGGTCTCTTCTTTCAGTGAGATGACTCGTCTCTCGGACCGATGAGACAATGTGAAGTCTTGAAGAGACATGATATTGTGAAGCTTTCGCACCCGTTGGACCCAAATGAGGGAGAGAGCACATGGAATGAAGAGAAACCCCCAGACAGGAGTTGGGATAAAAAGGAAGGTGAGGCGAGATGATTCCGCTGCCCATCTTTTGTCTCTTAAATGCGCGGACTTCTTCTATTTCTACCAGCACTTCTTATTGGATCGCAAGCGGATGGTAAGTGATTACATGTTCTGCCTAATAAAGGAATACTTGCAGACTTTGATCAGTTCTCCAAAGTGATGAAGAAGCTGCAGGACAAACTGTTCAAAAGCTACGACAACCAGATCAGTCCCTACTCTACTAGATGTGAGCTCTTTTGCCGAATTTAACCTTTCGAAAGTAAGCAACTGGCCATACTAGTGTGCTCCTCCTATCGCAGCCGATGCAAAAGGGCTGAAAAAATTGCATGTTGTACTTTCACTAACTAATGGCGTGTTTCCAGACTCAAACTTCTCCTGGAACGCCAACGGGAGCACAGCGACCATCACTCTACTGAGGTCGAGATTGTTGTCTGTGGTGGGTGTCTTCCATCATGATTTTACTAATTTTGTGCACTTCTCTTGATTATTCAATTGAAAATTCTACAAATTTCAGCAAGAACGCGAGCAGTCCTTCAGCACGGCGACTGGTGTGATTATGGTGAGAATTTTTTTCATTTTTCAGATACAGAATAGAAGTATATGAGCAAATAAGTCAGACTTGTGTCCAGAAAGGTCTATCCTGTGCGTTAAGCATCCAAATGAATGGAATTCCAGGAATGGACAGACCGTCGACTCGCTTGGAGCCCCGATCAGTACAACGGTATCGAGCATCTCTACGTTAGACGGGGCAAAGTATGGATGCCGGAGATCGTTCCCTGCGAGAGGTTCTTATTTCCCGGATATCCCAGCATCAAACAAGCATTTCAGCACCGGAGTGCAACCAGTCACCCTATTCGACACCAGCAATGTCAAGGTATACAAATTCTGATCCTCGTTCTGGGTGAGTACATGATAACTTAAGATCTACTCATCCGGTAAAGTGATCCAGCTGGCCTACTTCTTCGCCACGCACAACTGCGAGATCAAGGTTTCCCATTTACTTCTACGCTGTGAACCTTACCGTGTGATGAGCTCATCGGTGATGTAGTGATCGAAGTGTGACGACGGAACTTTTCGAAGATTTTCGAAAAATAAATGCATGAATTTCAGGCTGACAACTTCCCCTTCGACATCAACCACTGCATGATGTGCTTTGCTTCATTCGGAACCTACGATGATGAATTGTTGCTGAAAGGAGCACTCGTGCCGAAGCCGGACCTCTTCGTATGTTTCTATCCCTATCTTGTCGTTTCCATCTCGTCGTTGGAGCTGTTGTTCTGGATCAGTCTATGTAAGAGTTGAGGGAACCGGCGAGTTCGACTACGCGGTCTTCTGGCCCAAACCCATCGTCTACATGGCGCTGTGTGAGAACGATTTCCCTGCGTCATCGGTGAGCTTTAATTTAGTTTTGGGTCTTGGAAATGCTTCATTACAGGTACTCTACCATTTCGTGATCACTCGTCAGCCCCAATTCTGGGTCTCGTTGATCATTCTACCGACTTTCTTCATTGGAATGCTCGTTCTCATTGGAATATTCTTCGGAGAGGAGTCTAATTCGCTCAATGGATTGGTAAATTTTCAACTAAAATACCCATTATAAAGTGAAATTTGAGGTTGAAATGGGCCTCTCCGGTATGATGTCTCTCACTGTGATTGTGGGCATCCTGAATGACTCCATCGCCAAGTCAAAGGATCTCTCAGCACTCGGTATGATCTATTTTATGCTCTATTCCATGAGATCAAGAGGGCGGACTATCTAATTATCTGGAGAGACAATTTTCTTAAAACTCCTAATGATATTGCAGGCCGATTCGTCCTGTATGACATCATCATAGTTGTCGTTGCCGTTATCGTTATCATTACTGCCATCAAGTTGAGAAGGAGATTGATCAAGCTATCGGATGCGAGGCTGAAGGGAGATAAGGAGTAAGTGATCTTTGATCTTTCTCGTGACTCGGTCCTTTTCAGGAACAAGTTCTGGTTGTGGGTGAAGAAATACAGCGCTAGCACTAAAGTCACTCGCTACATTCTCTTCTTCGTCTTCTTCGCGCTTCATCTCATCAATCTGATCACTATGCTTGTTAGACCAGAGGATGCCGGATCATACGAAAAAATCACCACGTTAAATGTTACCTTCTCGTGAAATATTATGTACCACTATGATAAAGAGCATTGAGTATTGGGCTAGAATTAGGGATAGTTCTTAGACGGCTCAATTTTTTATCTGAGCATATTATCGTTAGCAGGATCAACCAGGCAACTTGAAAAGTCACCGCTTCAGAACATTTCTAATGTTTAGTGAGAAACAAACGTACTGACTACTTCTGCATTGTAATTCGTGACGAGTTTCTTCGTTTTCAATTGTGTTTCATAGAGGTGCTAAGTTGAGATTAGATCTTTAAAGGACAATGCCTCGTGCATAGGCGGTTGAAAATATAACAAGACAAATATATAATAAAAATGCCGGTGCCTTGGCTAATTATTGGTTCAACTCTATGGTCCGTGCGAAGTGTGCCCAATCGGACCTTGGATGTGGGCTAATTGTGCCAGTAGCAGTACTCATCTGTGTTTCGGCAAACAAAGACAAAGCCTCCAATAACCCTCCCATCTCTGCTGTCTGACTGAAAAAAAGGAATTGCTGCATCAATTCGAAAAGGGGAAGTGGTTAGAAAAGCGGAACGTTTCATGAAAAAAAAATAGAAAAACGGAACATTTCAATCTCACAGCGAATGGTGTTGTCATCTGATCATTTTGAGAAAATATGAGGAAGTTGAGAGAACAGTGCTAGAAAAATTCAAGAGCAGCACCAAGCTTGGTTTCAGTAATGTTTGATGTGTCTCACAACTGACACACCAGGATAACAGTGGTTGCGCACCCACTTTAACCCTGGTGTTGATCTCAGAATAATGGAATCACGATTACATAAAAGAATCACATCAGAAATTGCACAATGCGATGCGGATCTCGCTTCCGCAGGCGTGGCACTGTGATACTAACGCACAGATGATTTCACGCCGAAATCGAGAAAGACAATATGCCAGATTCGTAGGCAAACATCAGTTTTGTACAGTCCAAATGATATGTCTACTGATCTGAAGAGTGAATAGTGCAGTTATTTTCACAAAGTTTTTCCTCGGGCTGGTCTAGTATTTTTGTGATTTGAGTAAAGGGCAGGTTGGGATCGATGCTTCCCCAGGCGTGGCACTGGCACAGCGTGTCAGACGGCCGAGATAATCCAATTATCGCGGCAGATCATTCCCCATGACTCGCGCGCCGCGAAGCGGTGCGAGAGAGTGAGGGAAAGTGAGAGATTTTCGAGAATAAACGCACGTTTTCAAGCTTTGTGACAAGCAAAATCAAAAAAATCAAAATTCCCTCTAGTGTAAAGGTCCACAGAGGTATTACCGAGAGGGCTGTGTTGGCAGAATGTTTCTATCTCAACCCAGTCCCTAGAAAAACTTTGATTTGTACTAGGAATGGCCTATTTACACAATAAAATCGAGTTTTACTGCCCGTTTTCAAGCACTGTCGCAAGGAAAATCAAAAATTGAAAATTCCGTCTAGTGTATAGGTCCGCAGAGGTATTACCGACAGGTATTATCTCAAACCAGTCCCTAGAAAAACTTTGATTTGTATTCGAAACACGCCACGCTCAGAATAACAGAGTAAACTAAATGTTTCGAGTATGTTTCACTCGGTTTGTAAAACAAATTCGATCAATTTCGATCCACTCCCTCTCATTTCCTCATATCCGAACGCGCTTTTCACTTGGGAGGGGCGAAAATAAAAGGAAGAGGAAGAGAGTCGCACGCATCCCTCTCCGCCGCGATAATTAGATTATTTGGGCCCTCTGACACGCTGTGACTGGTAGTTTTGCACACTATCTGGTAAAGGTGATCTCATAACTAAATTTGACACATTTCCGCATGCCAAATTTGTGGCGCTAGCATGATGAAGGCCGGAGACACAGACTTCACATACAGTCAAAATGACATAATGTGAACCGTTTATCATAACTTATGATAAGTTATCATAAGATTCCATAAAACATTGATTGCAAAGCCGGGACTGTATGGATCAGGCTGAAATTTGGAGAGGATACACTCTTCGACTTGCCCTGTCGCCCGACGATCTCGAAATATCGATATTTTGCATGCGTCGCGGTCGCGCGTCGCGTGTTTTGGGGCCTTGGGTGGGCGGGGCTTATGGGAAAATGACCAAGGGGATGATTTTTTGTGCTTAAATAGAACAAAATAACAAAATAATAATAAAAATTGACATTTCTTATAAAAACCAAAAAATGGATATTTTGACTAAGCCCCGCCCCCTCAAGGCACCCAAAACACGCGACGCACGACCGCGACGCACGCAAAATATCGATTTTTCGAGATCGTCGGGCGATAGGGCAAGTCGAAGAGTGTATCCTCTCCAAATTTCAGCCTGATCCATGCAGTCCCGGCTTTGCAATCAATGTTTTATGTAAGGGGTATAGGCACGAATATCTGGCTAACTGAGCTCTCGACGTGAGATGATGGGTCGTCGTTACCCGATTACACTTTCGAAACTCCCAGACTATCACTTTGAGTTCAAACCGAGATATGATCAATTGGCCGTGTGCCAAATGACCCTGCGGTGCAGGCAACGAGCGAGAGAGCGTGCGAAATGGAGAGAGCGCGCCCAATATACCCTCTGGCTAAGATGACTCTCTCTCGCTTCGTGCCTGTCCCCCTTTAAAGTTAGGGACATTTCGTGAAAATCACGAAATGTCCCTAACTTTACTCGCATTGATCAAAACCAACGAATTTCAATGACTGCCACTACAATGCACTCCAATCTTATGCAAATGCTTAGATTTATTGAAAACTGAGCAACAATGCATTGCTGATGTATCACTCACAGGCATTGCGCGATAATTTTAACACACAGACTGACAAGTGATCTCACAACCGGAACATGCCGTCTTTGTGGTGCTGATCTGACTGATTCGCTGATCTCTCTTGCAGTGTTTATGATTTCACACCGTATGGCAATATTGTGGTGTTGATTTCACTCCGGAAACGGAAGTTGTCTTCATATTGTCATCTTTTCAGTTACTCACCTGGACAAATGAAAATGATCTCGACAAAATAAGGAATCAGAAAATTGAACGCAAACACGACAATAACTGAGCCACTGTGTTGGGTCCAACACGATATTCTCTTGTTTTCGCATTCTTTGCCATATTTTCTCGCTGAATCTAGCTTGACCCCGCAACGCTTGTTCACGTGCCGGACTCTTCTGGAATGTACCAAATAATGCCTTCCCGGAGCAAACATCGCCTCTTAGTGCTAAGCGCAGCACGTCAAGCTCTGTTATCTCTTCCCCATCTCATATTTTGTCGGGCTAGAAAGTGTGCGAACTGAAGAGAGACGTATTAAGCGATATAATCAGTGCTGAAAACGTCAAGCTTCGTGATCTCCCCCCTCGTCACATCATGGACTCTGCGAGTTTCACCTGATATTGTCTCTCTTCGTGTCACACGGCTTCTCAATGAGCAGAGAGAAGAGAGAGCACGCAAAATGGAGAGTCTAATCTCCACTTGATTCGCCTCTCCGCGAGTTGCATATAAGCAGCTCCATCGGGGCTGATAAGGCAGAACAATCTCGTGATCTCTTCCCATCTTTCCTCCTCTCTATATCTGCTGCTGTACTATGTCATTCGGAGACCAATCAATACCCCAGCCTGTTTCTAACAAGACCCAGCCCCAATATCTCAGAACAGATGCAGAAGCAGGCATCGACGAACCCACTAGATCTGTATTAAGCCCATAACCAAATTCATATCTCCGTTGATGATCTGTTAAACGAGTAAATGTTTTAGTAATTCACGTTTAATTTAATCAGGTATGCGAACCATCATCCTCCTCCTCGCCCTGCTGGGCATCGCCCTCTCGCAGGTGCACCAGATGCATCTGAGGAAGAAGGTGAGACATTGTGATTCTAAGATCGATAGATGATTCCATTCATGACCTAGAACAGTAGAGGCTACTATAGCATCTGCAATTTCGAACGATCAGCTGAGAAATGAGTATCTGATGCAATGTATTAGAAGGGCAACGCGGGGAACTTGATATCTCCTAAATACGACTGCTACAAGAGGATGATTTTTGAATGCGAATCTATGCTGTGCAGCTTTTGTTTTCCACTGATAATCGGAACGGTCGAAAACTAGCCTATTAATCCGCTTCGGCACCAGCGATCGGGAGATTACGAGCTGACCAAACATCTGCTCGATACTTGAAATATGATTCGGCCTTTGGACCCAAATTCGACCCTCTGATAAAACCATTCAATAAACTATGAAACCAATCAATAAAGTCGACCTACCGTAATCTACTCTTCCATACAGGACTCGCTCCGCAAGCTACTCATCCGCGAGGGCAAGTGGGAGGAGTACATGGCGACCAAGGACGTCCTGAGAGCCGGTAGAACATCGTTCGCCGCCGGATTCCCCCAGAAGGTACGGTAGGGTTACTGAACGGTTCGGTAGGTCAGATTTGGGAAACGGTATTTTCATCGATTAAGATATAATTATCTATTGTTACAGGTCAACGACTACGACGACTCCGAGTACGTCGGCAACATCACCATCGGAACCCCCGGACAGGCCTTCGAAGTACGGTATCTTGAGGGGATACGGTAGTTTACGGATCGATAATTGTTTTAATTCCTCATTCTGTAGGTCATCCTTGACACTGGATCCGCCAACCTCTGGGTGCCCGACAGCACTTGTTCGGGAGGAGCGTAAGTTGTTTAAACAATTTATGTTCGAGGAATCTGACTGTCTTGTATTCCTGACCACAGACACTGAATCGTTTGTCAAGAAGATGTGAAACTCAAATGTTTCGAAACATCATTCCTTTTCAGCACCAACCCCTGCGCCAACAAGCACAAGTTCCAGTCCTCCAAGTCTTCCACTTGGGTCAAGAACGGTGCGTTCTCGGCTTTTCCTCTTTGATCTTTCCTCATTATCAAAGAATCTTGCAGGCAAGGCCTTCACCATCTCCTACGGAACCGGATCCGCCAAGGGATTCCTCGGACAGGATACCGTCAAGGTTAGTCGAACCGGGTTTTAGAAGACAAAAAACGGGAGTTAAAAGGCAGATCCGAAAATAAATAATTCTTTGCAGTTCGGCACTGACTCCTCCGCGCTCACCGTGCCCAAGTGCACCTTCGGACAGGTATTTTAATTAATTAATTATGAATTTAAAAAAAATACAATTTCAGGCCACCTCCATCGCCGCCTTCTTCAAGAATGACGTCATCGATGGAATTCTCGGACTCGCCTTCCAGGTGAGAGAGCCGGACCGCGAATTAGGACGAGACCCGTAGCCGGAATTTGCCTAACCGGTTTTACTTTGCAGTCGCTGGCCGTCGACAACGTCAAGCCTCCCTTCATCGAGGCCATTGATCAGAGTGAGTTTCATGGATATTAGAAAACAGTCAGAGAAGGCGAAGAACTGACTCTTACAGTTCCCAAAAATACATGAACCTGCAACTGGAGCCGGAACCGTTTATGTAGATTTCCGGAGACTTTCTTGTTTTCTAGAGAAAGTCTCTTCCCCGCTGTTCACCGTGTGGCTCGAGCACGAGGGCGCCAAGGAGAACGTGCCCGGCGGTATCTACACCTACGGAGCTGTACGTTTCTTTGTCCTTTATTGTCAGTAATGCACATTATCCCCCTTGCTCCACTTGAATTTTACTGTACGTATACGAACGCAATTCACTCAGACTCCATATCAAATAATCATGGCTTTTTGTTGATTTTTTGAGTGCCTAAAACCAGAATTCATCAAATTCTTCTAGATCGACACCTCCAACTGCGGTGCAGTCATCGCCTACGAGCCCCTGTCCTCTGCTACTTACTACCAGGTAAAGATTTATAATTACTCTGTCTGTCCGTCCGTCCGTTCGTTTGTAAGTCCAGATTCAGTCCTTGACTCAGCAATCCAACAAATTCCATTCCAGTTCAAGCTCAAGTCCGTCTCCCTCGGCACCTACTCCAACACCAAGGGATGGCAGGTGAGTAATTAACTTAATTAATTAGTTAACTATTTAAACTTAATTAATAAATTAATTTCAGGTCATCTCCGACACGGGCACGTCGCTCATGTCTGCTCCCCAGGACATCGTCGAGAAGATCGCCGCCGCTGCGGGAGCCAAGGTTTGTATTTGGAATGACTTGGCGAGAAATTAATCTCCTCATTTTGCATGCTTTCTCAAATCTGAAGGCACTTCAAATTTACTTTAATGATGTTTCAGTTCGACAAGACCTACGGCCTCTACATGCTCGATTGCAAGGCTTCGATCCCTGACCTCAAGCTCGAAATCGGAGCCAAGACATATTCTCTGACCAGCAAGAACATGATTGTTCCCGTACGTTTTTACCATGTTATGGATAACGTATCCCTACCAAGACAATTGATTTTGTGGTTACTCATAATCAAAAGTGTTGCATTCAATAAGAACCGAGCACCTAGAACGATTCGTGATTTCAATTCATGATCAACTTGCAGGTCACTAACACTAAGTGCGGCCTGGCCATCGACGCCTTCAACGGTGGAGGACTCGGTAATTAGTTAATTAATAATTAATAAGTATTACCTAATTAATTATTAATCAACCTAAATTCTATTTCAGGTCCCTCATGGATCCTCGGAGACCCCTTCATCCGTCAGTACTGCCAGATCTACGATGTCGGAAACAAGAGAATGGGCTTCGCTAACTCTAATCAGAAGTAAAACGCACTTCGAGAAATGTAAATAATTGGAATAAAGCAAATAATACATATTGCACTTTGTTCGATGAAAAAATTCGAATCACATGTTATCCCTTTTATTCGAGAAGAGATATATTGACACCCAACACGCATGGATTGTGATCGATCGTCGGCTACAGTACTCGTTTCCGTGCGGGACACATCTCGGGAGAAATGCAAACTGATTCGTGGACGGAGATTCGAAGGAATCCAGGGCTGCACTCGCAGCCAGGAGGACCACACTCGGTAGAAGCACACTTCTGAGAAAGGAAGGATGCAAGAAGAAGAATGGGCTCAGTTCCAATGAAGAGGTCGCATGGCGATTGAAAGGTCCCATGATTGGGTTGGGACCTTGTAGTCACCATGGGACCTCTTTATTGGAACCGAGAATGGGAAAAGAGGCAAAACTGACAGGGTGTCGATCGGCGCAAGTGGGTTCACACTGCTTCGTGCACTCCTTGAACTCTTCGTTCTCCCTGCACTCGTCTACAATTCCCTCTCAGATTACTTCAATTTTTTGCGAAAAGTTGTTTATCATTCCGCGCGTAACGAAAAGCACGAGTTTTGGCGCGCGCTTTACTTCTTTGGCCCGAATAACGTTCGTATCATTTCGAAAAAGTGATAACTCCTCTCACCAGGCCTCTCCTCCCTTCGCAGTCCTCCCCATCCACATTGCGGCCACATCACACAATCGCCGTACGGGTCGGGGCGTCTGAAGCAATCAGATTATTCACCTCGATCTCCAGATGCCTCATTGTAAAGATCTTAGAGTGCGGCAAGAAACAAAAGGAGTCTGTGGGAATTGAAGCCCCCGACCTTCCGTCCATGGAGCGGCTGCTCTTACCAATGAGCTAATATCCCGTACTCGACTAGCCTCTCGTCGCGCATTACGGTCTACGGGCAATGGCCATGCATCCTCTGGGGGTGTATCATTTTCGAATTGGCCATTTTAGAACTCAGCATTGGTCAAAAATTGAATGTCGTAAAACACCTCCTGCGATCAAAATAACAAGAGTTCTAAAATGATACACCCCGCATCCTCTACATCTCACCTGTAGTATCCACGTGCGCACTGGCACCGAGGAGCACCACACTGCCGATCGCAGTTCTACAATTTATATTATTATTACTATTAATTTCAATATTTCTTAATTATTAATTAATTTTTATTAATTTTTATTAGAGAGTTAAATATAACCTGTACGGGACTGTAGCAGGACGGTTCGCATGCGGAGGAGCATCTCATGAACACTTCATTGAAACCACACGCTAAATGGATTATTAATTAAATAACATTATTAATTATTAAGATTATTTACAAAAAAATACTCCTCACTTTGCGCGGTAGGAGGGCAGTTGGCAGCAGGAATGCACTGGTTGTTCCATCTCAATCAACATTTATCTCCAACGATTCATTCCCCTTCTCACCTCACATATCCTGGGATACACTCACAGCGGGGTGGGGCGCAACCAGCGGTTGCACCGCAACCCTGATATTATTATTATTATTTATTAATTATTAATAATAACAACAATAATAATAATAGACTGATGACTGAGAGATGACTCACAATAGCGATCGGATTGCAGGTCGGTTCGCAGCGGGATCCACACGGCATAAATCGTTGATATGGAGGACACGCTGGAATTTGGGATGGTGACTTTAGAGTAAATGCTGATTTACAGTGGTAATAGGCTTGTCTACCGACTGCTTTCTGTCAAGTGGGTTTGCAGGTTTCTCAAGTGTGCTAAATGAAGAGACCATTACTAGTATTTCGAGCTCTACTGGCACTATTCCGGATGACAACCGACTGGATGTACCGGACCCATGGCCTAGTTGGCCTAGTCGTCGTCATTACCATTGGGCGCCCACGTGGTCGTGGTCGTCGTCGTGGGTGCATTCCAGTTGCACCACGTCGACGGACGACATCGACCGTCCCAGTGACGGACGAGGTCGAGACGACATCTGAAGATGTCTTCTCATCATCATCGTCATCGACGTCATCAGCACTCACCTGCATCCCCCGCTTCCCCTACAGCTAGGCGGACAGGCGGGCTACAATGAGGATGGATGAGCAATGGTCTGACTCTCTCACTTTACCATACTCTCTAGTTTTGTCTAACTAGTGAGAGATCTTGTGAAATGGAGAGACTAAATCATTGCTCGGAAGGATCGAGAACATGTAGAGTGCCGTAGTGATGCAAATTCATATACCAATGGGAAAGTCAATTAATTGGATTATTGGCGTTTATCAAGAAGCCCTAACTCAGAGTATTCACATCTCACCGGAGTGGTATCAGCACAGCTGGCCTCGCATTGCGTTCCGCACTGATCCCACTCCTCGTCGATCCCGCAATCTGAAGAATACGCACCAATTAGAACTCGGTACTCCATTGGTGCCATTGGTACCAGATTGGTATTCACCCTGTGATCCAGGTGCCCGAGCCAATCTTCCAGGAGGAATAGACTCGAACTTGGTCGAAGGAGGCATCTTAGACGAGATGGAAGGGAGGAGAAGGAGGAAGGCAATCCATCGAGTCATTCTGAGATGAGGACGAAGAGAAGATACAGTATTTGGATCGGATTGTTAAGGATTGATCACGCGAAGCACGATGGGAGGGAGGTATAGACATGGCTAGAGATGGGAGTAGAGGTGGGACTCTCAACCAGAAGTGAACAACTGAAAGAACCCATCAAAAACGACATCATCTTCGTGGTTGCGTGTGCTTTATGAAAAGCGAAGGAGGTGGTGCTCTTGATGGTATTTGTATCCACGAACAGGGCCGTATCATACCCCACTTAGAATGGGAACAAGAGATCAACAGTTTAGAGTGATAACGAATATATATGCACATTCCTGAGCATGAAAACACATTCATCCGGATTAGGTAAGTGAAATGGAAGGCGCGAATTCGTTTTGTTGGTCTTTTTCGATAGTGAAAGCGTTCGCTGCATTTATCGAGAAGGAGGGGGCAAGTGGCTATGACTCTTTTGCCAAGTCGATGAATCTTTCCGCGCTGGGTCATATATATTCAAAATTATCCTTTTCAAACTATGAAAAACGGCCAAAATGCAGGAAAGTTCGTTTTCTACGACAACATTATTGTGCTTATTGCTGTTATCTCTGTTCTCATTGCTACGAAACGGAGGAGATGACTGATCAAACTGGCAAAATCAAACTGGCAAAATAATCGCTTCTGGCTTTAGGGCAACCGCTACAGTGCCAGCACCAAAGTCACTCGATACGTGTTATTCTTTATCTTCTTCAGTCTTCACCTTGTCGATCTCATTACGATGCTGGTTTGACCTGCGGATTCTAGTGCCTTCGAGTTGCGCTTGACGTTCAATGCGACTATTCAATGAGCTTTTTTGTCTCGTAATCATTTTCTGAATAAATGTCCAGATTTCGTGCTGCCATAACAACATCGTAAATTGGCGCGCAGGGTGGCACAGAGAAAATGTGAGTGGGGAGGTTGAACAGCATCTTTCCGATGTGAATTTTAAGAGATTCGTCTGCATTTCCGGAGAGCATTCCTTGCTTAGTGCTATGCTTCATGACGAAATAGTCGAACTCTTTATCACATGCTCTGCTTCAACTTTTTCTGCCGTATAGTGTTGTAAAATGCAGGAAGGTGCTCGCTTCACGTGCATTTCCCATCACATGCTGCGAGTGGGCTTTCGATGTTGTGTCTTACTCAGGGTCGGAACTTTATGATCTCCCCACTGCTCTTTCGAACTCGCTACGTGGATTAATTTGGGTGCTTGCTGGAGAAGATGTCAGGCGAATGAAAATAGATTCGCCCAAGAGATGAGGGAAATGGTGGTGAATGAACAGCTTTGACATGTTTCAAGTAGAGTTATAGATCAATCACTTCATTTCATAACTTTGTTTTCCAATCAACAATCTGAATAACGTGCAGTGAGACTGTAACAATAATGAATGGACAGCGGGCTTAGCCCCAGAAATTGAGATCGGGATAGTTGACTATGACAGGTGTGCGATATTCGGTGATATCCTCTTCAGTTATCCGAAGAATCCGAACGGCGAGTAGGCAGGAGCATAGCCGTAATTGCTGAAGCCGTTGCCGTAGTAGGATCTGAATGACCTTGTTCAGTACACGTCCCTGATATTCTAAGGCATTAGTGATGTACTGCTACATACTTCCGGAAAGTTTCAGAGTATTAATGATATATTTTTTTTCCACCAAAAACAAGATTTGGATAAGAAAGAATCTGCGTACCTTCCTTCCATTCCCTCCAGATGTCTCTGCCATCTGCCCAGGCCGCCCTTGCCATTGGCGATGAAGGCTGGAATATTTAATTATAATTATTAATTAATAAGTAAATAAAGATCTAAACTCACAATTAGTGCTACCGGGCATCAACGCCGCTACTGCTGCGGCTACAATGAGGAGTAGGACGAAGAATGAACGCATGGTTTTCTGTAAAGGAACATTTCGGTTAGGGCAAAGGAAGAGATCGAATTGTACCCTATGGGTGATTAATCTATACGAGTTCGGCCAAGAAGGGAAAGGAAAAGGGAGCTGAGTGTTCACTCGTTCCGGACTTGCCTTATATAGCAGATCGAAATGTGGAAGGATGAGAGACCAATGGCGTCATATTGCAATGGCGAATGGAAGTGACTCATTCGAATCCACATGTACGCTAGCTAGAGTGATCTGAGAGATCACGTAGAATCAAGATAACTGCTCATTTACTATCCTCTTCTATCTCATCTCTTGGCCGGACATACTATCATCCGCATGATGTCATGTAAACCAAGTGAGTAGCCAAGAGGATCCAGTTTGAGAGTTCGAAAGAGCGTTGGAGAGATCATAAAGTCACCGACGCTGCACAAAATGACCCCAAGATAGGGAGACTACGGGAGATCGGGAGGTCACTGACCCTGAGTGAGAAGCTTCTTAAATAGCCTATCGCGGTAGCATTAGAAAAGAGAACATGCGAAACATGTGACGATCAGGAAAAGGAATATATTTATTCATGTCCAGTATAACTCAAAGCTTTAACAGAACGATGAAGCAGGTTACTTAAGACTCGTTATTGCGGCCGGAGAGATACTGAAAAAGGTCTTATATTTAGTTCTCAATCAACGATTTAATGAAAGGTAAGGTACAGTGAGTAACATACCCGGTAAGCAGCCAGAACGGGCGAAAAAGTCAGGTAAGAGTAATAGCCTTTTGCAACCTGAAACCGGTAAACCTTGAGCTGCGATTGTAGTTTTGAGCAGATACCTTGGATACAACTCGAACGGTCTGCTTGTCACCGAGCACGGTCGCTACTGGAGAGAAATACATAGCCGCTGCACGGTCCACCTGATACAAACTTGAAAGTGTCATCAAACATTATGCCCTTTTTTACCTGGTAAGACGAGGCCTCTCCATATCTGCAGTAATTCGAGAAATGTTCACAGTTGTTCTCGACTAGATTGTATTTCTGAGTGTCGAGCTGTGTAGGGAATTATTTTTCGAGACCAGAGGAGGCAAACCATCTCCTGAGCTCGGGCTAGAATGGTGTCTACAGGCAGAGGTTTCCATCTGAAAAAACATTTTAAAACAAAAAAATTGTAAATACGTTAGAAATAGTAAAGAAATAGCTGAATTAGCCCTGGGTTCGACTTCCGGTTAGTTCATTAACTTTTCTCTAACGGAATAAATTACATTCACAACTAACTCCTTATCACACTCATTGTTCTTGCGACACTTCGTGTCCTCTGCGGCTGCTTTCAGAGTCTCCATTTTGATTACAGCCTTCCTCTCGAGTGTGTAGTGAATTACGAAGTGCTCACCGCCTTTAGTGCCCCAATACACGGCCCAGTGCTGACAATATTTTTGATCACACTACATAAAACAAAGATAAGAGGGAACCTTGTAGCGAATGGCCCCAGCAAGGATTTCGCGACTGAAACAACGAAGTATTAGTAATATTCAACCAATTACACGATACTCGAACTCAATGAGGTCACCGGGCTTCAAGTGCTGGATGAGATCATCCCAATCCATATAGGAAGTTTGTAAGGTGGACATTTCTGAATGGAAAAGATCAATTCAAACGGCGAGTGGAGTGAAAGATAAGAAGAGTGTGAAGGATAATAAAATTCGCAGTTGCGCGTGCTAAATACTCGCTTTCACTTTCACTATTATAGCAAAACCAATGAAACTATTACAGCGGTGCTCTTCTTTTCCATCCCAATCACTATAATAGCGAGTGAACAAGGAAGAGCTGATAAGATGCGTGTGACCGAGCAGAAAATCGTAGGCAAAAACAATCTGTAATCGTCGCAAAGAACGAATCTTTGCCTTACACTCCTCTCTTCATGATTAGGTCCCAGAACGTCCGGAGTTGAGCGACTTAATTGAGTTCAGGTATCAATTTTCACGGTGGTTTGTGCAGCATCCTTCGACGATCCGCAAAATTCTTTTGAACGTTGTCTTTTCGAACTCCTCGATACGGTCCCATTCCTATAGTATAACGTTGTGGTTTGCATGTGCACGTATTTTACGGTGCCGCGCAGATCTATTTTAAGAGTATCTCAGGGTCACTGACTTTCCGATCTCACGTAGTCTGCTATCTTGGGGTCATTTTGTGCAGCGTCGGTACTTTATGATCCCTCCAACGCTCTTTCGAACTCTCAAACTGGATCCGCTTGGGTGCTCACTTGGCTTACATGATGTCATGCGGATGATAGTATGTCCGGCCAAGAGATGAGAAGCGAGGATAGTAAATGAGGCGCTCTCTTGAATCTATTCGATCTCTCGTACTCATCAAGCTAGTGAACATGTGGATTGGAATGAGTCACTTCAATTCGCCATTCCAAAAGGAAATGAATGACGCGATTGGTCTCTCATCCTTCCACATTTCGATCTGCTATATAAGGCGAGTCCGGAACGACTGAACACTCAGCTTCCTTTCCTTTCCTTCTTGGCCGAACTCCTATCGGCTGTAGATTTATCACTCTCCTAGGGGTACATTCCGATCTGTTCCGTTGGTCCAATCATAATATTATTGTTCTTTTACAGAAAACCATGCGTTCATTCTTCGTCCTACTCCTCATTGTAGCCGCAGCAGTAGCGGCGTTGATGCCCGGTAGCACTAATTGTGAGTTTAGATCTTCATTTAATTATTTATTAATAATTATAATTAAATATTGCAGCCTTCATCGCCAACGGCAAGGGCGGCCTGGGCAGATGGCAGAGACATCTGGAGCAAATGGAAGGAAGGTAAGCTATTTGTCCCTTATCCAATTCTTGTTCCAGGCGGAAAAAACACTTTTATTCAAACGCTAATATTTGCAGATCCTACTACGGCAACGGCAACGGTTTCGGTAATTATGGCTACGCTCCGGCCTACTCGCCGTTCGGATTCTTCGGATGATCGCTTTCAACGAATGGAAATCAACGTCGACGCCTGAAGTATCGCGCACCTGTCATAATCTCAATCTAGATCTCAATTTGTGGGGCCCAGCCCAGAACGTCTTCATAATTGTTAAAGTCTCACTTTCCTGTTCTGATTACTTGCACGTTATTGAAAATAATATGATGATAAACGCTCATCGATCTATACAAACATCAAAGGTCTCGAACCTTTTTAAACAAATCTAGAAGTAGAATGTGACTAGCCGATTGAAATGAGACCAGGATGAGTGCTCTCTTCATTTACTTCTATCAATCGTATTATCTTGTGGCCGGAAATACTATCATCCACATGACATCATTTGCAGCAAGCCAAGTGAGCACCCAAACGAATCCACGTAGCGAGTTCGAAAGAGCGATAGAGGGATCATAAAGTGCCGACCCTGAGTAAGACACTCCACCCACGCATGGGTGAAGTATGGGAAATGCACGTGAAGCGAGCAAGTTCCTCTTTTCTATGATCTCTCTGAGATGCAAGGGAGAGGGGGATGTGATAGGGATACATCCTGATCCTTATTCCGTGTAGCACGTACCTACCGTATGATAATCATGTGAAGCGCACAGTTGATTCAAATGTACTCTGAAAACTCGTGCGGATCGAAAAAAAACGCACAATCTCTCCAATCGCCTCTCCCCATGTGCGTAGCCTTGCGCTAATTTGCGATGTTGTGCCGGCGGCGCGCTATTTGCAGCGAGGCGTACACTAAATGGCTTGATCAAACAATATGGGCGGGGGAGACATGACTCTCTCAATTACGCACACGCTCTCACCGGCCAGAGAGACCATATACTCGGGTAGGCTCTTCACCGCTCTAAGGTATCGGATATCAAAGACCGGAGGAATAAATAGAAGGAATAAATAGACATATTGAGGCAGATGACTCCAGTATTCCTTGGTTATTCATGCAAACGCTACTGTTTTTCCTTCCTGCTCTGGTTCTGACATCGGAGGGTGATGGTGAGTCGTTATACCAGTTTCCTCGACGTATCTCCCAACGTCATTTGGATGGCAGAATATCTTTATTTTATTTTATTTTGAGACGCCATTCAATGTTCTTTATCAAGAAAACGTTCCAGATTTCGATGAATACTCTAAACTTTTGAGAAGACTACAACTCAAGTTGTTCACTGGCTATGATAACAGCATCAGTCCCTATTCAACGAGATGTAGGATATTTGTAATGATCATTTTCTTTCTAACTTACTAATTAGGATGGATAAATAGAGAAAAAGAGTACTTTCAGTCTCGAATTTCACCTGGAACTCCAATGGAAGCTACGCGAGCATTTTTCTACTGCGATCAAGACTTCTGAGTATGGTAAATCTTTAAATCGTCTCTTCAAATGGTCGCATCTCATTAAATTGTACATCTCAACCACAATTCCCTGTGGTTCTCAAGTGGTTTTCCTAATTAGTGAGCTTTTTTTAGCAAGAACCCGAGCAATCCTTCAGCACTGCTACTGGCGTTATCCTGGTAATCTATCTGTTCCATTTTTGAAAATAATTAAGAATTTTAGAAGTGGATCGACCCACGACTGACCTGGGTCCCCAATCAGTTTCAAGGTATTTGTACTCCCCATTTTAAATCTATTGTCCTTTCCGAACTGTGGGAGGTTCCAATAATAGTCTAAATCTCCTTTCGAGGCATCAGTCACCTCTACATCAGACGAGAGAAAGTGTGGATGCCCCAGTTTGTTCCCTGCGAGAGGTTCGCACTATTTTTATTCTTTTTTGATTACTCCTTGATGAAAATAGTAAACATCGGCCTTCTTGCGTTTTTGTTTCACAATAATAAAAAAGATAAGAGATCGTCTTTGGAACTCAATAGTGATATTTATAAGTAAATTTGGCTCTGTTCGGATTTGGGGGACCCATGACATTATGGGGGACCCATGGAGACCCATGACAATATGGGGGACCCATGGTCAGTATGGGGGACCCATGACCCACCTTACAATATGGGGGACCCATGGTCAATATGGGGGACCCATGACCACCTCTGGCAATTTGGGGGACCCATGACCACCTCTGGCAATTTGGGGGACCCATGACCCCCTCTAACAATATGGGGGACCCATGTCATTTTTTTTAGTTTTTCATTTTCTCTTTGTCTTTTTGCTCAACTGCATTGTTATTTCTTTTCCCTTGTGTGTAGAAGTGATTAATTCATTATTTACTTCTACAGTTATGAGATAATGTACATGGCCGGATTTGAAGCAAATAAATCAAACAATGCAATATATCATTATCATAGTATCATAAAAGAAATTAGTTGACAGTGTAAAATCATCTAAGTCTATTTGCCATGCTGTCTGTGCCCATGACCCGATCCTCCTGAAGAGTTTCGTGGTCTTGGGGTAGATCTGAGACCTGGTCTTCTAGTTGGTTTTGAAGTGGTTGGACGGGTTCTGGGATTGGGAGTGGTAGTACAGCCAAAACAAGCTGCACAAAAAATAGAGAAGATATGGACCGCCTCAAGTAGTCATTCCATTCCCAACTCCATCTGATGCAATGTTAGTCTTCATCGTTATAACACTTATTCCCATTTCCTGCGCGCAAAACTACACATCGCCATTGCCAAGGTAAGCCAATCAGATTTTTCCACCTTCGATTCTGTGTATTTATACAAACACATTTACAGTGGACAGTCTACCGCCATCAACGGATACCTCATATGCATTTACTCAGCCTCTCGTCACTCCTTCATATGATGATATTCCCTCTATTCTCTCCATTCACTCAATTCCCTCTAATCCCTCTATTCCTGCTAACTCCGAATTGGACGATGCAGACGCCTTGGAATCTGATAAACAACTGGACGACGATCAAGGAAATCAAGGGCCCTCGACAATAGAAAAACTTCTTGATAATTCCATTGTTAATGAGGTAATCTACGAGGGTACTCAATTAGCTATCGATGCAGCACGCAATCGAATTATGAATAGTCCATGGGAATCTGCTAACCCTGTTATTCTCCAAGCTAGCCCCGGTTCATCGACCAAGTCTCGTAACAAGTCCCCCACGTCTATGCCTACTCACAACCCATTGATTTCATCGTCCAAGTCCAGTATGTCCCCCGCGTCTACGCCTTACATTACTCGTACATCTATTCATACACGAAGACCCACCTTGTCCAGACGCGTAAAAACTACTATGAGCCCAGCTCCTAGATTCACCACACCCAGAGCTAGAACCTCAGCTAGAGCTAGAACGACCCATAGAGTACGTACCACACGAACAACACCAAAGGTCCGTTCTACACCTAGAATTAGAGTTAGAACCACCAGAAAAATGAAGACAAGGAAGCCCCGCTATGTATAAACAATTTAAGTAAACGCATTAACACATTGAATAAACATAATTACACGCAAAGGGCCACAAAATAACAAACCGATGCAGCAAAAATAGAGAGATGATTATCCAAACAATCTGGCATTATATCTCATAACTGTAGAAGTAAATAATGAATTAATCACTTCTACACTCAAGGTAAAAGAAATAACAATGCAGTGAAGCAAAAAGACAAAGAGAAAATGAAAAACTAAAAAAATGACATGGGTCCCCCATATTGTTAGAGGGGGTCATGGGTCCCCCAAATTGCCAGAGGTGGTCATGGGTCCCCCAAATTGTCAGGTGGGTCATGGGTCCCCCATATTGACCATGGGTCCCCCATATTGACCATGGGTCCCCCATATTGTCAGGTGGGTCATGGGTCCTCCATATTGCCATGGGTCCCCCATATTGACCATGGGTCCCCCAAATCCGAACAGAGCCGTAAATTTATTTACAGCACTGGCGTTGTCCCTGTACAGTTATTCGACACTGGCAATGTTAAGGTATTTACTTATTTGAGTTTTCGAAATACTTTACATCTAAAAAAATTTGTAATGTAGGTTTACCCGAACGGCGAGGTTGCTACGCTCGCCTACTTCTTTGCCACGCACAACTGCGAGATTAAGGTAGTTTAGTATATTTTCAGCTTCACTATTTTCGAAAATAATGTATTTTCGAAACTATTCAGGCCGACAACTTCCCGTTCGACGTGAACCACTGCATGATGTGCTTCATGCTTGCAGGTAACCTTCAAGATATATATCACGCATGTCACCTAAGAATCGAATAAAATCTGGGGGTGTAGTGCACAGAACCTAACCTATGCATATTTTTGCGTTTTTCGGTAGTCCATAGGGTCCCTCACAAGATAGCGTCGAGCTTTCTTCCATATTTTCGTTCTCAGCGATGTCAGACGTCGTCAAAATTGACGGATGCCAAAAATGGCCAACTTTGGCACCCTGTAGCTCCTCGGAGAGCTACATTGGTGCGTTGTCATCAAGAGATAAAATGCTCCAAATTTTCCGGAGAATACGCCTGTCACTTGGGCCCATCGATTTTTTTGTTCATATTTTTGTAAATCGATTAAAATGTTTCCTAATCACCACAATTTCGGGCCCAAGTTTTTGATGAGCTCAATCGATCGGGCTCATTAAGACGGTTCGAATGATATGCTGAACATGACACTTAAAAAAGTGGCGAACACTCGAAAACCTCATTTCTATGTTTCGATATTGCCTAGATCTGCGCGTTCTGTCATTGCAGATCCCGAGCAACGACTCCTAGTATGTGCTTCCCATCTCCCTCATCAGTGGTCTGCATAGCACAGTGGTTAGAGTGCTTGGCTGTCTATCCTTTTGGCGGGCGAGGTTCGATTCCTCTTTTGGCAAAAATGTTTTGCTTCAATTTTATATCAACTTAGTATTGATTTCAGTCATTTCCGGAGTAAAACCATAATGTAAAAAAATAGCAAAAGATTTTTGCCAAAAGAGGAATCGAACCTCACCCGCCAAAAGGATTGACAGCCAAGTACTCTAACCACTGCACTATGCAGACCACTGATGAAGGAGATGGGAAGCACATACTAGGAGTCGTTGCTCGGGATCTGCAATGACAGAACGCGCAGATCTAGGCAATATGGAAACATAGAAATGAGGTTTTCGAGTGTTCGCCACTTTTTTAAGTGCTATGTTCAGCATATCATTCGAATCGTCTTAATGAGCCCGATCGATTGAGCTCATCAAAAACTTGGGCCCGAAATTGTGGTGATTAGGAAACATTTTAATCGATTTACAAAAATATGAATAAAAATATCGATGGGCCCAAGTGACAGGCGTATTCTCCGGAAAATTTGGAGCATTTTATCTCTTGACGACAACGCACCAATGTAGCTCTCCGAGGAGCTACAGGCTGCTAAAGTTGGCCATTTTTGGCATCCGTCAATTTTGACGACGTCTGACATCGTTGAGAACGAAAATATGGAACAAAGCTCGACGCTATCTTGTAAGGGACCCCATGAATTACCCAAAAATGGCTCAAACTCAATGTCGATGTTTTCTATGTGCACGGGTTTATTCGATCCTTACGTGACACGCGTGATATAAAGTCTCTTCATTTCACACACTCTTTCGCCACTCGGGCCAGTGAGAGAGTATGGGAAATGGAGAGACGAACCCCTATTTTGCACTCAAATTGCAGGGATGTATGAGGATGAATTGCAGCTGAGAGGAGAAATCTCGCAGATTCCGGATCTATTCGTTAGTTGACCTTAAACTTCATCTTCCTCTTCTTATTTTCTAGTTATATTTCGTATTTGCATACACAATATGCGTTGTAGTTGAGTTTGAGTCATTACGCACACGAAAACCCATAATATGGTATAATATAACATAATATAACCCATAATATTATTCACTTGCATGAAAAAGGTAGTGGTGTGGCAAAACAAAGAAACGCAAATTCCCATTTTCAGGGCACAGGCGAGTTCGACTATGAGGTCTACCGACCGAAACCCGTCGTCGGTGTTGCCTACTTTGATGATGAAATGGCTATATCGGCGGTGAATTTCGAATTTATTTTAAGGGCCAATAATACCCATTGATAAATCCTCAATAACGACGAATAAAAACATTTTATGAAACTCATTCAATCTCGATTTAGGTCCTCTTCCACTTTGTCATCACACGACAACCTCAGTTCGGGGATTTCTCTCGAACACTAAAACGAAAAAAAATCCCTAGGAGGCCGAAAATAAGCGAAAGAGTAAAACACGATAAAACGAAAACTATTCAGGTCTTCTTCCACTTCGTAATCACACGCCAACCTCAGTTCTGGGTCTCCCTCATAATTCTGCCCACATTCTTCATCTCAATGTTGGTTCTGATTGGAATCTTCTTCGGGGAGGAATCGCATTCGTTGAATGGATTGGTGAACAATTTTTTTATTAAATATAATATATTTAATATTAAACAATAATGTTCAGGTCGAGATGGGCCTCACTGGCATGATGTCGCTAACTGTGATCGTTGGAATTCTCAATGACTCAATTGCCAAGTCTAAGGACCTCTCAGCGCTCGGTATTTTCTTTTTATTTTATAAAAAAAAATTAATTTCAGGTCGCTTCGTCTTCTACGACATAATCATCGTGGTCGTTGCCATTATCTCCATTCTCATGGCTATAAAAATGACAAGAAAATTAAGAAAGCTGTCCAATCAGAAGCTGGCTATTGATAAGTCGTATGTTATTGCCTATTTTGACGAGTACCTATTTTTGAAATTATCATGCTTGATTTCAGAAGCGCTTTCTGGTTATTCGTCAAGAGATACGGCGCCAGCAGCAAGATCTGTCGCTACGTTCTCTTCGTCATCTTCTTCTCTCTTCATCTCGCCAATCTGATCACGATGCTTGTTAGACCCGCGGATTCGGGAGCTTTTGAGACGATTACGACGTTCAATGCGACTTACTCATAAAAAGTGTCTGTGTTTCTGCTGCATCTGTGATCAAGTGTTTATTCGCACACAAAACAGTGAATGATAACATTATCGGCGCATGTGCTTGGGGTTTCGTACTTCATGCTAGTACCAAGGAGTAATATAAAAGAGTGGGTATGATCGTGATAGGATGGTACAAAGGGTGGTACAATCATCCAAACTATTTTATCAATGTGGTACCCTTAATATTAAATAGTAGTAATTTATTTTGTAAGTGGAGACCCCTCCAAAGAACAGTATCGATAAGAAGATCATATTAAGCCGCTTCAAACCATCCCGCATTAACAACCCTCTCCGCAGCCTCCCTTGCCTTCTTCACTCCCAAGTGAGCGCCAATTGCTGCTGAAAAAGAGTAAGACATGATACGTCCGAAATCTACACCTTCAGTACCTCCGACAACTTGTCCAAGCACCCTTCCATGTCCGTCTCCAAGCACTGCCGAAGCAATGGTTGCGCCCCACTTGGCACCTGCAAACAACAAATATTTATAAATGGGCATGAATTAGCACGAAAAAAAGAAGAAGGAAAATAGCCATACCGTAATACATTCCTGTATAATCTCCGATCATCTCAGCAAATACATAGAATGTGTGGAGTTTCGTTCCGTAATTTCGGTCCTGTAATAGTTTAATTTTCGGATTCGGATTTAAACACATTTATCAACAGTATGCTCTGATGTCTTTTCATGACTTTTTGCATGTCTCAGAAAGGAGGGTCGGATAGATGTCATGAAGAGACCAATGTGGCCGATTTTCAATGCGTGCTAGATTCACTATATTTATTCATTTGAAATTACCTGTTTAATCGCATTGTTGATGTCGTAAACATCCGGTGACAGAGATACCAGCACACAGCCCTGAATGTTGAATTACATCCGTAAAAAATGAAAATAAAAATTTGACGAAGTAAAAAAAAACTTTAAAAATTACTTTGAGAGCCATTATTGCAGGTTGTGTAACACGCTTTCGTAAGCGACTGCACTTGTGACTACCTCCGAATGACCGCCTTTTGCTCTTGGACGTCGGACCTTGCAGACCCAAGAGTAGCAGCATCCGATATCCCAGCCCAGCCAGAGGGCATGATCAAGATTTCAGTGCCTCTAGATCTCGCCAATCTAATCACAATTCTCGTTAAACCGACGGATTCGGGAGCGTTTACGACGATAACGACGCTCTATGCGACTTACTCTTGAATAACGAATGTTTGCGATAAATTATTTATTCGAATTTTTTTTTGTGGAAACAACACGATTGCATAAAACATTATCAAGTACATTCACTTATATCGTAACTACTAGGTGGGCAAAACGGAGTGCAAATGAACACGAAACAAAGATTGAGCTCAATTATATTCCCTCAAAAAATTACATCGTCTCAAGGTTCTGGAAACCATACTGCGACAGCTTCGCGTGCTTTCCTAAAGCCCACATCCATTCCGACTGTCCCTGAATTTGAATGAATATTATGTCTGACCGAATGAACTACCGTAGTTTGCATCTGAACGAACCTCCGATAAGTTTGCAAAGTGATCGCTTAACGCCGAAGCCGCCGAATAGTTCCGCGCCAATGAAATCGCCTAATTCGGAACCTGAACTTGAGGATCAATTGGTAACATTGTGGGTTTTATCGGCTATAAGCAAGGCGATTAAAACGTATTATTCACACAAAAAATATGGTGAAGGAAATGGAAAAGTTGTAACCAGAATCAAAGCGTTTCGCTTGTTGGCGTACACCGATAAGGCTGGTCGTATTACGAGGAATGATCTGATTCTCTCATTTCGTAATGCTCTCTCGCCTGCCAGAGAAGCGAGAGAGTACGGAATAGCGAGAGAGACAAATGATTGCTCCGTATTACCGAAGACTTCTCCAGCCACTCCTCCAGCACAACCGGCCAGTAGATACATGGTAT
Source organism: Pristionchus maxplancki (assembly GCA_900490775.1). Taxonomy (NCBI): domain Eukaryota; kingdom Metazoa; phylum Nematoda; class Chromadorea; order Rhabditida; family Neodiplogasteridae; genus Pristionchus; species Pristionchus maxplancki. The sequence continues at coordinate 313,514 of LS578072.1, forward strand.
TATGTTTTGTTCCATCCTTATAGTCCTGAAATAATAATTGCAACATAAAAACAACTGAAATAACAACAAAAATACCTGTCGCACTGCACTCCCAATATAGTACACAGCATATGCCAGAGAATAAATGAGTTTAGCCTGAATTTAATTGATCAGATACAGATCAAATCGTAAAAACTAGCTAATGGTCAAATTACCCACATCTTGATCTGCTATGTCCTCGGGATGCATCTGGACTACTTATGCGAGATTCTAAGCAATATTCGGTTATAGCCTAGAGAGACGCTTTTTGCTTGTAGCCCAACAGATGCACGCCTAGGATGGCGGCATCCGATAACTGCAGGATTGCCAGAAGGAACGATTCGAATTGACTAAATTTCAATAAGAAGAAAGATCATAGCCCATGATTTATAGCCTGAAATTCATGTTCCAGACATACGTCCTGCTTTGAGACAATAACCGCCTTCAATTACTAATGAAGAATCATGATCAATAATAATTAATTTATTCGAGACGAAAAAATACAATACGAACAAAAACTAAGAATTTAGCAAATTCATTTCAAAATGGGTTTCCAAGGAATTATTCTTCTCTCATGGTGCCGGCACCAACGCCTGCGCTGCAAGACGACCCTTCCTCATGCCCAGGTAGCTTCCGATGAGAGCTGAAACTGGTTTAGAGTAGAGTAGACTCCTAGTATTTCTTACTCTCTCTCTTCCGACTCATTTAACCGACGTGAAATGCAATGCTCTATCACACCTAAGATTCGACCTGAATCTGTCAGCGGACAATTTTCCGATATAGATTTTTCAACAGTTTCGGACCCTCCCAGACCCATCTATCCTTTCTGTAAACGGAATAGTCTCAGAGGTGATTCCCGGTCGTGTGCAGTTCTGCCAACTTTGAAGCCGTTTTTCGTCCCTTTAATGGAGTCCTAGAAACAACTTTTCTTCTTGAGCTGTTTTCGATGCTCTATCGACCTACACTGGTTGCTTTTCGACAACTTTAGTTTCAATAGAGCTAGGACGCAGTGTGCTTTATTGAGAAAACCATAGCAAAAGCTATACTTTTTGCGGTGAGGAACTGTGAAATGAACAGTTCGAATCATTAAAAGCGGTTGAACATATAGCCACCCCCCTCGATATGCGAGCGCAGATCTATCATTCGAATCCTCTCGACGAGCTCTACAATCGTAAGCCAGAAAAAGTATAGCTTTTGCTGTGGTTATCGCGATAAAGACCACCGCGTCCTAGCTCTGTTGGAACTAAAGTTATCGACAAGCAACCTGTGTAGGTCGATAGAGCATCAAGAAGAAAAGTTGTTTCTAGGACTCCATTGAAGGGTCGAAAAACGGCTTCAAAGTTGACAGAACTGCACCAGACCGGTGCGGCAGCTCGGCCGGGAATCACCTCTGAGACTATTCCGTTTACAGGAAGGCTAGATGGGTCCGGGAGGGTTCGAAACTGTTGAAAAATCGATATCGAAAAATTGATCGCTGACAAAATTCACCGACTCCAAGTCGATTCTTAGGTGAGAGGCGTGGTATGGCATTTTTTGCATAAAACAAACGCACTTCCAGCAACTTTTCCAAGTGACCGTCCGAGCCCGTCTCCAAACAATGGCGCAGCGATGGATGCTCCCATCCTGCCACCTGAATAAAAATAAAAATATTTAAAAATAAAAATAAAGGAAAGCTAAATTTTAAAAAACTCACAGTAATACTGCCCAAATTTCTGTCCAACAATACGACCAAGTGTGTGAACAGTGTTGTGCTTTGTTCCAGCCTTGTAGTCCTGTAAAAATAAGAATAATTCATCATTTATAAAAAATGATTACCTTTTCAATTGCGTCCACTATCCATTTCAGATCGAATAGGACAAAAATCACCGAGCGAGCCTGAAATCGGTTGCAAATTACTATGTTAATATCAAATTTTAAAAAAATCAACTCACCCTATGATCGTTCAACAGATCCGGAGTATCCATATTTGCAAGAGATGATTGACCTGCACTAGCACGTTTGCCTGAATCTAATCAGATTAGCTTATTTATAACCTTTGCATGGGTGCATCCGTTCAGACCAGATGAGCCAGAGGGCACGATTATGACTTGCTGCACCTCCGATCTTCTCTCTCGCTGGTTAGAGAGGGTGAGAGACCATGAGATATGGAGAGAGTTAGAGATTGGTCTTCCAGACATTCGAGGATTGGGCTGTTCCGATCTGTCCGAACATAAACCCTCACTCAGGGTCCGCCGCATCAGTTTTTCCCCTGTATTTTTCGCATATTTCCTGATTTTACCTTCATAACTTCCAGACAAGATGGTCATGGACCCCAAACTCGCCCACGCTCTCCACCTCGCTCAGGCGCTCGGGTTCCCCAACCAGGCGAACCTGACAAGCGAACGGAACCAGGACATGTTTGGGGAGCTCATCGACTACCTCGGCGTTCCTGCGCCTCTAGTTAATCTGCCTGAGCCCAAGCTCGAGGATCTCCTGCCCGTCTCCGAGTCACTGAAACTGGCCAAGGTACTCATCAGCAGCTCGACGATCCCCAAATCCTTCGTCAACGATGACGCCATCAACGGCGACGTCATTCCTGTAGGAGACGCCTCGAAGTTCATGACGGCATTCATGAACGGATACAAGGCGAGCATGGGACTGAAGCAGGAGAGCAAAGTGGTGAGTCGCATTTACAATAATTATTAATCCTCCAATTTTTCATGTCATTTTGGTTGCATTAGCACATTAGCAATCTCTTTCTAGCACATGTGTTCTTTGGGTTAGTGATGAACAATTTTGGTTGATACTTGAAATCTTCTATTAAAGGCATTGAACTAAAAAATTCTGCAGGAAGTAGGCCTAACGAATTATAATTTAATTAAAAGTAGTGGATCGTTTGCAGACGAAGCAACGCGTCGCTCTCGCTCGTCGCCGCGCTTTCTCCTCCCAAGTGAAAGACATGCACTTCATGGACAGACAGTGCATGTGGGATGACCATGTGGTTCGTACTTATTTAACGGCATATTCATTTGTGGGCTTTTTTGTTTGCTGATTTCTATTATTCTGATTTTCCTGTGGGATGAGCATGCATGTGATTTACTTTCCTACTGGCTTCCTTTCCTTTTATTTTCTCAACTGTTATTACCATTTCCAGCTCAATATCCACCGCACCGCCCTCGCCGACATCGAGGAGTACGTCTCCCTTCTAAGACAGAAGATCTGGATCCTCGAGGAGCACATCATCTTGGCTGATAAGGGCCTGCCCACGCTACCGCACAGCGAAGAGGAGGTAATATAATAAATAATAAATAAAAAATATTTTTAAAAATTTCAGAATCAACTCTACCGCAAGCTGCTCACACAGTATGATGTCATTGTCGCGAACATGAAAACAATGTACGAAACGCTGAATAGCAGGAGAAGAGGCAAGCAGTCTGGTGAAGTGGTGAGTTATCTGATTATTTATGAAGTTTCCCTTTCCTGCCTATTATTCTAATAAGTCTGACGACTATTGACGCTAGGTGTTAGCTATAGTGATGAGACCGATGTGATATCAAAGGAAAAAAGGAGAAAAAGAGTGGAAAGAAGTCTGGAGAAGTGGTGAGGCGCCTGATCATTGTTACAATTAGAAATGACTGTAGTTTTGTTGACAGCGCCAAATAAAGCGACATTCTTCACTGAAACTTTCTTGTTTATCACAGGAACTTGTTTTGAAAATACAGTGTAACTGAGAATAATATCAAGAATTCCAGACCGAACTCGCGAATCAGATCCATAGCAAGCACATGGAAGCCCTTCGCCTGCAGAACGCGTCTCTTGATCTACAGAAAAAACTGCGAAGTCGCTACAACAAGATTAACGTGGATATTGAGACGAGAAGCACTATCAAGACGGATTGAATTCTTTGCTACTGAAACTTTTCAAATTTCTATTTTATTCCCAAATATTGATCTTTTTTCCCTCGAATTAATAACACCTTTGTATCACCTGTTTAATGATAAAGATGTATGTAAACGTTTCTTGCACTGTAGAAGAAACTAAGGAGTTGATGCAACAAGATTGAGGTGGATATTAGAGTTAGAAATTCGGGTAATCGTCTCTTCATTTTTCACACACTCTCTTACTGGTCAGAGAGGCGAGAGAGCGTGACGCAAAGAGTTTATTCTCATCCACTTCACGATAACAATTATTCCACTCGCACGCATGATCTGTGGTATTAACACGCTTTCGTATTCGATCACATTCCCAATGTTATTCATGTTTGCAAAACTGTTTATACGTTAGAGTACTACTTCGCCAGGAGCTGAGTTTTATCTCCTTCAACTACACGATAACACCATCCAGTTCAAATCAAACCATGACAAGAATCAGCGAGTATCCTCTACTGATACGGTAGATTGAGGCTTATGACTGTAAGGTACATGATAATACGATGACACAACTAGGCGACAAAGGACAAGTGAAATTTAATGATACACATTATAATCAATGGGAAGGTAGTTTAGTTCTAATAGAAAAAAAAGGTCGCATAATAATGGTTTGCTGTGGATCGTGGTTACTAGATCGTCGGTCACAGAAGAAATAATGGTTGAAGTCACTCGCTTTATTCACTATTGCACCTGCTCCATTGCAATTCTCATCAACATCTTTTTTTTTTGCTTTCTGTTACCGAATTTGCCAAATCTTTCCCGATTTTCAGAATAATGGACTCTGATCGTTGCTAGCTTGAAAAATTCAGAGGACGCTTTCAAGTTACATGTATCAGCATCGCCTTAAAAAATATTATCAGGTTCAAGAACATTCTGCTTCACTTTTGCTTCATTTTGCATGGTCACTGCTTGCTGCTCGCATTTTTTAAAGATTCTTTTCTTATTTGCTCTCGGTGTTTGCTTCGTTGTGTTTTTTAGCCATAATGTTAGCTAGACGCGTGTGAGATAGCTAAAAATCACATCGTTTAATTTTTTAAAAAATTGTCACCCCGCAACAACAACAATTTCCTGCTACCGCCCCCTCTTTGCTGTGTGGCTGTCGGATGACAAATTGATTATCCCTGACTGATCACAACATTTGCAATCCGCTGAATGTCATTCTGAACACTCGCTCGGATCTTTACCTTTCCTCACTCGAAACACCTGCCGCATCCACATGCACTCATTACTCCTAGTTTTACCCGTTCCACCAAAACATGGACAACCGAAATTTTATCGATTATGAACTTCACGAAGTCATCCGAAGCATTCGCCAATGTTGCGTTACCTCGACCCCCACGCGCCCTGGTATAAGCCTGGGGGTCGAGGTGCGGACCCTTGGACAGGGATGGTTAAGAATCTCATCCGTAGCTGGCTTAGGCTCAGGCTTAGTCTTGGCCTCTCAGCCTTAGCCATAGGCCTCTCTGTATTCAAGGGGAAGAGCTGCGGTGGCGGGACTGTTTTTATTAGAAAAGTACCTATTTAATAAAGGCACCTTTCTATTTTCGAGGCTAATTTTTGAGACCTTTCAATTTTTGGAACAAAAATTTGGGACCCTTCTGTTTTTATCGCCTGGTTTTGGAACCTCGCTTATCGCTATTGGGACCTTTCAATTTCATCGGACCTTGCTATTTGTTAGGACCGCCCTATTTTCAAATAACATTGGGAGTAATATTTTGGACTATTTATTTTGGGACCTTTCCATTTTTGGGACTTTTGGGACCTTTCTATCGTTTCAGGGACCTTTCTATTATTTTAGGGACCCTTCCATTTCCTAGGGACCCCTCTTGTACAACAGAGCCCAAGTTTTCGCCCCACTCGTCAACTCAAAAACACAAATGTCCCATTTCAAAAAATTATACACTCAGTAGAGTTCGAAATACGTAGAAATTCATTTGGCACACTCTCTCATCCGCCAGGGAGGTGTACATGCCGTTGCCTATATGACATATTGCTTGCTGCTCGCATTTTTTTCATTTCGTATTTGCTCTCGGTGTTTGCTACCTTGTGTTTTTAGATATGATGTTAGCTAGACGCGTGTGAGATAACTTAAAATCACATCGTTTAATTTTAAAAAAATGCCATTGTCACCCCGCAACAACAATAACTTTCTTACAACCGCCCCCGTCGTTGTTGTGTGGTTGCCTGTGGGGAAATCATTTTGTATTATCCATATATCGTGGTTGGATTCCTCTCAATCTCGTAGAATCACAATGCTCACGCGCATTATCCACAACATCGCCTGCACCAGTGCAGTTCTCATCAATATTCTGCTCGTGTCAATAATTGTCCGGAGAACGCCGGATAACCTGCGGTAAGATCACTTTTGAGAAAAAGGAAAAAAAAATATTGCAGAAGCTACTCGATAGTTCTGCTGAGCTTTGCCTACATTGAGACGGCCACTGCAATTTCATCCGGACTCGCGTTTCAACGGTGCGAGAGCATCATGGAGACGAGATGAACAGAAAATCTTCAGATTATTCGGCTCTGCGCAATATCTTCTGATGGAATTCACCGGACTTTGCCAGATTTCGGGTGCGTACAAGGGATGGCAAGGGACTCCCTTCATTCTGTCTGCTCTCTCACCGGTCAGAGAGGCGAGATAGTGTGCAGAATGAAGAGAGCGAGCATCCCTGAATTTGTTTTTGGAGGGTCGAATAATTTCTGCACTTGCGTATTCTCCATCATGTTCCACGGCCACTGCCAATACCTGGTGCTACTTGCTTTCGGCTTCTGCTACCGGTTCGTTAATATGGTACTGCTGGAGTTCTCCATCCGTCCTCTGCGCTTGCCCGTTTCACGAAGTGTATCTCAACCATTCTTCAGGGGACCTCCACAAATGCCGGCATTTTTTTAAACTGTGTTTGCACTGACATCTGAGATAACGCAATATCTTCAGGTACTACGTCATTCGATTTTCCTCGCCTACTAATGCGATGTTAAAAAACCCCGAAAAGATCGGATCAGAGTTGATCAAATCGAGTCGAGCCAGTCGAGGCCTCGCCTCATAGACTCGAGACGAGTCAAGAAGTCGAGCGGCTCGAATTTGAAAACTCGGCTCGAGTCAGCCCGACCGCGAGAGAGAAGACTCGAGCCGCTCGAAGACTCGAGTTAGACTCGTCAGACTCGAGTCAGACTCGAGTCTGAGAGGCGAGAGATAAGAGACGGCAGAGAAAGGCTAGAGGCGAGAGTGACGAGAGAGTGTTGTGTGCGAGGAGAGTCGCCTTCCCTCTCTCCCCATTTGCATGCCTCTCTCCTTCCCAGACTCGAGTCTGACTCGAGTCTACTCGAGTCTTCGAGCAGCTCGACCCTTCTCTCTCGCAGTCGAGCCGCTCGATCGAGTGTCGAGTCAGGTCGAATCAAAATAAGGGTTTTCGAGGACGAGGCCTCGAGTATCGAGCATGCTCGTTTTTACCAACCCTAGATCGGATCTTTGACATCGAGCCTGTTAAAAAATTGCAAAGATCCGATCTTAAATTTGAATTCCCGCAATTTCTGTTTTTCGTTAATAACTCAGCTACCAATCAACCTAGACACTTGAAAATTTCAGAGGATGTTTGAACCAGTATAATGCACTTATATTTCAAATTTCAAGTCTCTATCTACTCTGGGAGGCGAGATAATTGCAAAGTTGTCTCATTGTTCAGGCAAAGACGCGGTCTTCTTGATTTGAATTCCCGCATTTTTCGTTTTTGCTAATTATCTCGCCTCTCGGAGTAGATAGAGACTTGAAATTTGAAATATAAGTTCATAATACTGTTTCAATCATCCTCTGTAATTTTCAAGTGTCTAGGTTGATTGGTAGCTGAGTTATTAACGAAAAACAGAAATTGCGGGAATTCAAATTTAAGATCGGATCTTTGCAATTTTTTTAACAGGCTCGATGTCAAAGATCCGATCTTTTCGGGGGTTTTTAACGCCACATCAGGCTAAACTAATCGCCTCGCTTATTCTAATATACGCCCCGACAGTGCTTATCTATGTGAGAATTGCGTTCAATTTCTATAATTTCTACAACTCATTCAAGACGAAACTCAGTGTCACGCCACAACTTGCAGTTGCAGAGCAGAGAAAAGTTATGGCTATTGAATACCCAGCATTCGACTACGAATCTCATTCCGCTTATTTCATGGGTATTCAAATCTTGCTGCTGCTACAACAATAGACCCTTACAGCCTTCGAAAAACAAGATATCCGGATTGCCACTCTGTTCCTTGAGACCGCAATCTTGCCCCTGTATGTCATAACAGTTGCGGTGTCCGTGGCAGTTCATCGATTGCTAAAGGCAAATTTGAAAATGAGCGAGACAAGCAAGAAAATGCACAGGGAAATCATGAAGGTCTGCTGTTTTTTCTGTATTTTGTAGTCGTAATAAATAATTGTTCAGGGATTAATCTGCCAATCATTGATGCCTAATCTGTATGTACTAGCAATCGGCTATACTGTGTTACAGAGATTGAAGATGGTTGAGGACTCGGAGGAATCAGGATACTTTTCGGTTACGGTAAGGTCATTTTAAATTTCGAAAGTGTATTTTAAATGCGTTATATATCAGACCGGAGCAGTAATAATCGCTACTAGCCCACTCATCACGATGTACTATATCAGACCTTATCGCCAGTAGGAACTTTCGTTGATTTGACTTTTTTGTAGCAAACATGTTGTCCCTTCTGAATCGTCAAGTCATTTTTCGGTTGCATTGCTCCAGTAACATCGCCGAAGAACAGCCAAACCGACTCTACGAACAGGAAGCTAACTGTTGAGATACGACGAACTCAATTCTGATTAGACTTTAAAAGAGCAACCGTCTGACTCTCTCATTTCGCAATGCTCAGAGAGCGTGGAAAGAGAGTCAGATCATACCTCCTTTGAAAGATAACTCAACAACTCGTTGTATGAGAGGCAAATC
>LS578072.1:329685-340392 GCA_900490775.1 Pristionchus maxplancki
TGCTACGAGCTTGAGGGAGTATAAAGCGATGAATAAACAAGATAAAGCAAGTAAAGCTAAAAATCCAAACACGTCAATTAGATAATACTGAACGAATGATAACTGTGCTCCATAATGGTCGAATCGTCGATGAGGCCCGTACTTGACCATGAATTCCATGTTGCGGACGAATATCTGGAAGGATTTCAGTGACCTCGGGTTCGACTCCCGGTCTGTGCATCAACTTTTTCCTACAAAAAAAGTTGTAAGTGCAGTTCGGTTATGTATCGCCGTTGTAATAACCCTCAACAGATGGCTACTAAAAATTAATTGGTTATTGCCTGAAATGGTCTTTCCCCTGAAAATAATATCATTTCTAAACGGTCTCCCCTCATTCCGGTTACACTTACCCGCGTATTATTTTGTTGCAGCTTGGGAATAGTTAAATAATTATTCGATACTCACATCCTTCATGCTGAACGGCCGGTCGGCGATCATGTGAGCTAGTGTCTCAGCGTTGGTTTTGTAGCTAAAATGGCGATTTTTGAGATTTAAAACACAGTCTGAAATAACTAGCTTTCTCACTGCTTAGACCCCACATCAGAACAATACTGACCTCTGGTCGTTGAGCACTTTCTTGATCGCATCTTCCAGCGGGCCCAACCTTCCGAGATCGTCCTTGTTGAGCATTATCCCAACGCCGTTGCGCTCGACCTGGGATTTATTTCATATTTAAAATTAGAATTTGGAAATTCTCTTCTTCCCCCTTCCATTGCCATACCTCCATTTTTTCGGAAAAGGGAGCAAGAACTTTTCTAATTTCCTAGACCAACGAAATCAGTGGAAAGTGAATGCATTCTCTAGTTGTAGTCTGCACGTAGATCGGGCACTCTTTCTCTTTTCCTCACTCTAATTTTTCACTTTCGATGCACAAGGTAGATACACTAGACTGAATTTCATTATCGAACTTAATCACTAATTAACCTGTCTCGCGTTCCTTAACTGATCAGCGGTGACACCAATGCAGATCAGTGGGATTCCTGAAAGAATAATATATTTTTTATCCGAATCGTCCAGTTGAAATTCACTGAATCCCATTGTATCGTCATTCCTTTACCGAACCGGTGAAACATAACCAGACGGACACAGGTTTTTATTTCTTATTTGGCTAATACTGAATGTAGTTCCCATAATAGTTATTATAGTGAGAAATCTGTTATTGATGGCCTAATAATGGCCATAGACAAGCGCTCACCTGCCCCCGCCGACTCCGTAATACTGCCCTGTCCTCCGTGCGTGACGAAAGCAGTGAGGCGAGGGTCGTCTGAAATGATTTTTCGTATTTTCGAAAATACTTTGTTATTGTTTTGGTTATTAATAATTAACAATTACGCAGTAGATCATGCTGCGGCGCCCACACGGTCTCCACGAGGTTGTCGATGCCTGCGGAGATGTTGTGCTCCGGTTTCTGGAATATTTAATCTAGTCTGGGACGACTTCTGATTCTGAATCGTGACCTCTCAGGCTTCTGAATCGAGGAAGCTTCTCAATAGAATTGCGAAATTCTGAGGTTGAGGACCTTTTAGCTACTATACAGTAGTTTTTCCTATACTACAGCACTCAGATGACGCATTGAGAAGCTACCCAATCTTTCTATTTTGAAATTGCTGTGAAACCTATTTAGCAAATCCAAAATATTTTCCATTTGTTCAAGTACCTCATACTTCCACACGAACGTCACATCGGGCATTCTTCTGGCCGTTTCTCGGATTGTTTCTTTATACGCCGCGGGCATAAGATGCGATCTGAAACAGGAAGTAGACGAGATCCAGACCGACTGTCTCAAATCAACATGTCGGTCTGGATCTTGTCACGCTCAATTTAATCGATAATACAGCGAACGGAATGTATAACAGACTAATTTGTCCTAGTCAAGATCAACGACCAGTGACAGGATGGAATCCAGGATGGGATGGAATCCTGTCACTGGCCGCGTGATCTCTAAATGATCAGGCTCGTGAGAGTACTTAAAATATGCTTGGATACTAACTTGACGAAGGTTCCGAAGGATAGAAAGACGGTCTGATTGCGACGAGAGAGGACGGAGGACCAGTACTGAAAATTTCACTAAGATTGCTTATTCTCAAGGTTGTCAAATCAATAACAATACGTGTTTTCCTACTTTGTTTGCCTAAAAATCACCTCGTCCAGCTCATTATGCCCTGCATGCACACTAATTCCCCCGATGTCGATCACTCGAGGGGAGGTCACTTTAGGGAAGTCCGCCAATGGGTCGGAATTCATGAAGACGAGCGAAGACTTGGCCATGAGGTCCTGAACGAAATTGGAAATTATTGTTGTATTTTCACCACTGATGAACTTGGAACTATTGAATTTTGCAGTTTCACTTGGTTTTCATAATCCTGCGAAACATAGGCCTGTTCCAACTTTTTCATATCGATAGTACCCCTACTGATGGCTGGCTCACCCTCATGTTTGGCGCATTATCATTGCTTTTAAAACTGACAGAGGTTGACATTGTAGTCTAATGGCTAATCACCCAACCAAATTATGTCGTATTTATAGCTCACCCTCATGTTCGGTGGATTGCTGAGGTTTTTCTCGAATAAGGCCTGATACAGGCCGACATTGTAGTCCACGAAGTTGTCCATTCTGAGGTAGGCGAGTGTGTTGAGCACCCGATCGATGAAGGACATCCGATCGCCAGCTGTCCCGCCCATCATTGCTGGAATACATCCAATTGAGACCTACACAGTGTTTCGTAACGTATGCTCGTGAGATTTTCTCAAAATGGGAGAAATGGGGTCGAAATTGATTATATTAGCAATGGATTCAGACTATAAGCATATCCTATCGCCAGCCGTACCTCCAATCGTGGCTGAAACGTTACGATTTCAATGATTTATCTGACAAATCTGACATTTTTAACCGAAATCCTGTAGTATTTACATACTCTTCTATACAATGGGCTCATGGAAAAGAAGAAGATCAAACTAACACGGAATGTACGCGGTGTTGACAGGAACTTGAGTGACACTAAAGAGCCCGTCGAACATCGCCAGTGAATTGGTAGTGGCGTACTTCGTAATGCCCAGCATGTGGAAGATGCCTGCAAGTCGTTAGTCAGTTCTCGATCAGATCTGACCCCTACCGTATCCGCAACTAAATTAGTTCACGATAACCTAATCGCCTACCGTATCCACAGCTGTCCCAGGTCTCCGTGAATCCCGCGTCGAAATGCTCATCCCTCAGCTCATCGATCAGTTCGCGATCCGCCAGGGTTACTGTAAGGTGAGTGCTGTAGGGAACTGTACTTGATAAAAATTGATAACAAACCTTCGCACTGGTCGACCCACGCCTGGAAGAGCGGGTAGAATTCCTGAATTAATTATTTATTAGTTAGTAATTAATTGTTTAATTACTCTAATCTGTGTGAAGACATCGGCGCTTTGCCACACAGTAGAAAGGGCACCTTTGCCCGAGTTTGCGCGATGCTGGAAGTCAGCGGACTTGGGCGCTTGAGGCACCTGAAATAGTTTATTTGAGTTCGATAGCGACCACCGATCAACACAGCGCTGTTCGATTCTGATTTCGCTAATGAGTGAAACATAAGTTGATAATATCTGACCTCAAGCACCCTGGCTTTGGTCTTGGGCGACCCGACGAGCAAGTCGGTCCGAGGAGAGAGCATTACCTGGATTAATTAAACTTGGAAGGCTGAAATCTCCTCATCACCTCAAGGAAAACGCATTTTTGTACAACTTTCGCCACTCTAATATATTATATGAACCATTCCAACTACAATCTAGACTCACTTTCGACTGGATTTGGAGGGATATGAGAGGAATAAGTAAATGTGGATCCACTCACCACTTCATGTCCTTCATCAATAAGAGCATCACTGAGACGGGACATGTAATTCACGTGCGAATTTCCGAATTGTGGATTGAAGACGAGGAACTTGAAGGGTGCTCCGTAGCTGGATATTAGTAGAAGGACGAGGAGGGAGATCATTCGGACTGAAATGATGATGGGGATATCGTAAAAGAGTTTGAAAAGAGTGATTTGCTGGCAAAAAAAGGAGGAAGCTGAAATGAAGACGAGATACAGATGACGGTAATTGTAAGTGCCATGATGACAAAACAACCAACAGCGTGGAAAGATCATTGGAAATGAGGAAGTGTACTGACAGTATCGGGAATAAGGGAGAATAAATTCTAAGAAAGACAAAGGACATACTATTAGTTCAGAAATAGAATATGCCAGCGAACTCTGTAAGTTCTCAAAGAGATTAGACGAAGGAAGTTTTCTGGCAGCTAGCGAATAAGAGGAAGCACCTCTGAAGTGATTATCAGTGTGAATAGAGAAGACCATCTATCAGAATGAGGCGGCCGGTCCGCAACAAAAGAGTTTCTGACAATGAGGAGTCTACGCCCAGTGGAGACATCACTACAGAAGATTACGAGGAAACGTCAGTTCGCTGGCTGTCAAGTGAAGCAAAGATCTGTCCATCGCTTCGCTCTCTGATAAATCATGACTTCCTTATAGATCGGTGCCACACTAGAACACTGTAGATTATGACTGAATCATAGTCTCGACTCGGTTGATTCGCACATGTAAGCACAGTCGAGTCTGGAGTAGGCTTCACGCGAAATGACTCTCTCCAATTCACACACTATCTCGCCACTCTGACCAGTGAGAGATTACGCAAATTATAAAAGATGAGTTCTTGGGAAGCCATCCTTAATATGGATCATGACTCAGATAAGCGAGATGTGTGCGAAATTAGGAGATAATTTCTGAGAAAGTGAAGTCTGAAGTGGAGACTCTGGACCTTCGTGCTAATCCATAGATCACTCTCTCGATTTCGCACGCTCTCTCGTCGAAATTCGGGATGACCGGTGATAAGAGATAAGGAGCACGTGCGTCATTAGGGCTGTCACTCCGTTTAGGAGCACCGTACTCTAGTCCGCATACGCGGAAGGACTACGATAGCCACAAACACTTGGTACGCGCGCACTCAATTTGCTTAGTACTTTTCCGTTTGATGGACACTCTACTGCCGCTCCAAATGGAAAACAAGAACAGAACTGAGATGGCTATGGAGGAAGTGACCAGGAAGGTTTTGTTAGTGTTAGCACTGCGTTTTGTTAGTGTGTGAAGGTATGGGGAATATTGGAATGAGTTGAATCAAGTAGAAAACACGACAGGGCGTAGGAAAGGGAAAGTACAGATCACTCAGGGAGGGGTACTCCCGATCACTACAACTTCAGTAATGTCCACTCAACTGGTCGGAATTGTCCCGCCCAGGAAATCACCTCTTAATCGGAAAGAAGTCTCTCCATTTCGCACAGCCTCTCACTGGTCTGGTGATGAGTTCGTCAAACTTTGAACGGTCAACTAACAGGCTTATCACAGTTGATTGAGCACGGAATAACAGTGAGCAGTAGAGTTCGAAATACGGGTTATCGTCTCTTCATTTTGCACATACTCTCGCCTCTCCGACCGGTGAGAGAGTGCACAGAATGAAGAGACGATTACCCGTATTTCGAAGTCTAGTGAGCTGGACTGTCGTGAGAACGGTGATCAACTAACAAAGCGAAACTAACAAAACTCAAAGAGGCATGGATAATTGAGAGCCTTATCTCATACTAACAACTCTGATCGAACTGATCTGAACAATTTTGAGCAACCAATCGTGTAAAATTTTAGCGATTTCTCAATTGCGAGAAGAAATTCAAAAGATGAGAGAACTTTGACCACAACAAACAACATGTAGAAAGTGAAATCAACCAAAAAAAACGGGCAAATGATTACGAAGTAGGTGGATTCGACAAATTACCCGCCGATGATAGAAAGGAAGAGCAGTCGGCTTCAATAATAGCCAGAAAAACCACAACAACTGTTTGAGGCAGGCTACATGAATCTTGGCAAAATTTTAGCAAAAATAATGATAGACATGAGATAATTGACGAGTGATAGAAAGGAAGAGTGATATCCATTTGATCCCCCGATCTTTATCGCGAGCTCTGATCTAATAACCAGAAAGTAATTGATGTAGAACACCTAAAATTCTCAACCAAACAGTTATCACGATCATTTACTATCCACCCATCTTACGCGAAATCATTCATCTTTCACATAAGAGCAAGAAGTACAACATTTTCTTTTTTTTCAAGCTCTAGACTACGTGCAACGCTCAAGTATCTTAGAAGGTAAGATTCGTCAATTACCCTCCGATGATAGAAAGGGAGAGTAATATCCCATTTGATCCTCCGATCTTGATCGCGAGCTCTGATCATCTCTGCACACTATCATTTCATTTCGCTCGTGATCTTTAACGCCAAATTGTACCAATTTGAGCTTTTTCTCCCTTTGTCATCATTAGGCTTCGAAAGATGAGAGTCGTAGAGAAGTAGTCGTTGAAATAGCACACTTCGCCAGTGATTTTTAGCGTCAATTTAGGCGAGCTTTTTGTGATCATTTGTCTTTGAAAGGCAATGAAAAAACAGTGGCGAGAGGAGATAAACGATCAATTTCTTTATTCCTCCTTCCTCTTGATCACTACAACCTTATTAACTGCTGATACACCAGCCATAAGCACGTAATAAGTGGCAACCAATAGAACGATAAGTGAAAGTAATGCTGTTGCTGCCACAAAAGCGATTACATCAATCAGATAATACTGGAAGAAGTTCAAGTGCCGTCCGTAGTGGTCCAGTTGTCGTAGGGGACCGTGCGTGGCGAGGAATTCTATATTGCGCACGAATATCTGCAAAAATCACGCATCGTTTTCAAATCGGCCATTTCTGCAACGAAAATCTACATTTTGCGCACGAATATCTATAAATGCACTGTTGTTTCTCCTAAATTTGAGAGAATTTCGAGTGAGATTAACTATTCAAGGGCGATTCGCGCTGCACTGAGATATTCGGTCGGGTTCTCTGGTCGCCTAGTAAGAATTAGCTCGAGAGATCGAAAGAGAGAGGGAGGAAGAGGGGATGAGATCACTATCATTTACCAGCCGCCCCCGCTTGCATGAGAGGTGATAACTAAGAGCAAGCTAGTGACAACATTGGTTACGGTTTTGGAAGATATTTGAAATTCAGTTTTGCCATATTTGAGCAGTTTGCAACCACTGGGACAGATTTTAATAGTGATCTCCGTCTATCTCACGTCTTTCATTGAGAAAGGCCTCTCTCTGATCATCTTCCTGATTTGCACAGCACGCTCGCGATATCTGATGAGAATTTTTTATTTTTGTAATCAGAACCCTAACAGAAACACAAATAATCATGACCATTGAAGACAAAGAGCGAGTGAAACGTATTTATCGCTTTTAACTTACTTGTTTGTGCTCAGAATCTGCCTCACTGCTGCTTCCAGAGCATCAGGAGTTGATAGCTCCGACTTCTCGAGCATCAGGCCGATACCTTAACTAATTAAGTTGATTAATTAACTAATTAAAATTAATTACCATTTCTCACAACCTGGCGCGCGTTTCGGTGCTGATCGGCGAGGACGGGAATGACGACCAAAGGAAGGCCTGACATTAATTATTGGTTAAATTATTAATTATAGGTTGCATTGAAATCTACAAGTCTACACATACTTCAAATCACCAAAATCATGAAACTCAATTGAAACCTGGTAGAATGGACGAATGAAACAAACCGGCATCTATCGCTTCTGTAGTGCTTCCTTGACCGCAATGTGTGATGAAAGCAGTGAGTCGAGGGTCATCTGTAAATTAATTAAGTCCATGCCATTTCAGAATTACCCGCGACATTCGTAGTCGACTATAACACCCGAACTTGGAAAGAAAAATTCACTTGAAAGTACCCACAAGATTGGGTAATTCGAATAGTGCTCAGAGTAACCAGAGATCGCATTCAACAGTACGAGTAATTCTCTCATCACATTTGCGTTCTCTCTCTCCATTCGACCTATCGCGATAGTGCGCGAAATGTGGAGACGGCCACCCGATTTTCGACCACTTCCTAACACGCGAAAACAAGTGCATAAATGGGAGAGGTTAACGATGGGCAGCGATTGTAATTCGACAGTTGATGGAGGGCAATTTAACAGTTAAAAATTTCAGGTTTTCGGGATGGACGAAGAATCAGTTGGGGACTATAATGGGGTTAGCAAGAGAATTCATCAGACGAGAAGTTAGAATAAACTCACGTAGAATATCCCTTTGCGGCACCCAGGTATCATACCTTTCGTTTTCAACTGTTCAATGAAAGACTTGAAAGTTTCTGAAACTTTCATCTCTTTCAAAACGAGTTTGAGCTTCCCAGCCAATTTGGCGGGTATTCCTTTTAATACTGTGTTTACAATATTCGATTTTCATAAGCAGGACTCAAAATAATTAAATTCGTTCAGTATGTAAAGCAGAAATGACAATAATAATATGGCAAAATTGCCCGTGAATTTTTCCTATGTTTAGCAGACTTTCAGCAGCTTTTTCAGAGGCGCATTTCTAGTGCACGGTCCATTGAGGCGAAAGTGCGTCGTTGACGTCAATCTTTTATATTTAAATCGCTGTTTTCGTTCTGTTTGTTGATTCCCAACATTGCATTGAGGTCGTCAATCTTCCCTTTGACTGCGTGGCGACGGAGTGAGTGCATCAGCGGCAGGATCGACTTCTCGATTCAGGTTGACATTTCTCTCTTTGTTCTTATCCTGGTTGTGTTGCTGGCCGTGTTTGAGCCATTGCAGCACTTCTTTTGGCTGCCGAGAAGCAACGAGTGAGTGAGGAGGGGAGAGCAGCGCCGATTCGAGGAGGTTTGCTCTTGCATTTACTTGTGGTAGACTGGTAACAAGCTGATAATCATCACCAATATCTGTTGCATGCTTTCCTTAACCTCGAATATCGACGTATTTATTTTATATTTACTGGAAATTTGTTAATAATGAAAGAAAGTATGTGATTCTCCCATTAACGTAATTACGAGGTGGAATCACGACCAAAAATTTAATACATCGACGAAAATTGAGCTCTCTGCAGGCGCCGAATCACTCGAACAGGTCCGTCTACCTCTCTTCTCGATTAAGGAAGCACGTAAACAAGTGTTTGGTTTGTTTTTTTAAATAAAAAATTGAATATAAATACAAATTAAAATATTCACTACCCCTAGGGTTTGTGTTATACTAATTAATTAATATCTACTCTTGCCGCTGGTTGATATACACGTCCTTGGGAAAAAGGAAAGGAAGCCGTGAAATGGTTCGTAATTTGGTTCACCCGTCTGTTGTGATTAGTGATCACTCGACGCCCAAACCTGTCTAGTGTTGTCTGCGTGAACGCCTTTTACTTATTTACAAACTTTCAGCCTCCTCCACTCGTTGCCAGCCGCGCATCTACCTGGATTTGCTTCACTCAGGTTAATTTTCCTCTATATCTGTCTTTTATAGAATTTGTAAAACCTTTAGTCAGCTTCGTTGAGGTTTGCGCCGCCTTCTCTTCGTCGAATCGCAGGCCGTTTCCTGCCTGAGGAGCAGCCGCATTCTTATTTTTTTGTTCTGTTAATTTTTTGTCACAGTCGGTATCCGTCCCTCGCGAGCCGTAAAAGCGCTCGTGACGGGTGCGGTCGGCATTCGTTTTGTCTGCGGGATTGTAGATTATTGGTGCATTATTGCACTTTTCTCATAGAATACTGTAAATGCATCCCCCCCCCTGGTTCCTGGTTCATTCTTTCATCAGAATTTACCTATTTACTCGCATTACTCTTGCTAACTTCAGGTATCTTTTCTATTTGAAATTATTTTATTCAACCCGCGATAATGTAGCTGGCCTTTCTTTGGGTTACTGTTAGGGTGGCGAAAACGACTCACGAATAGGGTTCTCTTATTGGAAAAAAATGGTTATTGGAAAATCGACCCCTCTCCCTCTCATTTTCCAATAGCCACGAATGAGTCACGAATGAGTCGTTTTTACAACCCCCTCGAGTCAGATTCGAGTCTGACGAATATTCGTACTCTCTCGTTTTAGGCTCCGTCCCCTTCGAATGAGTCGTTATATTTCGAGTCAAAAACGAGCCGGAGGTTTTCTCAGCTCTCCGTGGGTCAAATAACATAAATAAAACACGGTTGTAATCAGCTCGTCGAGCTCTATCGAATGATGTTTCATTTGAACAGAAATATTTATTTTTCGATTTTTCGGGTGTAATTTTTGGAGTAAAAGATGTGTTTCTGAAGTGTTTTTATGCCTAATAGTACTTTTAGTGGTAAGAGCAATGCATTTCCACCGTTAATAATGGCAAAAACAATTATTTTTCAAACAATTTCACACCCACGAGCGACTAAAATCGAAAATTTCAAATCCCGATTTTCTCATAAAATTTATGTGATTTTGATAGCGCTCGACGTGCTGATAACAACGGTGTTTTATTTATGTAATTTGGCCCACGGATAGCTGAGAAAACCTCCGGCTCGTTTTTGACTCGAAATAGAACGACTCATTCGAAAGGGGCGGAGCCTAAAACGTCTCACTCGGCGAGAGAGAGAGAACGCGCGCGCGTCTTTCGAGTACTCGAAAGAGGGGGTCGTAAACACGACTCATTCGTGGGTTGTTTCCGCCAGCATAGTTACTGTATCAATCATCATTATGCAATTTACGCTGACAGAATGAAGATGAATGTACAGTACCCCCCCCCCCCCTAGGAGGATGCAAAGATACAGATACAGTAAGCTAGAAGGAAA
>LS578072.1:340492-351320 GCA_900490775.1 Pristionchus maxplancki
CTTAGGAACCCCCTTCGAGGCGGAGGAGGGAGAGAGGAGGCGCGGGGGAGGGGGTTCCTAAACGTCACACATCGCGAGTTCCTAAACGGGGGTTCCTAAACGTCCCATCACCGACAAAAAATCAGAAGAAAAGGAAGATTTTAAAAAAGGAGCAACGCCGACTGATCCTCACGGAGAGAAAGGGGCTTGAGGTGGCAAGGATGGTGAATGGCGTACCTCAACAACGTCGACTAAACGATTTTAAAATTCAAATAAAGATTAACATAGAGGAAGATTAACCTGATTGGAGCAAATTGAAGTGGGTGTGCGGCGGGCAACAGACAAGAGGCTGAAAATTAATGAATACGTTAAATGAATCAGATTGCTATCGAAACAATATACTTTATTTAATATTCAAGAAAGTTAAAAGGACGTGTAAATCAGACGCGTGGCAAGAGCAGCGATTAATTAATCAATGTAACACAACCCAAGGGCTTGTGAATATTCTAAATTATTTTTTCATACTAAATTAAATACTATTTTATTTTAAAACTAACCTAACACTTCTTGTCGTCTCCAATTCGTAACCGTCGTGTGACCGCGTACCTGAAGAGAGCTCAATTTTCGTCGATGTATTAAATTTTTGGTCGTGATTCCACCTCGTAATTACGTTAATGGGAGAATCACATACTTTCTTTCATTATTAACAAATTTCCAGTAAATATAAAATAAATACGTCGATATTCGAGGTTAAGGAAAGCATGCAACAGATATTGGTGATGATTATCAGCTTGTTACCAGTCTACCACAAGTAAATGCAAGAGCAAACCTCCTCGAATCGGCGCTGCTCTCCCCTCCTCACTCACTCGTTGCTTCTCGGCAGCCAAAGGAAGTGCTGCAATGGCTCAAACACGGCCAGCAACACAACCAGGATAAGAACAAAGAGAGAAATGTCAACCTGAATCGAGAAGTCGATCCTGCCGCTGATGCACTCACTCCGTCGCCACGCAGTCAAAGGGAAGATTGACGACCTCAATGCAATGTTGGGAATCAACAAACAGAACGAAAACAGCGATTTAAATATAAAAGATTGACGTCAACGACGCACTTTCGCCTCAATGGACCGTGCACTAGAAATGCGCCTCTGAAAAAGCTGCTGAAAGTCTGCTAAACATAGGAAAAATTCTCGGGCAATTTTGCGATATTATTATTGTCATTTCTGCTTTAAATACTGAACGAATTTAATTATTTTGAGTCCTGCTTATGAAAATCGAATATTGTAAACACAGTATTAAAAGGAATACCCGCCAAATTGGCTGGGAAGCTCAAACTCGTTTTGAAAGAGATGAAAGTTTCAGAAACTTTCAAGTCTTTCATTGAACAGTTGAAAACGAAAGGTATGATAGATTCAATCAGATTGTCAATCGCTCGGGAGATGTTGTGTTCTGGTTTCTAGAAATAGTGCTTTTTTTATCAGGTAACGTAGAATCATCAGGTAACGTTCCATGCAATCAAAGCAGAAGAGAAGTAGTCTATGAAACATAACTCATTACCTCATACTTCCAAATGAACGTCACTTCGGGGAATCTTCTGATCACTTCAACGATACTTCTTTTGTATTGCTCAGGCATTAAATGCGCCTTGGCTACTGTCCCAAATGATAGGAATATCGTCTGAGGGCGTAGGTCAAGGATGGAAGACCATGTCTGGAATGTGATTCTACTATACAAAGATATTCGATTACTATTGGCGGGCAACAAACATAAGCTAGCCATGTCTGAGGCAAATTTCCTTCTGTTGGGCGAAATGTCTTTTTTTTCAACTCTCTTACTCTGAACAATTTCTCTAATCAAAGATCGGACGAGTGCACGGAATCGATGATGTGTGTTGTTATTTCTGGGTGATTAGTTAACTGATTTGAGCATTGACCGCACCGGTCGAGCAACGTAGTCGATAATCGAATCAGCGCGCTATAGTGTTCCTTGACTTAACGCGGAGTTGGGAATGGAAGTGTTCCCTACTCTCTTTGGGTAGGCGATCTCTAGTCTCAAATATGGACTCAATCAACCGTGAAAACCAGATTTCATGAAAAATACTGACCTCATTCAACGGCTCATGCTTCGACGACACCACGATTCCTCCAATATCCACGATTCTCGAAGAAGAAGGTCGAGGAAAGTCAACGAGAGGTTCGGAGTTGGTGAATACGAGGGAGTTTTGCTCCGTCAATTCCTGAAGTGGAAATATTGAATGAAAAAAAGGTTGGGTAAACGAACCGGAAGAGGTGGCAGACCGGGAAACTTATCGTAAACAATCTTTTCAAATCTCGGAAGGTGCTTTCTCCTGAAGTAATCCGAAACGACGAAGACGACGAAGACGACGACGATGTGTTGTGAAGGCGCTCGAAGAAAGTCATATTCTCGCCAGCTGTAGACGCCATAGTGCCTTAATTATTTTCATAAGCAACTAAATAATCAAATAAATATTTACATGGCACATAGGACGGGTTGGAAGGCGTTTGCGTATAGTGAAACCAGGCATCCATCATTGAAATTGACTCAGTCATCGCCCATTTTTCAATGCCCAGTTTGTGGAAGAGGACTGAAATTTTATTTATTTATTTTTTTGTTTACAAAAACAAAAAAAATTAACCAACTCGGCGCGCAGTTGTGAAACGATTCCACGTAGGCCGCATCGAACTTTTCAGCACGTAAGGCATCAAGCAAACCAGGCGTGGACAGCAAATCTGAATAATGTTGTTGATTTTTCAAACTTCTACCAATCTACCACTCATCTACCTCTCATCTACCTCTCAACGATTTCTTTAATCAATCTTGCTCATGAAATTCTTTCGAAACTCTTTCGAAAAATGAAAGAAAAGAACCTACTAATGCACATATCCGCGTAAATGTCGAACATGAACGTCCATGACTGAAAATAAAAAAATTAGAAGCAAAAAATATTTTTAAAAAACACGAACATTAAAGAATTCATAGACTGATTTGTCCTCCCAAACATCCGCGGCAATGTCTTCATTCATGAATTTCTCCACTTCCAAACCGCGACCCGATGCGGGAATCTGAAACACTTCTCTGATCACGTCAAATATAAAAAAGATATTTTAAAAAATGAACCTCAATAACTCTCGCTTTCTCTGTCATAGCTCCTCCAAGGTGTCTGTCGTAGACCTCGCTTAGCATTACCTGAAACTTTGAAGTTGGAAAATACAAAAGCGCATATAATTCTAACCACTTCGTGCCCCGCATCCACCAGGATATCCGTGATCTTGGCCATAAAGTTCACATGAGATTTAGCAAAGATTGGTGAATAGGCCAGGAATTTTAACGATGCAGCATATTGAAGTGCCAGGAGAACTATCAAGAGTGAGCTCCGCATCTCTATCTGGAAATGGAAATGGATTGGGTCTGAAAAGACAATTATATCAGGACAATTTCACAAGATGGCGAAACATTGCATGTGGAACATTGGAAAAACGTCAAAACAAAGTTAACAGGAACGCGAACGTCGAATTGCCGCCGAATCTTCAAAAATTAGGGTTTTCACTGGAAGGAAAGTAAGGAATGTTGTGTGTCGTTCCTCATTACTCTCATTATATCTCGTTTTCGATTACGATCGGCGAACAAAGTGTTATTTCCTGAGATTTGGTGTGCTCGTCTGGACAACTATCGTTGTCTGTAAATAAGTTGCTGTAAATTCTCACTATGTCTAGTGGGTAGTGTTGGTCTGGATAGGTTAAGATGTATCACGCAAAATTGTTCACACTACATAATTGGTCGATTATAGAACACTCATTATTTCGGGAACCTGTTCATTGAGTATGCTTATTTGGACAACTATTGTTGCCGGTGAGAAATATCCTGGAACATGCTCTCCATTGAATGTGTGTCCATTGAAGCATAGACTAGAAGAGTCTGGTAGACGTGAAAGTGTGTTCGATCATTTATCATGTTATCACCAAAACGCTCCCTGCAGATAGAGTTCACCCTGAGATCTATCAATCATTCTCATGTCATGTTGAGATCTATCAATGATCTAAGTGATCTAGTAATCGTGCAGAACTGTACATCGTATTCGACTACAACCACAACTTGTTCGTTCCTCATTTCTCTTTTACTGCAATCAGCCAATTAATCAATCATTATCATCATATATCTATAACTACTGTACTGAGATCACTGTAGTGCTTGCAATAACAGCCAGAACTAACTGAAAACACGATTATTTGCCCTTCCTCTTGATCACAATAACCCCGCTAAGTGCTTTCAGGCCAGCTCTCAGTACCCACGCTGACAAAAACAACACAACAGCAATTGAAAGTAGAGCAATAACAGAAACAAAGGCAATAACATCAACAAGGTAATACTGGAAGAAGTTCAAATGCCGTCCGAAATGGTCCAATTGTCGTAGGGGACCGTAAGTAGCGAGGAATTCCATGTTGCGAATGAAGATCTGGAATATCTTGTTTTTGAGTCCGTTCCATCGAATATTTCTCACCTCTTTCATAGGGAATGGCCTCTCTCTGATCATTTTCCGCACTTGAATAGCGCGCTCGCGATATCTGTAAAAATACGATTGCTATGATCTTTATTTGGTTTTGCCTCAGTTCTCGAAAAGTAATCAAGGAACATCAATTCCAATTGAATTGTAGTGTGAGTGAAACACATTTCGAAAATATGTAGGATTACCTGTCATTGCTCAGAATCTGCCTCACTGCCGTTTCCAGTGCATCGGGAGTTGAGAGTTCCGACTTCTCGAGCATTAGGCCGATGCCTTAATTTGTTAATTAGCTAATTAATAATCACAAATTAATTGATTACCATTCCTCACAATCTGCCGTGCATTCCTATACTGATCAGCAAGAACGGGAATGACGACGAGTGGGAGGCCTGCTATTTATTTGTTTAATATTTTATTCACACAATCTCGAGGGTCGATCGGAAGAACTGTCCTACTAAATGGGATATGATTTTGCTGAATCTCAACTGAACCCACTAAACCTATTTTGTAATCGAATATTCTGTAACGAACCTGCATCTATCGCTTCTGTAGTGCTGCCCTGTCCGCAATGAGTGATGAAAGCAGTGAGACGGGGATCGTCTGCCAATGATTTTCTATTAAATTTATTTTATTTTAAAAGACGAATTTAAAAGACACATAATTCAGCAAGAATACTCACGTAAAATATCCCTCTGCGGCACCCAGGTCGACTCGATCAGATTGTCCACTCCGCGAGAGATGTTGTGCTCTGGTTTCTTGAAATCGTTTCTTTATTATATTCTTGCAAACGTAATAGCTGAATCATCATTCTATTCTTTCAATGTTGAAGATCAGTAATCTATGAAACATACCTCATATTTCCAAATGAACGTCACATCGGGGAATCTTTTGACGACTTCGATGATACTCCTTTTGTATTGCTCAGGCATAAGATGTGCCTTGGCAACGGTCCCAAATGATAGGAAGATCGTGCGAGGACGGAGGTCGAGAAGAGAAGACCAGGTCTGATTGAATTTATCTAATGTCTCCGACTTGACTATCGTTATTTCCGCGTGATTTCTGATTGGAATAGTGACGCACTTCCAAGGTGTATTGTGGCAACTGTAGGGTCATGTTATTTCCAGACAAATACAGATAAATCGCTCGACTTTTGAAAACAGTGCAGTTCATGATTAAATTAGTAGTGTACCTATCTAATGAGAGGCGAAAAGTAAGGGCTAATGCAAAGTTATTTTCATATTTACGACCACCTTTTTAATAGTATTTGAATACATTCAAGAAACTCACCGCATTCAACGGCTCATGCTTCGACGAGACCACGATTCCTCCAATATCCACTATTCTTGAAGATGATGGGCGAGGAAAATCAACCAGTGGTTCAGAGTTGGTGAACACTAGGGAGTTACGACTGACTAGTTCCTGATAACATTTTATTTATTGAAACAAAAAAAGTTTCTCGATAATTCAGATGCAATAAAAATATAACGAACCGGAAGCGGCGGTAGCCCAGGGAACTTCTCATACACTATCTTCTCAAATCTGGGAACATTCTTCAACCGGAAGTATTCCGAAATGCAGAACACGTAGGTGTTATGGACCCGCTCGAGGAATGTCATGTTCTCTCCTCCACAGGAGGACATGATACCTGAATGAGGAAATTACATTTAAAATTTGATCCAGTGAACGTTTGCTATCACATAAACGTCTTGAATTAGAAGAAATTGGCTGACTCGGTACATACGACGGATTGGAAGGCGTCTGGGTGTAGTGGAACCAGTGATCAGTCATGGACAGAGTCTCGGTCATCGCGAATTTCTCGATGCCAAGGAGGTGGAAAAGGACTGAAATAATAGTGGATAATTTACCCTCGAAGATATCTGAGCGGCATTAGTTTCTCAGTACAATGCACCCTTTTATTAGCGAGTGAAACGTAACTCATCACTAATTGAAAAGTTCAAGCATAGCTTAACGATGATCATAACAATTCAGAAAACCAACTTGGGGCGCATGCATGAAACGATTCGACATACGCCGCATCGAACTTCTCTGCGCGTAGAGCATCAAGAAGTCCGGGAGTCGTGAGCGTTGCTCAATTTTTTGTAATGTTTATTTAGAAATGTGAGAAAAATGAATATTTCTATAAATAAAAGCTCACTGAGGCACATATCAGCGTAAACGTCCATCATCTCGCTCCAGGACTGCAAAAAAAATATTTTTTTAAATATTTTAATATATATTTTTAAATAAATATATTCTCTCCCTAACTTCACCTCGCGTGATCTCTCACCGGTCAGAGAGGCGAGAGAGTGTGCGAAATGGATAAACATACTTACACTCATAAACTCATAAACGGATTTGTCCTCCCAGAAATCGAGAGCAATGTCGTTGTTCATCCATCTTTCTACTTCTTTGGCTCTTTCAGTTTGAGGTATCTAAAGTTCGATGAGAAATTCGTTATTCGTTGTAACATACTAGTTGACTTCGCAAGAAGTATGCTTTTCATTTTGTACTTTCTCACCGATCCGACAGACGAGAGAGCATACAAGATGAGGAGAGTCATTTCAACTCCAAAATCGTAAAATGTAGACATTGAAAGTAAGCTTGACCTCGATAACTCGAGCCTTCTCTGTCATGGGGCCGCCCAGCGTCGTGTCGTAGACCTCCGAAAGCATTACCTGTGATATTTGGAGAATTAAAAAAAAATATTTTAACTTTTTTTTTGTATTTTAAAATTAACATTGCAAAAGTTGACGTAGATTTTTGCAAGAAGCGTTGCTTCATACACCATTATTCATGATTGGTAATTTACAGAAATGAACGTACCACTTCATGCCCCGCATCTACGAGCACGTCCGAAATCTTCGCGATAAAGTTGACGTGCGATTTGGCGAAAAGTGGATTGTAAGCAAGGAATTTCAACGATGACGTCAACTGGAGGATGATGAGGAGCACCCATATTAAGTAGCTCATCTGAAATCAGTTTGCAAACAAAACAGCAAAATAAATCACCGACCGGGAGTCGAACCCGACGCACCCGCGAACTGGGCAGGAACACTACCACTGCGCTACCGTGTAACTAGCCAATTTGCATGAGAACGCCGACAGACTTGCTGTTTCGTTGCTCATGTCCCTTGACCATCGAAACAACAGGCCTGAGATAATGGAGGGGATATCAGGCGATCAGAGGGATTTACAATGCCGCATCAGTTGAGATAGTGATCAGCATGTGGGAGTAACACGGAATGAGTGAGGTAAGGGTTAAAGGTTAGTCTAGGCATTCTGGGCTAGAAAATAGTGGAAGTTGAAAGAGTTGGCAACGATAACAGGAACTCGAATTCTTCCGGGACGAATTAGTGTGGCAACGTAGAAAATTAGGGTTATCCGTGGAAGAAGGAGGTGTGTTTTGATCAATCATCGAGTAATCATCACTACTTTCTTCTCAGGATACTGGTTTTCGATTAGGATCCTTACCGAGGGTACACAGTTGGTGCTTACTATATGATTTAATGTGCACGACTGGGCAAAAGTCGTGGCTGGACACTGCTGTTGCTGCAAATCATTATTATTGTCCAGGGTACGAATGTTTGATGAACACAGACTAGAGAGTGTTGACAAGTTGATATACTTTGGATGTGATCTCGGCCAAATTCTGATCTAACTACCACGATTCATGAAATTTCTGCTTCCCATAACCTTACGCGGCGGCTGGAAAATTATTAATTGCGCACTCCAAGAACGTGCAACGTTGAGGAATGTGGCTTGGTCAATTCTTTGTCATACTGTTAACAGTTGAAATAATCACTTGTCAACTTTCTCCTGTGTCGAATTGTGCATTATTGTGCTAACTCCACCAATCGCCTGGCCGACTACACTCATTGGGGGAACGGGTTCCTGATGCAATCTTTCGATCATTCAGGTATGGAAGTTGCTCAACTTTTTTAAGGGGTGTTGTGCCATGAATCAGTTTTAGATTCCGAACACATGAGTCTCTCAGGAATGGAAGTTGTGATTTGATCGCGAAGTGATCTTTTAGATTTATACATGTGTTAGTTTTTGAGAGGGTCCTTCAAAAGAATCGCTCTCTCTTTTCTGTTCCTAACTTCAGACAATTGTGAAACATAATTTGCCAAATCCTATACTGCAGACAACTCGCCTCAATCTGTATGTTCCGATCAGTGACTGTCAGAAAGAACGAGAGTCGAAAGTCAGAATGCATTCAATGCGGTCGTAGTCAATGCGGTGGGAAACTCCCTGAAATCGCCATACCCATTCGAACTTTATTTCGCTGTGAAACATAACTCACTTTCATTCTCTACTATCCGCCCATGTCCGTGAATGTTCTTCGCTAACATGGCGATATGAGCTCCACAAGCTAGACAAAGTACACATTGCATACACTTTGTTACCTTCGCAATCGCTCACTCTCAGCCATGCTATCTCGCTTCTCTTACCACTCAGAGAGTGAAATTGCGATCACAGGGATCACATTCATTGTCAGTGAAGAATCTCTCGCCGGTGAGACAGAGCGAGAGAGCAGGCGAATTAGAGAGAGCTTGATTAGAGAGCCTGTCTCTCTCATTTCGCAATGATCTATCACTAGTCAGTCAGAGTGAGAGAGCAGGTCAATTGAAGATAGATTGATTAGAGACAGCGCGATCTCTTGCAGGCGTTAGGCGATCAGAGCAAGAGCGCGCCGCGCGATTGTGCAATGAGCTTGTTGTCCTCTCGTCTAAGAATATCCCCAGTTTCCTTACGTTTTTGTTTGATAAAATCTGATGTCTGGTGCAATTTACTATGAAGCTTGTCTTTTGTCAAAGAATCAAAAGCAATAGCTGGATGTTTGCCCTCGCCTGTGCTAAAGTTGTGCAGTCCACGTTTCCCTTACCACATTCGCGCTTACAACTCATTTTAAATCAGCTATAAAGTGACTTTCGCGATTTCTACCAGCGTCTTTTCAGTAGTTGCCCATGAAGTCCATTTCATTTCTATTTCTACTCGTTCTCATCCTTCTCCAATCTTCCTCTGCCCTTAAATTCCTGTGCTACTCGCCCCGCTTCGCCACCAGTCACGTGAACTACCTGGGAAAGCTGGCGGATTCTCTTGTGGATGAGGGCCATGAAGTGGTTAGTTCGGATCGGTCATAGATTCGAAATGCGGTCGAGCTTTCTTTATAAATTGTTTTGTTTCCTTTATTTCTGTGAGGTCGACTTTGTGAAAAGAGAGATGAGCGTTCAGTTGAGTTACACAATTGAAACAAATTGACCATTTCTAGTTTCTTCCGTTGAATGACGATTTTGCTTTCCCAAAATAAACTAATTCGAAATACAATTCATAAAATATTCAATTCTAGGCCATTCTCTCTCAAATTCTCGACAGTCGCCTGAAGAGCGCCGGATCGGAGCGAGCGAGGGTCATTGAGGTATTTGGTGACATTTCGTTACCAGCGAGAATTTTCCTCAGATGATGAGAAAAGGAACGAAAGCAATACTTTGTGCATTCAAAAAAAGAGGCTTTCCCCCATTCATTTTAGATCCCGCAAGACGACGTCGGTCGAGCATACGAGCAGGGGACTATGGGAGACACTCGCGCTGCCTGGTATAGTGGAGAGACATGGCAGGCACTGGATGTTAGTTACAATGTGAACGTTGACCTCAAAAAACAAGAATG
This sequence comes from Pristionchus maxplancki, assembly GCA_900490775.1. Taxonomy (NCBI): domain Eukaryota; kingdom Metazoa; phylum Nematoda; class Chromadorea; order Rhabditida; family Neodiplogasteridae; genus Pristionchus; species Pristionchus maxplancki. The sequence continues at coordinate 350,657 of LS578072.1, forward strand.
ACCAACTCAGTCTCAAATGGGTAGTGCCCAAGTCAATTAGCTGTGAATCAATCGATCTTGCCTGAATTCACAGTCGAATTCATTCGCACATTCACTCATTCCATTCATTCAATCATTTAATTGCAGAGCTGGGCGGGCATGTTCGACCTGTGGACAGCGCAGTGCAATAGTGAGTGAATTTATTTCTCAAAATCGAGTTTTTGGAACTCGAAATTTGAGTCATTTAATCTCTAGCCACGATCAACCACCCGGGTCTCCTAAATCAACTCCGTGCTGAGAAGTTCGACGCGGCCTTTGGCGAGTCCATGAATTGGTGCATGGGAGGTATGTCTTATTTTTCGTTTCTCAACCAGTAGATGCCGGATAGGTTTCATACTATATCCTCTAGCTTTCATACTGCTCTGTGTTTGTTAAAGAAGGAGTCCCACGAGGTGGAATGATAGGCTGCCACCACGACTGGATTGCGCCGCGAGTGAAAATACTGTAGGGAAGAGGGTGAGAGAGCGAGAGAGTCAGACAAACAGAGTGCTTCCTCCTCCCCTCTCCCTTCCCTTCTCCCTCTTCCCCCTTCCCTTTGCACCGCGCATCTTGATTTTCCCTGCGTTATCGGAAAACTTTGAGCGCGCATAGCTCGCTTCAAAGTTGAGCTAGAGACTTCAAATTT
>LS578072.1:422141-434106 GCA_900490775.1 Pristionchus maxplancki
TTAATTTTACAGCTCTCATTTTTAACCTATTTCCAGAAATATTTCACCAGCCAATTTTCGTATTCGTCCAGTTATCGGGGCGGACAAAAAATAAGAAACAAAAATTGGGAATATTCGAAGTGAATTCGCAAAACGGAAAAAAAGGCCGAAAAAGGTGAAAAAGGCCATTCGTTCGGTATTAGGGGCGATGTACGATACGCAAACATTGGCTTGTTTCTAAGCAAATACGAGTGATGAGCCGTATCAGTGATGCACAAATTGACTCGCGATTCTGCCAAAACATGCTATTTTATGCCATTTGCATGATTTTCATAGTCTCTTGTCGTACTTTTCGAAATACTCACTTTCGGCTGTGACTGTTACTGGTCGCCTCTGTCTCCTTTCTTCAGACGATTCTCGTTCCTCCTCCTCCTTCCTACCCTCTCTACTCCTTCTTTCCTCCAATCGATTCCTTGACTCCTCCACTAGATGATCTCCGGATCGATATTCGCTGTCCTTCCTATGATCTCCTTTTCGAGTTTGTGTACTCTGATCTACCGATCGATAATCTTCTTCCTTCCTCCTCCTATCCTCCTTCCCCTTTTCCATCCTCTGATCTACCGATCGATAGTAGTCCCTCTTCTTGTCTTCTCTTCTTTGGTCGGATAATCGATCTTCAACCCGTCGGTGATCTACCAATCGATAATTTTCATCTCGGAAGTCACCGGCTCCGGACAGAGTGTGCGGTCGCTCCTGCAGTCGCTCGTCGCGATCTGAAGTTGCGAAATTCATTCAATTTTACTCATTTATTCGAATTTTCTCTCAATTTCGCTTTCTTTGGCTCCATGGATCTTGGATTTATGGGCCTAGAGAACGGAGAGTTTGACCTACCCCGGTCGAGTATCCTCACAGCCGATCGAGAGCCGACCCTGATCGGTCGTAAGGATTCGTAGCTGCCTGAATTCATTTGGTTTCTTCCATACATTCCTGTCTCTCGTAATGATGGGCTGGAGTGTTGTCATAGGGAACTAGTAAATCAACTAGACGCACATCATAACCGCCTTCCAGCCTTGTAAGTAGATCAAGGTAGTAAAACAAAGCTAGATCATACCGTATCCTCCCAGCCTCGATGGTAGGTCAAACGTGGATTTCGGTCGGTGCAGAGCCATCATCGATCGATAAAGGTCATCGGGCCGCAGGGAGGAGGAGATCTCAGGGTAGCCGGAGTGCTGCAAAAATGGTTTTGAGGCTTGTATAACAATAATCTCCTAATTAGCACAATTTAATTGCTTAATTATCACTAATTACCTGCAACTGATCGTAAAGCAGTAGTCCAACCCGATTGGGCGGTGGAAGAGAGGAAGGCGGGAGTATGGGGCGGCCTGAGAATAGTATGATGTTATTTCTCTATTCAATTAATGTGAATATACTTCACAATAATGCCAAGGGAACTGGCTCAAAATCGTTTCAATGTTTCTCCAGCGGAAAAGCGAGAAGAATACAATTTATTTGAAAAAAAAGTGAATTCAAAATTGCTACTCTCCTGTCAATGATCGGGGGCTGTTTGGATGTACTAACTATTCAGGCCTAGACCCTTCCATATATTTATTCCTAGACATACCTGTAAGCGACAGGGAGGCACACCCAGGGAACGTCCTCATCCTTCCCAGCTCCGAGGCAGTATGTCTGTGCTGCTGTCGAAGATAGGCCAGCTTGGCCATGAACTCGGGATCGGCGAGGAGGCGATTGTCCTGCAATATTTCGATTCGATTTGTGATCTAAAGGATCACCTACGTCAAAAACGACTACCTTAGCGCTAATCTGACTCTTCAAGACAAGACTACTTTTTTTTTAAAAAGTAACGCGGATTTTAAACCGGACCAGGGAATTTTGAAAATCGAGGAACAAGTAATTGCCTATTTTCCAAGTGATGGTAATTTCACACACATCTGAAACACAACTCTAGTATCTAATGTTAAGTCTAAGAAAGTTTAGAACAAAAAAACTCGCCATATCAACTTGAGACCACATTGTTGCCAGCATTGCACTGAACCTGGGTCCAAGGCGACAAAATGGCGCTAAAGTTGCAATAAAAAGCGAGTCAGCAAGCGTGAAAATGGCGTGACCCGGGGGCCGGAAACCAGGCGCAAAACACGGGCAGGAACCGGAACCGGAAAATGGAAAAAAGATGCTAACCTGTTCAATCTGCGCCAGTAGAGCGTGAGTGGCAGAGAGCGAGCGGGCGACCCGGTCGGCCGGACCCTGGGAAGGGGCTTGGGCCATTCCTGGGTCCTGGTTCCCGGTATTCTCTTTTCCAAAGTCCCGGGTTGCCTGGAATGGCACTGGCGTATACTGGAGTACAAAGCGATTAAAACGCGGAAAGAGGACATGAGTAATCAAAACTCGAAGCGCGGACGGTGGGTTCCGAAGCGGATTCCTCATTATGGATATCCTGGGATGGTACCAAGTAAAGTGAGCGAACGTAGGTCTCAACCCCCTAGAGAGCTGACCTCCTTGCTCCCTCCCCGTCTTGCGTGTGAACGAGTGAGCGTAGTGACGGTTGCTATGGTACCACGCGCTCTTGCTCCCAGGCCCAACCCAGAACCGAGGGTACCACTTGGGCCCGAGCCGACACTGATTGCTGGTTCCGGCTCTGAGCGTGGGAATTAGCTCGTAGCCTCTGGTTAGCTGGCTTGAGCTCCTCCAAATCGAGTCGCTGCCTGGTTGCCATGACGTCTAGCAAGATCTCCCCCTGTCCCTCCTCCATCCATTCATCTAAGTATGCCAGCTGGCACTAATACTAATACGAATCTCGAGTGGTGACGATGTATACAGCAAATGCGCGTTCGGGCCGAGGGAAAATTGCTGAGTTGGGAGAGGGGAACTATCCATGAGAAAAGGATTAAGATTCGAAGGGCACTGTTGAGCAAATCTGACGGAATTTCCTTGTTCTCCGAACACAAATGACTGCGGAAAGACCGAACTAAGGAAATGTAGGAAATACCTCTTCCTCCGCCGGAAAATGACTGCATCTTACTAAGAGAGATTTACGAGATCCTTGAATGGAGTTGAGTTGTTATTTTGTTCAGGGGAAAGCTTTTGAGGGATTCCAGACTTGGGGCTGAGAAGCAGCTTTTAATAGGGGCAGAAAAGCTACATTCGGTAAATTACCATTTTTCAACCATTTTTAAATATTATTTTCTTCGAATGTGATGTTGGTTACAATTGAAATGAGACCGAACTTCTTCACTTACTCAAATTCTGAAACACATCCGCACTAACCCCTCTTGCGAATCCTTTGCGGACCCCTCTATTTTAGAAATTGAGATGTATCGGCATCCCTTCCTACACAGATCTTTCGCAACGAAATAACCGAAGTCCCAGTCCATAAAAATTTCCGTTCCGCATTATCCAATCTGAGAAAGACCCTCGCCAAATTATAAGTCCCGATTCCAATTTCCCCATCCCCTATTTCGCCATTCGCTCCATCTGCGCTTCTCCCCTCTTGTGAATCCTTCGCGCACCCCTTAGAGATGGAGGAGTATCGGTATCCCTTTGAAATACTTGGAGCTTCTCCCCGGGCGCGCTCTCTCGATTTCCCGCGCTCTCTCGCTCCGTCTGACCCTCGAGATAGCGCTGAAGATTGAGAGATTCCGCTCGGGTTCCCGCTGTGAATGCGCACTGCCTCAAGGGCGGGTGGGGATGGGGATGGAAGGAGAGAGAGTGTGTGAAATGGAGAGACGCGGGAAAGAGTCCACGATGATTCATTGCATGCGCGTGCATGAGTAATGCACTACAAGCCTGGAGAGGAGTGGAGATTTGGAGAGGCCCATTCTATGGTTGAGGACTATGATGAATTGTCCTCGGATTCGATTACTTTTTCGATTATTTCAATCAAGGGCCGTGATCTCTAATTTCGCAATGAATCTTTCTCCCCTGTTCACAGTATAAGGATTGCACGAGTCACAGTCTTTGTCTGAACTACTCAATCATCCGGTGAGACCCGTTCTTCTCGTTTCTCTTAGAACTGTCAACAAGTGAGTCAGAGAATGTTACAGTCCTGTCTCCTTTTCCCTGTCTGGTTCTCTGATTGACGATAGTCATCCAGTATTCCACATTTTCGCGCCCTTTTTTCTTGTGCTACAACTCTGGATCATCTCGTCGAGTGCACTATGTTCTCAAGCCCATGTCGAATAAATTTCTGTCGCGCCTATCTAATCCTAGTAGCCTCTCTAGACCATCTATGAGGAAGTGAGTCAGATCTTATCAAACAGAACCCCGAGGGAGGGGGAGAGTCCTCCCCACGCCTCACTCGATGCGCCTACGGGCGTTTACTGTTAGGAGAGTAATAGGTTTCAGATTATACTCAGTGATCATACTTTAGTGTGGTGTTGAAGCGATAGAGGGAGACGAATCAGATCGCTCGATTCGTGTGATTTTATCATCCAGGTTGAAACATATCCGAACGCGGGATCTGGAAACTGAAACACTTTGTATTCTTCTGACTCGCGATTTCATTCGGTATCAAGCGGAAATGACGCTCCTCGTCCTCAGAAGCAAACAGAACTTCTTGCTGGTTTAGAATTTCCCGGCTCTCCTTGAAATCCGATCGAGTTCCCCACATCTGGCCCGCCATATTGTAATTACTGGCTCGCCGATTGCTAATAACTGGCATTGCATAATTGTCTACGTCTCTCCATCTCGCCTGCCCCTCGCTGGTCAGACAAGGTGATAGACCAAGGAGAGTTCAGAGAGTTGGAACGCTTCGCTCATTATTATAATGGGGAAGGGGGAATGCAAGAAATGTGCGGATCCAGTCCCTCCCTCTTCCCGTTGTTCACTTTTCCGTGTTCATTCCACTATAATCTCGTGTAATCGCTACATCAAATGCACCGTACATCAGTTTCTTGCGTGATTCAGGTTGTTTGATTGTGATCAGTGTCCCCCGGGCAGCCTCTTTCATGGTTTAGCACCCGCTGCTTTCTTGCAGCCTTCGAAACCACACCTGTCATTAATGGGCCCTGGATCCACTTGGTTCCAAACTTCCTGGTTCCCACGCCAATGGAACCACGCCCTGGTTAATGGTAGTGGATCGGGTGCCAAATCTGTTGACCATCTGTCAGTGGAACCAAGGCCAAGCGCGCGGGTTCTGAGCGGTTTAGGATCCAATGGCCCTCTCCCCCATCCTTGTCTTACTCAGTTATACTCGCTGAGATTTTGCGTACTTTGGAGAACTAACGATGTCCTACGATACTACTCCTTCCGTTTCGCAATCTAATCTCCAGCAATCCCAGTCGTCTATGACTATAGTCCCGCTCCTCTAACCCACCCCACTCCGTCATTCCTACTAAGAGCCAGTCGCATCATTTTTAAACCCTGGAATGATGATGCTGAGGGCTTACCTGTCAGCTATTAGGAACGCAATTCCTTGTGCGTTGTAAGATTCTCGTATCTCACAACTCACGCCAGTCACTTATCTCAAATCTCTGGAATGGTGTTATTGGCCAGTCTTTCTGCAAGAAAGAACACTGCAAACTAGGTCTCGGGCGACGCAGTCATGCGTATTTTGTTTTCCCTCGGTGTCTTGGAAAGTGACACTCTTCAAATGTTCGAGACCCTAGTGATCTTGCAGCGCCTTTGTGGAATGATGCCCAAGGCAATTTTTTGTCAATTATTCTCCGATTTCGCCCGCAAATACCTCAACGTAGTTCAAAACACTGATTGAAACTCGGCGATTGCCCGCGGCATTTCGATAACCACCAAGCAGCCAAGCGCGCGCAAAGTCCAAACGGGTTACCCACCTCCTCAGCGCCACCTTTCCCATCGTCATACTCTCCTCAATCCATTCGATCTCTCGCCTCTCTGACCTACCAGAGAGCAGGAGGAATGGAGAGACGCCTCACCTCCCCGCTCATTCTCATCCCATCTCATCTCAATTATGAAGAATAAGAGACGAATAAGGACGTATCAGCCCTTTCTTCCTCTTCTATCGCTCTCGCACCCTCCTCGATTCTTCTTATCTCTCGCTTCTCTCACACCTTATAGATAACAGTGATTGAAGAGACAACGCCCGCCTCGGGCGCTCTCCTCAATTCACCTGATCTCACATTTCTCTGATTCCCTAGAGATAATGGATAAGCGAGAGACCATCTCACCTCCCTACACCCCCGAGGGGTCATTCCCCACCACTTTCCCTCTTCTTCCTCTGATTGCAACCTTATCTCTCCCTCTCTCCTTATCTCGTTTCAACCTAATTTATCGCCCTCCCAGCTCTCGTTTCTTTCGCTGCGTAGGGATGATGAAACTTCCTTATTATCTGTTTCGCTGAATTTATCCAGTATTGTTTTGCTTTTAAAAATATGCCTTCATCAGTTCAGCTTAATTTATCGCCCTTCGCGTTTAATTTCTGGCATTGTTCAGTCCAATTTCTTGTCAATCTCTCACCTTATCCGATCACAATCCGACACTTCTCCAGTGTTTTGACTATCATTCCGTGAATTCTCCTTCTGTTCTTGAGAGAAAATCCGCCGAGATTCTGAATCATCCCGTCTATTTCCGATGGACTTGGGGCGATCGTAAAATGACGCTATCATCCTTATCATCCTTATCATCCTTATCATCACCCTCTATCGCTCACCTTTTGCCTTCCGCGTTAGTTATCGTTCCGCTAATATTCTTCGATTCCGCCTCCAGAATTACTCCATTTAGCACCGACAGCATGGACGAGGAGCAGCGCGTGCTCAAGTGCGTGCTGGTCGGGGACGCGGCTGTTGGAAAGACGGCGCTCGCCGTGGCCTACAGCACCAACGGCTTCCCGCAGCACTACACCCCGACGGCGTATGATAATTACTCGGGTCAGCCCTCACTTCTATCTCGTCTCTACCTCATGATTAGATATTTTTAAGCTGATGGCCCAGGAAACATTGCTCATGCGCGCAGCATGCGAAATTTACGGATATGATGAAGCAAAAGCATGCTCTTCCGTGTTCCAAATCGAATTGGCAGAGCAAAGATCCAACAGCAAAGATCAAAGATCAACGACATTTTCAGTGATCGTGCGCGTGGACAAGCAGCCGATCCGCCTGCAGCTCTGCGACACGGCCGGATCGGTGAGTATCGGCGCTATACAGCGCAAGTGTCGGACCGGAATTGCCAATGGTCAATTCGAAACGAGGAATGTTTTTGAAACGTAACCGTGACAATTTAGCATGCAACCGAACTGTAACGTCGGCATTTTTTTAGTTGTTCATAATCTCAGCAAATTTTCTCTGATTGCCTTGACGAAACCACTCCAGGAGTCCTTCACCACGCTCCGCCCCCTTTCCTACACCGACGCGAACGTCTTCATCCTCGTCTACTCCACTGTCGACCCCTCATCGCTGACGTCGATCGCGCGGAAGTGGCTGCCCGAGGTGTCCAAGGTGGCCCCGGATACGCCTCGTATGTTGCTTTGAACTGGTGTCTACTAAAAATGGCCCACGAGCACTGTGGAGTGGACGGCTGTGTGTTTCGAAATATTTTTTCAACCGCGACCCAACGTGAAATCTGCTCGTCACGAAATTGTCGACTTTGTAGAAACTTTGAAAGACAACCGAAGCCACGAGTGAATAGTAAACGAATTTTTGTGCAAACAAGGCGTTCCGTGACATATTTGAAAATTCATTATTTTTAACTTCAGTGATCATCGTCGGAACCAAAGCAGACAAGGCGGTGTGGGGAACGGACTGCGTGCCTCATGAGCATGGAAGGCGACTCGCAGCTTCCATTGGAGCGGACTTCTTTGAGTGCTCGGCGGTTACGCAGCAGAATCTCAAGCAGGTACGGTAATTTCGGAGCCGCACCAGTGGAGATTATGATTGATTGAAATGTTCTGATCTTTTAGGTTATGGTACAATAGTTGGAGTTTATGATAAGAAGAAGGATGATAATTGGTGATACAGAGCACCGACGTTACTATAGGCAGAGTCTGAAACACATTTCAACTACACTGCTCGCCGGTGCAATGAAGAGTCGCAATCGAGATAGATTTTAGTGAGAAAAGTCAGAACCGGCGAGAGAGTATGGCAAATCGAGAGAGGGCCAGAATATTTTTATCAAAAAATGAACATTTCCTCTGCAGGTGTTCGACTGCGCCATCCTCGCCGGGCTGTCGGGCAGCAGGAAGAACCAGATGAAGGTGAGTGTCTGACCGCCTGGATTACCTACCGTACTCTTACTGTATCCCTACAGAACCCTAGACGGAGCGATAAATGCACTGATGTTATTGATTTTGATTATTGATTTTTTTCAGGCCTCTTCCCAAACGACGTCCGCCTCTCGCCTGAAGCAGCGACTGAACGGCATGAGCGAGCGGATCGCCTCCTTCACGCGGAAAGTATTCTGACAGCCCGGACTACCCACCGTACTACAACAGTACCCCCCACAGTATCCTCCATGACCACCCAGACACTCGGTATTTGTACGTAATTGTAGTATTCTCACCCCACACCACTGCCGCCCATAGTCGCCGAATCAACAGGGAATTTGCGCTTGCTTACCATTTTATTGTCCTGAACGCTGAATTTACGGGTCGACCACCACCGTATACTACCGTAATCGTCCAATCCACCGATTATCGATCGACCGCATTGCCGTTTTCTCGAATCTTTCTGTTTCTCTCTCGCAAGGAATCTGCCGGTACACCGTCTCGTAATGTGTATAAATTGATTTTTGAGAGCAATCGTTGATCTGGTCGATTGAAGATATTGAAGGCCGCAACCTCTTGGTATCTCCCTAGTTCTTCTACATCGGGGTCAATCGAGGAGCAAAGTCTTTGTTCAATAGAGCAAACGAGTGATGAATTGGTATAATTTTATCGGGCATTTCATACAAAATAGAACGATTGGAACCTATTTTTCTTGCTTTTTCGTGTCTCCATGAACTTTCGAACCAGTTCTGGCAGCATATCTCTGCTTGGGTTTGCTTCAGTGGAACCACAGAGACTGCAATGGAGGTAATTGTTCGATTGTCTTTAGGGAAAAATTACTTCCTGTTTTCTCACGTTGCTTCTCTTCATTCTCTCTCTCCCTCAACGTTTCATCATTTCTTGTCGTACCGCAGTAAATAGGCAGACGACCGAGTGTAGATCGGTCATTCTGAAGAAGAAAAACAAGAAGCATCGCGAAATGGACAACGAATCGTGCAAGGAATAAACAACGAAGCACAAAATCAAGTGAAATCCAGGAGCAAGGTGTATGAAAAATGAACTGGGATCAGTGTTTGGAGGAAATTTCGGAACAAGCATGGAAGGGGAATGGAAAGAGATAAATCTCTTCTTCAAAATGGCCCAAAAACGTTCACTCACTTTGCGCCACTGTACACAACGCAACTGTACCGAGACAGGCAAAATGCCACTGCCCGACCCTCTTCATTCCGCACACCGCTCTCTCACTCTGACAGTCCGTTGCAAGAGACCTGTAACCGTTGTGTTCGATCTCTCTGCCAGTGAGAGTGGCGAGATAGTTGGTGAAAGAGGAAGGGAGCCATCGTTCAGTCGGCCCTTTCCGAAACTGTTTACGTGACTGATCGGCGAAAGGACAAAGAAAAAGCTGTTCGGAAAAGTTGAGGAACAAACGCATTTGTGCTCCTACAAGAATCTCCTAGAGGAGGAATTGTGGAGCATATTGTCCAACTACCGTGCCTGCATCTTCATTAGGGAGGCTTCGCAAACAAGAAAATAAGATCCCATTGGGATAATTGACCATTTTGCATCATTCCCAAGAACTATTGTTCGCGAAGCAAGATTCTTGCTTCGTCCCAAGAATCTTGCTTCCCTCTCATTTTCTCGCTCGCTGGGTTTGTGACTCGGTCGACGAGGAATGAAGAGCGACGAGTTTCAAGTCAGATGAAATGGGATTATGGTGGACGAGGAGCGAGAAATGAAAATGTGGGGTAAGGCCAAGTGGATAGTTGATAGGCCACAATGTAGCCACTCTGCAATCATATTGAATTACTATTTTTTTCTGAATCTCGATACTCTCAAAAAGTAACCTTTTCACCTTTTCAGCACATGGTAACGATTTCATGAGGGAAGCAAGTGGAAGATAGAGCGACTCAACCGGCGGCAGATGTTCCGATGTGATTATAATAGATAAATTGTAATAAAATGCCAGATAAAAAATTTACTTATTCACTCTTTGTGCCAATTTCACTGACAGAATGACAAAATGTCCTGAAATACGAATACTAGAAAGGGGAAAAGGAGCAAAAGTCGATTATGGGTCGAGAGGTATCGGAAGGGCTGCTCAGGTCGATCTACTCGCAGACGCTATCCGGCCACTGTCAACGCGCGCAACCTTTTGCCTGCTCCCTTTCGGGCCTGAGCCATCCGGTTGTCCTTTTCCACCCAGGAGAAAGACCCTTCCGAGTCCGACCCCTTAGTGACGCATCGCTTGGCACGGACGCCCGGTCGTCGTAGACCGAATTCCGACCAGGGATCCCTCCCTCACTCTCTCCACCATAATCTACGGCCTAGAAGCTGGCTCACAAGTGCCTGCCACGACACTCCGTGGTCTGCAAGAATGAAAAGGGGTACATATAGGAGAGGGACGCGCTAGAGAGTGTGGGGCATGTGGTGGGGAATGAGAGTGTGCAGACGGTCAGAGAGAATAGAGAGGGAAGGAAATGAGAGAGCGCGTGTATTTTCTCTTCTGATTAACAAAGATTAACATGGCCCCTGCACAAGGATGAAGCACATTCGTGAAGCGTTCCAAATATTTTGAATTTGAAAAAATAATAATCCGTGAATAACTACGTCGACAAGCATATTCGTGAGGTGAGTGAGGAGTACGGTAGCAATTGATAAATCATGTGCGCGCTCGAACTCTAAAATCGGCATACTGTCAGCAAAATCGTCAACCTTTTCGAAATTTCGCATTTTTGTTATTTCATTTTACACTGTTAATTTACCGCTATTTTAACAATTTACTGTTTCAAACGGCTGATCGGCTGGAGGACTTTGCGCTGTTAGCAATAGCGTGTTGATTATGCTTCATAATAGCCGTCCGCGATGGGTTTCTTACAAACTCCATATTCGCATCGCTAGTATTCGATTGCGGTTTTCGTCATATTTATAATATTTTGCCTAGCGACATCCGCAACGTTTAACTTACATCACGCGTGCGCTGTTTGTCTTCGAATGTTCTTTTCTAAAGGCGGTTTGTTACAGAATGGCCGTCGTTCGAGGCAGCGGGCAGATCGAGATCAGGGAGAGCTCGGAGGAGAGCGACCGAGCTGCATCGGGCAGTGAGGAGGACAGGGAGCACGAGGAGGAGGTTGTTTAATTATTTATTACAATTAATTATTGAAATATTAGACGCTTTAGGTGTGTTTTCAGTATGTACTACATTTACCTATGGTGATTGTTCAATTAGTTAATTAATTCATAACCAATTAATTAATTAAATTCAGGGCGAGGCGGGCGTGGACAAGCAGAAGCCGCTCAAGACCAAGACCGTGTCCTTCCCCAACCCGAGGAGGGCGCTGGAGAGGGTGAGTACTATCAATTAAAATGAATTTGGAAATTCAGTAAAGCCGCGTCCTACAAACCCGACCGATACCAAAGTTTTGCGCTACACTGAGTTTAAAACCGTTAAGTAAAAAATGTTTAATCGGGAATCGAGACGTTGTCCTTCTCCAACCCTAGGAGGGTGCTGGAGAGGGTGGGTTGATTAGTTATTATTTAAAATTCATTGGCAGTCAATAATTGTTGATGCGCTCGGAGTTGGGTACTGACCAATAGGTGAGGCACAAAGTTAATTGTTGAAAAAAGAAACTAGGCAACGTCCGTATCCTTCCCCAACCCGGGGACGGCACTGGAGAGTTGATTAGTTTGGTTTGTAGAGGGTTACTTTGATATTTGGGTTGCAACTGAGCAACGCGTACTAATCAATTCTTTATCCTTTCTGGTAGTTTACGAAGGCTAACATCAGTTTACCAATGCATTGAG
>LS578072.1:461878-478720 GCA_900490775.1 Pristionchus maxplancki
CTAATTAAGTTATTTAAATGATTTAAAGCGGTACCATTCTTGCCCTTTCGCTCCAGTCCCATGCCCAGCGGGAACTGCGCCACGAGAATCTCCGGGAAGGCGCCGCCATCACCGAAGTCCTGGAAAGAGGGTTACTAAATAGTTTATTGTGGTTTAAATAAAACAAAATCAAAGCCTATCAACTTGTGCACAAGGGCATACAAGGAAAGTAATGCATACTTAACAAGTTTTCGAGAAAAAAAAAGTTAGTTTTACAATCGCTAGTTTGAAAATATATCCAGATAAAAAAGTGCATTTACAACTATACATACCCAGATAAACGCCCTATTTTAAATAAAATTATATTATCCTTTTCAAGATTACCTCTTCAGTCTTGGGCTTGTAGCCCTGTCTGTGTCTGTAGCGGGGCGGCTCCTTGACTGCGACGGCGAGCCCGACCGCGTCCTCCTTTCCTCTGAACCACGGGTCACGCCGGACCGCCGAGTACTCGTCGGTGACCGCGGACGGAGTGGGCAGAAGCCTGGAAAAGAACCAATAAAGATCAAATCGGCGTGAAAGACAGAACTCACTCAGTAAGTTTCACTGACATCTCGGGAAAACGGCGGTTCGGTACCCTGGAATTACGAAATTCAGAGTAAAATATGAGCTCAATGGATCGTTCTTGCGAATGGTAAACAAACAAATACGAAAAGACGTCAAATTTATGCGAAACGAAGCGAAAACCTGTTTCGAATAACGAGCGCGTTCAAACGAAGGCCCTTGCCCGAGTACGGTACTATTGACAGTGCATTAATTGGATTCAAGGCTAGGCGTGACAAGACCACTTCAGTTTAAAAGTTTTGTGTTTTTGACGGCTCTGATTTCAAGAATTTACGGTTTTGTATTTACTTTTCCTACTTTTTAATTGCATTGGTGTTATTTACTTGTTTTCCAAATACTATATCTATCTTTTATGCCCTTGAGGCCCCTAGAACGCTTTGCTATGACCTGGCGCTGGTTGAAGTCATATTATGTCCGTTCTCTTACTTAATCCTCTCTTGCTAACTGTTAATCTGATCAGATCTCTTCGTTTTTAGCCTTATATTTTTATATTTCTACGTAGGTTCTTGCCGGAAAGCTCACATTTGGCCTTCATTAGTCGTATCTATCTTTTGCGCCTTTCGTCGACCGTTTTAGACTTCAATTCGCTCTTGTTCCTTCGTGAATCATTGTGTTTACGCGATGCAGATCACATCAGTTGTTTAGGGATGCTCACTCGCCCGCTCATTCGTATCTTCTGCGCTCGCTCGCTCGCCTCTGCCTGCAAGAGAATCAGAGTCGAGCTGGTTGGGCAACGGTCAGACGTTGCGCTGATCTCAATCGTCGATCCGGAGGGAGGCGACATCCCGAATGAGGTACTGTAATCTATTGATTTAAATTATGACGAGGGTTTCCGAACATCAGCAAAGGTTTGACAACTGACAACTTATGCTGAATTAGTGAACCGAGATTGTGCCGACCCTGCGTAGATCACTTTTTTGCGATTCTATTTTACCAGTCGTTTTCAATGTTTCTTCATTACGCCAGCATCGAAGCTCCGCCTTTCATCGATTTTTAAACTGACTCCTTCAGATCTGCGAGGTCTTCGCCGCGCACGACGGCGACGCCGCCATCCGATCGACGATCGTCGCGTTGAGCTCGACTTTGAGCTCATCACCGCCGCAGAGCGACTACGGATCGTTCATGAAGGTGGGATGTAGTTTATTTAATCATTGATCGTGAAAAACCCTCCTGGATTGTTTTGCCAACAACGTGTTATATCTTGACGGAATTTTGAAACATTGTTATCACTTGCGATATGTTTAGCTCGCCCTCGCTGAAAAAAATCAATTTGAGTTACTTGTGCGGTGATCTCGCCATCATTAATAAAAGTAGGCTGGTAATATTCTTTTCTAACGTAAGGAGCCGAGCTGTATATATTATAGTTTCCGCCTTCTTGTTTTGCCTTGACGAATTCTTGAAAAATAGTAATCGCTTGCGAATAATCCGCTCTATCTTTCGCATCTGATTAATTCATTCTCTGCAGATCGCGAGCTGCGTCAAGCCCACGATCGCGCTGGTCGACGGCGACTGCGGGGGAGTGGCCACCGAGCTGGCGATGAGGTACGGTAGTTTTATCGGTTACTGTAGTCTCGGGATACGGTAAGGTACTGTAGTTCCGGAATCCGTTGGAGCAGAAGCCGCATGACTGTTGGTCGGCGGCGATCTGCGAATTCGGGTCGGTATTTCTGATTTTCCGGGACCAGTGAGTTGGCTGTTTCACGGTTGGGTGATATCCCGTGAGTGATGGGCAGGGGAATCGATCCCAAACGGATGCTTTTAAATGTGAATTTTTTTATTATGCTTCTGTTCTGACGGTTATCAAGAGGGATTACGGTAATAGAGGATACTACAATGCTCAATTCCAGCTGCGACATCATCTACGCGTCCGATCGCTCCTCGTTCGCGCTGGATCAGGTGAGGATACCGGTAGTTCTATTAGAGTATGGTAGCCCTTGTGCATACTTACTAATTGATTGTGATAGCATTCTTGTAAGGCCAGTGCTAAAATGACGAATGTGGCAGTTTTGTTCGAGTAGGGTGAAATACTGCATGTGTTCGAAATGGTGGTATTCGTTGAAAATGGTGAAACCGAAATACGTAACGTTCTTTGACGAGCCCAGTTCTATCTGTCGAGTGTTAGGCTAATTCGTATGAATAGCGATGCTGGATTGTATGTTTCTGAAATTTGTAGTATTCGAAAACTTTTAAAACCGTGATCAACCGGTTATCTCTGACAGCCTCGACTCTACTGGATTCTGTGTTTTAGATCGATATGACGTATTCGGTCATCTCCTATTTCGCAGATCCGGTTCGGCTCGATTCCGGGCGCGGGCGGGACGCAGCGTCTGCCGCGCGCCATCGGTAAGAGCCGCGCCATGGAGATGGCGCTGTCCGGCGAGCCGATCGGCGCCGAGGAGGCCAAGGTGGCGGGCCTGGTCTCGAAGGTACGGTAGCTTTGGGCACTAGAATTAATCGATTATTGACAACGAGTTGAGGTACTGTAGTAGTGTCGGGGGTTTGAAACTTGCCCGATTGTTATCGCAGTTAGTAGCCTTGTCTGTGTTTCACATTCTCGATATAGTTTCTTGTGATGACACTGTTTCAATGAGTCTATGAGAATTGAAGCCATATCAAAATACTCTTGATAAAGGAGGAGGGGGGGGGGGTTGTCTACAGTATCCTTACTACCGTATTCCAGGTCCTGCCCATCCATCGTCTGCTCAAGGAAGGCATCCGACTGGGCGATCGGGCCGGCGAGAAGAGCCCGCTTATCCAGCCGATTGCCAAGGAAGCAGTGGCAGCCGCATTCGAGACGAGTCTCCGGGTGGGTTACGGTGCTTTTTGGCGAAATACGGATCATAGTTATTTTGGTTGTCTTGCCAGCCAGATTCAGAGCGCTAAGTTGGATGCTAAGCCTAGATTAGGAGGTGCTGAAACTGAAATTTGGTGAAAAGCGAAAATGTTTCAAGCTGTTTTTGAATCATAAGTTGTCGGTAGAATTAATATTCCTCAAGAAATCGTGGTTTCAGCAATGCATTGAATGCAGAGAACTTGCTAGGGAGGCAGTGAGTCCAGAAAGTCATTGTAGGCCAGCTTTGGAATTGGTGAATCTAGGAAAGGCGAGATAGTATGGGAAACGAGGAGAGTGCTCTGAAAAGTAACTCATTTCTCTGCAGGAAGGCCTGCTGCTGGAGAGCCGGCTGTTCGAGGCGACGTTCGCCACGCACGACAGACGCGAGGGCATGACAGCCCACGTCGAGAGGAGGAAGGCGGAGTGGAGGGGGGAATAGGGGTACGGTAGCATCGACTACCGTAGCCTGCAATCGGGTTACTGTAGTAATTGTATATTGTAGATACCGCTAATAGCAGATTTCCCTTAAGCTTGTCTAAAATTATCTGAATTATCTGAGTTATCCGAGTGACCCCAGTAGCGCCCGTGTTCTGTACATATTTGCCTCGCATTGTGTCGTGTATTGATCTACCTCATCCGCGTCGATTTCGCTATTGTCGCGGTTCGTATTTCGCGATTGCTCCCTGTCATTTTCGAAAATAATAATAAAAGTAAATTGAAGGATGGAGGAAGTACAGCGAGTGGCCGACTTCCGCGCACTGCTGTCGAGAGGAGAGGAGGTGAAAGAGGTGAGTAGGATAGGGGGAGAGGAGGTTGTTTGGTGCGTTTATTCTAAGCCGTGTCACTGCATTATCGAATTCGCTAGGCCATTCGAGTGCTTGTAGCCATCGTGAAACATTGGTGAGCAATGTGATTTTTTTTCTTGCAAAATGAACTGACGAGCGATCATCTTAATTGGGGGATAAAATATTTTATTGCCAAGAGCGGGCACATTGGATGCAATTAGTGTTTCGATTACTTGTAAATACGGCGAAACACCAACTAACCAGGTCACCTCTAACGTCTTATGGTTGTAATTCGATGACTAATCTGATTTCTGCTCTCCTCAGGTCTCGTGTTCCATCCCCATCCCCCTCCCGGCGCACTCGGACACGGGCGAGTACGCGGCGCACGTCGTGGCCAAGGAGGGCGTGCATCCGATGTACCGTGAGGGTAAGTAGATGAGGGAGGGGTGAAACTGAAATACATGAGGGTAAGTTGTATTCGACTATAGAGATTAACACGAGCGATAGTATGCTGTGATTAGGACGAGTAAGAAGCGTAGAAACTGCGATTTTCCTGGGTTCAAATAGGGAACTAAATAAAAAAAAAGAGGGATGGATGAAACGGCGATGTGGCTGGGAGTATGTTATATTCAACTACAAGCGTGTACGTGAGCGATAGTTACACACCCTTAGGAATGATCAACAAGCATTGAAGCTGCGATCCAATTGGGGGTAGAATTGGGAACGAAATTATATTCTGGTGCAATCAAGAATGGAAGAATACGCGGCGCACGTCGTGGCTAAGGAGAGCGTGCATCCGATATATCGAGGTGGTGAGTAGGACCGATATTCGTCACGCATTGATATCTGCGAAATATATAGGGATGTCAAATGACGGGGAAACAGTGATAATGTGGGTTTGAAATGTGATGGAAATAGGGGGTTTGTGCGGTGGTTGTTAGTTATTTAGTAAGCGGCGCACGTCGTGGCCAGGGAGGGCGTCCACCCGATGTAGCGGGGAGGTTGGCGAGGGGGTGGGTGGGGGCTAGAATGCACAAGGGTTAGTAATTTTCGTTTGCATAGATCACCACGAGAGATCCCTTTTTTTCCCCAGAGCGTGTTACAAGGGCATTGTTATCTGCGCAATTTCTAGAGGTATTAAATAACGATGAAACAGTGATGTGATGGGGTAGACAATGTCAGTCCAATTCCTCTCCATTGAAGAGCTCTTCTCCACCCTGGACGCCTTCATTCGTCGCGAGGAGGAAGAGGCGGAGGAGGAGAGGGACGAAGACGTGATCGAGGAGGCACTGAGGGAGGGAAGGAGTGTGGATGTGGAGAGATGGAGTGGAGCAATGGAGAAGGTACGGTAGGGCAGAGTACTGTTGATAAGGAGGAATAGGAAAGAAACTGTGGTTTTAATGTGGTATTGATCATTATAGTTTTTATATAGTAGAAAGGTCAGCTGGTGGGATTCTGAGTTCGTGGCTCTTTACAATTCCTAGCAATTCCGTTTTTAGTGGTAATGTTTTGTATTTTTTTAGTGGTTGTTCGATTTATATCTCTCCGACTCAGTAAGCACACCACCACTCGCTAGTTTATGGCGTGTTCATGAAACTTTGAATTTGTGGGATTGCTCTTCTCTTTGTTTTGTTTTTTATTCGTGGAAACTGGAACGAAGCGCAAGTTGAATTGTATTTAATTTGCTGTCAGGATTTCCTAGGAAGCCTGAAGCAGCGATGATGTAGGACGGAATCTCAATGTTGGCATCTCAAGGAGTGTGTTGGTCGCGTAAGCACACCTGCTGTTTCGATTATCCTCACTTTCTGCGATTTCGTTAATCCATAAAATCGATATTATCTACCGTAACCCCTCTCATTTCAGCAATCGCTAGACGCGCTGGAGGAGGCTGTGCGGCTGGCGGACTCGTTCGGAGAGGTGAGAGGGGGGGGGGGGCTCTCCTCATTTCACATGATCTCTGCATGATCGGAGGCAGTATTATGGAAGCCAGTAGTTCCTGAATTGTGTACTGGTGGCGAATCGAGGAATCTCCTGGTGGAGGAATATTGGTGAGAAAGTAACGGCTTGATACACTTATTGATCGGATGGGTGTTTATTAATTTTTGTATAATTAAACTGATTAGTTACCTTACTTGAGGTGATGCGGGACTGCGACGCCGTCCGCATGGAGGCAGCGATGAGGAGGGAGTCGGAGATGGCGAGGGAGGTGGGCATTTGAAAAATATATTTTTTATACTTTTAAAAATAAAAAAAGTAAAAAAAATTGAACGACAGGCTCTGTAAGAGAGTATCTGGAATGCGTGAAACATGGGTGTTGAGTGAATAGCCTTGATTATTTCCGGTAGTAACTTTAGAGTGACAGTATTAGAGGCAGTGATGAGAAATAAGTCAAAGTAGTTTAGCTTTTTGACTTGGCTGGTGCGTGTTTCGAGGGGTTTATAATAATAGCGCAAAATGATTGACCGATCCTCCAGTAATCTCTTCTTTGAAATGTGACATACGCTTTCGCATCTTCTGTTCGCCTCTGATTTAGGGATTTTCGAACTATGAAAGCTTATCAAGTAAATCATCACTGTAGTTTCATGTTTCGTAGTTTGATCATTATCAGCAGGTTTCTCGTTTTTCTGATTATCTCCATGCTAGTGCATTGAAAATAGACATTTTTTTCTCTGTTTGAAATCGTCGTTCCTCACTACTGTTTGGTGTTTCAAAGGGTCAACTTCGGCGGGGTAGGCGATGCGTCGATCTGAGCGGATTAGGTGTTTCGCTTATTTTTTTTGTACCAACAGATTCCAATTTTGCATTTATTCGAAGGTGACCCGCCTGCTCTCCCTTCGGGACGCCGAATTGGAGGGAGTGCGACAGCGGGCGGAAGCTTTAATGGAGAAGAAGGAGATGGGAGAGGGCGAGCTGAGGGAGCTGAGCGGGATCAACGAGGAGATGAGGGTGAGTATTCCACTGTTCTGGCCATTCACATTGAAAATAAGCGAGGATTTGGTCGTTATGCTAGGGCTGTGGCACAAAAATACCGGGGAATGAAGGGGTGAGGGACTGATGGAGAAGTGGAAAATGGGAGAGGGCGAACTGAGGGAGCACAGTGGGATCAACGAGGAGATGAGGTTGAATATTGCAATCACGAAAGATTAATTATGGTCCGGGATTAGGGTTACATGATTAGGTTGAAACTGAAAGTGAGCGGCGTCAATGAGGAGATGAGGGTGAGTATTAGAACGATCCGTTCGGAGAGCATTAAAAATCTAATAATGATTTGGGTTTTATGCCAGGGCGTGGCTCGAAGATACCGGGGAATGTAGGAGGTTGGGTGAGGAGGCGCTGGTGGAGAAGAGGGAGACGGGAGAGGAAGAGCGGGATCTATGAACAGATCTTACAATTAGCCGCTCCAACGTGCTAGGGCTGTGACACTAAGGCACCGGGGGATGTGTAGGATGGAAATAGTGCGAGCTAGTTAAGCTACCGGGGCTATCACGATAGGATGGGGAAGTAGGGGATAAGGGATAGAGGCTAAGGAAAATTGGGATGAAATTTGATTGGTGTTTTTAATAATCGACACTGTATTAGTGCCATTGGACGATAATTCTGTCTATATGGTGGCGTTGAAACAATAAGTAACTGGGGAGATTAAGGAAGGTAGGTAGCAGTATTGACGAAGAAAAAGGGGACTGAAAGTGCGGCATGAGAGGGAATGGCGTGTGATTGAGATGATGATGGGTTGTAAAGTTCGCAAGGGGGAATGAATTGAGAATGAACACATTCTCTTGGGTTATGTGAAGTAGCTGCAACCGTGAATGGCGAGGTTGGAATATCAGTGAAAGATTAACTTAAAATAACCCTTCCCCTACCCCCCCCCCCCAATCCCATCACTACCCCATGAGAGTCACTCCCTGAATATCACCTTAATTTCAATAATTGTTTGTCTCGTTGCGCCCTCGGGCGTAGATAAAATATATATGAGGCCGTTCGCGAGAGAGTCGAGCAAGGGCTGGTACAGTCCAAAAAGGTCGATTCTCTGAAACTCGGAGATTTGGGGTTCTCGAGGGTGCTGATAACGATGGGAGTACTCATTTTCCATATTGAGCTCCCGTTGGCTCCCGATGACGTCACGTCGAAACGGGTTTTGTGGAATTCCTCGTTCCACGAGGTCGCTAAAATTAAGAGAAAATGTTTCCCGGAGTAGTTTTTGATGCTTATCACGACTGTCTACTTTGTTTTTCATGATTTGGAAAAACAAAAGTCAAATAATGAACTTTTGAATGGGGCATTTGTGTGATGAGCGACCTACACATATCGGACCGGCATGATGAAAGGAGTCCAAATCTATATTTACAGCCAATTCTAGGAACTGGTGTGCGAGATTGGAGTGAAAAGGTGAGGCGGAATTGTATGTGAAACGGTCGTTTTCTCCTCTCCCAGGCAATTCCTTGAACGCGCGGCGAGAGACGAGGCGAGAGAGCATGGGGAATGGAGAGAGCGCAGACAGGGAAGAGGCGTGAAAGGGTAAACAAGAGGGAGATTCTCGTTTTCATCTACAATTCCGCACCACTTTTTCACTCCAATCTTGCACACCAGTTCCTAGAATTGGCTGAAAATATAGATTTGGACTCCTCTCATCATGCCGGTCCGATATGTGTAGGTCGCTCATCACACAAATTCCCCATTCAAAAGTTAATTATTTGAATTTTGTTTTTTCAAATCATGAAAAACAAAGAAGACAGTCATGATAAGCATCAAAAACTACCACGGGAAACATTTTCTCTTAATTTTAGCGACCTCGTGGAAAGAGGAATTCCACAAAACCCGTTTTCGACGTGATGTCATCTGGAGCCAACGGGAGCTCAATATGGAAAATGAGTACTCCCATCGTTATCAGTTCCCTCGAGAACCCCAAATCCCCGAGTTTCAGAGAATCGACCTTTTTGAACTGTGCCAGACCCAGACGAATCTGCTCGACTCTCTCGCAAACGGCCTCATATAAAGGTAGACATCTGATCAACGAAAAATCCCTACGCATTACACTAGGCATTAGCTGTCAACCTATACTTGGAAAGTGAAACTCAAATGTTCGGAGTCTCATTTTTTTGTTTCTTGTCAAATTTCGAAATCAATCTCGTAATGATTGCTTCTAGGCATAGTTAACCATGCAATCTTTCGGAGTTCCGAAATCCCCTGGAAGGTCGGTTAATCCGATTATTCGGGAGAGAAAGAACTATGGGTAAGAAGTGCGCACACAGTGGTTATTCACACTAGTTAGCAACTAAGAGAGAGGGAGAGGAGGGGGAAGGGGCATTCCATCGCCTTCCATAGCCTGTCTATCATGCTTCCAACGGTCAGTGACCAGTGCACAATGCATACACATGGGTTTTCACGTTATTGGTCAAGAACAGGGAGGGACAGGGAACAAAGGAGCATTCCTTAATATTTCTTATCACTGGCTGAGGTTTTGTCCCTGTGATTTGTGCCCACAATCAGAGGAATGTGCGAAGAGGCTTCCGACATAGGGAAAGAGATATAAGCATATGATATTTTTAGCAACATTAGAAGCAGAGAACAATGGAAACGCGAGACGACTGCAGAGTATGATCTGAACTTGAAACCGTAAAGGGGGGAGGTACCATTTTTGAGATGTTGGAACTGTGATGCTTGCTTTCGAAATTCGCACCAATTGTCCTCGGCTTTCTGATCAGTGGTCTTTGGTCTGTTGAGCAGATGAACAAAGGGCAATGAGGGAAATAGCGGAAAGATCTCTTTGATTCTTTCTTATCGCTGGCATCCCCGTCTGTTCTTTCCTTCTCCCATCAGGCGGAGGTTTTGTCCACTGATCTGTGCTCACAATCTGATTGTGAGGAATGCAGAGGAATGTGAGCAGAAGCACTTCCGACAGGCGAAAGAGGGCGTGGGGCGATGATAGATTTGGTAGCCGATGGAAGGGAAGATGAATTGAAACACGAGATCACTGTAGAGTGTGATCTTAATTTGAAACATCGATGTTGTATGTGGATTGTAAAGATCTGATTCAACTTTATCATAGGCTTTCCCATCAGTGATGCTTGATCATCTGAATAGATGGGTTAGGACAATAACGGGGATATAGGAAAGATCTCTCTGATCCTTTCTTATCACTGGCCTCACCATCTGTTCTTTCGTTCTTCCCATCAGGCGGGCGTTTTGCCCTCGTGTGGTCTGTGCTCACAATCAGAGGAATGAAGAGGGTGTGTAGAAGCACTTCCTACTATTTGGAGCGAGATTTATGATTTTGTTTTCGACGGGCATGATCACATATACTGAAACAGTCTATGGCTGCAGAATTTGAACTATATTTGAAACCGCGAATGCGAGGGCAGATTTATTTGAAGTAAGGCTGTATAACTACTCAAGACTACTCGAGGAGTGGGTGAAACCGCCAATTTAATGGGTGTAAACTAGAGACACCGAGGTATTTTCCGGTGTTTGTCTTCTCTGCAAAAGAGCGCTTCACGCTTTGAGGTGATTGCGCAGAGACTAAAGAGAGGATTAGTGAAGTACTGCGAGTTCTCGTCAATTTGATAATTCAATGGGTGAAAGCATTGATATTCGAGCCGTGCAGGGTACTAACATATATATTTTCCATTTAATTCGAACGGTTGTGAGGAGATTATTGAGAGCTTCTAGAAGTATTGGTAGTACATGTGAAACCGAAAGCGGAAGAGTGCAGTAGGAAGGAAATCATGGCATCTTCCTAATTTCCTGGATGTGACGATGATTTGGTTTTCCAGTGGGAATGCAATCACCGTAAATCTATAGCTAGGGTTTTCGAGGGGAAGTTGAAGCACAGGCCAACCAAGTGAACACTGGGAAGCATGCCTCTCCGACGGAAATCTTTTGTTGCACCGGAAAAGGAGAATCAATCGAATTCTTCGATTCCTGTAATATTAGACGACGAGCTAAAACCGAAACGTAACCTGGTGAATACTAGACACGTTCGATCGGTACGGGAGATCAACTTGATCCCTTCGCCCGTGGTGTCAGACTATTTTTTGCCCAGGAGCCAACTTCTCATCGGCTTCTTTAGAGCCTTGTTGTATTTGAGTAGGAGCTGAAACCGAAACGTAGTCGGGTGAATGCTAGAGACGTTCGATCAGCTTTGGAGATCAACCTGATCCCCTCGCCGGAGGTGTCAGACTATTTTGTTTGATCAGTAGGAAGGGGGGGGGGGGAGAAGAAGTGAATCAGAAACAGAGGGATGACACTCGAGAGCGGGGATTGAATGGGGTGTGATACTGGAGCCGGAAGGATGAGATGTGATCGATTTAGTTTTCTTATGGTATCCCCTTTTTGGCATGAAGTGTACCTCAGAATGAATGCCCGGTAAATCCTCTCCGGCACTAACATGCACTAGTGGTGGAGTAGAAACGAGATTGCACAGGATTTCGAATGAATGTCTCTAGTTTCTGTTGATTGTTGATGCAAGAGCTCTGCCCCATTAACTATCTCGGACTGGGCTGGATTTGTGTGGATGCTGAAACACAAATAATCTGGGTGATGAAATTCCTAAATTCGCATAATTGCAGGACATCCAGGCATCCTACGTGGAGGAGCTGCGCATGCTCGGGACGAGGCAGCGAAGCGAATTCAAGGAGATGGTGAGTATTATGTTTACCTCACTTGTGAGCTCGAGCTCATGCAAAGCCTTCATCTTGTCGAAGAAAAAAGATAAAAAGAACCGACATCGCGCGTATAAAATTATTGAATGGCAGGGAAGTGAGGTCAATGAAATAGTGAGCGATTCGGTATCTTGATCTTTGGGCTTTCTCTTATCTTTTCCTAGCTGATAACTGGTTGATGATAGCAAAATAATTCTTGATTTTAAGTAATGGTCAGGGAGAAAGAGAAATGTAGTGCTTGATCGTTATTCCATGGCACCATTCTGTATTTTTATGATTCTTGTTGTCTTTTTTTATGACGGACCATTGAATTAGTTTCTCGGACAGAGTCAATAAGAGAACGTGTAGCAGTGAATGGCCTGGATTAGTTTTGCTCCACAATTCTTCGTTATTGCAAATATTCGTTAGCACAGTTAGAATAGGCGCGGATCTTGCGGGATTGAAGTGTTGTTTGTTTTGAACCTGACGCCGCTGTTATTACCACCCTGATTTGAACGTGCTCAATAGCGCAAGGTGGAGCGTTTTGAACACGCAGGGTGATATGTTTGTTTTGTTTTGAAGTGATTGCCAGACGCCCATTGCCTTGCCTCAGTTGGGCCAATAGGAAATAGTAGAACACAAATTACGTAGGCGGTTTACAATTAGTTTTTTTGTCACAGTCTCGATCACGAATCGAATTGTACCCATGCGGTGTGTACATTAGGAGTCTATGCAGCGCCAATCCTACGTGTTCACTTCTTATCGCATTTCAATCTTCTGATAATTATTTTTGCAGATCCGTCGCCTAACGAAGGACCCCTCTTACGTGCCACAGCTGATGTCGCCATCAGGAGCCGAGGAGGAGCATCATAGGTATTTTCAAGAATGTGTAAAATCACTTTTATTACAAAAATCGCTCATATATGTACAGCAACAGCGGCTGGTGGCGTTCGAAAGAGAGTGGGGAGTGGGGAGGAGTGGTACCAGTACGGAGGGGGGGGGGGCGGACTATTGGATAGTCTGGGGGTTGCGGTAGCGATGGTGTACGGTAGGGGGCGGGGCTTATTTGCCGTAGACGGGTGCTGCAGCGACGATCGGTGCAGCAGCAGGCACGGCTCCGGGATAGGCGAGCACGGAGGGGTACGGGCGGTAGTACTGGTAGAAGGAGTTGGCGGTGAGCTGGAATGGGGGAAGTTTCACGTTTCATACATTCATCACATTTGAGAGAAGCGCCTTTTCACTGATTCGAGCTCCGTTGCCATACGTAAAAATTAGCAATCTATATAGCTGGTTAGATTGTCAGTCCGGCAAAACGGTAGGATAAATTTGGAAGGTGGCTATCAGTTCTAACAACCCCTCATATTCAGATGCTACCATTTATCAACGCTTCCTTGATGATAGGTATGTATTATCAGCACTGTTCCCCAGTATTCCTAATATGATGAAATTAATTTAGCCGGGATTTCGACGGTAGGATTACGGTATTATTGACTGACAATGACCACTCTCGCTCCTAGCCTAGGGTATCTCAATTGGGTGAGGGTACAGTAGCTAAGGAGTACGGTAAGGTTACGGGAATATCGACTGACCACTCTGGGTCCTCCGTAGAAGTACTGGCCGATCTGCGCGTCGCAAATGGCGAAGAGGGCGATGGCGAGGATGCACAGACGGAGACTGGAATGGGAGGGATGCGGTAGGGTACGGTATGATGATCGGTACTGTATTGATTGGTATTAATGGTACTGTAAGTTAAGGGTACTGTAGGAATACTGTATCGATTGGGATTGCGGTAACTATGCAACATTGCGATAAAAGGCGAATTGTGGAGATGTCAAGGTATTTGCATGTTTCAATGGGGCGATACGTGGCTACTGTGAATAGAAAAACCAGTGATGCTTTCGAGTAGCCTAGTAGAAAACGATTAATCAACGATAGCTAACTTACATCTTGGCAATCATTGCTGGATGAGATGGGAGAGAGTGGGGAAGATGATGTTTCAAGAGGTACTAGGAGGGACTATATACCCTCAGGGCTTGGCGCCTCCCCCAACCGCATCAACGATCTAATACTTTTGTCTCTCTATTGGCTCGTTTTTGTCAGGAGATACGCTCTCAGTTTTTCACGCTCTCTCCCGCTCTGTATGCCTATCTGTCTTGTTATCTCATCTCACGGTCTCTCTCACTCCGCCCGCCTCTCTCGCCCGCGTGTTCTCACGCCGCCGTGTACTGACACTGTGCAAACTGCGTGATTCGAGGAGCGCCTCCGCCCGCCCTCCCCCCGCTCTCGCTCCTTCCGCCCTCCGCAGAGATAGCCCCTACCTACCTCTCATCCCTCACCACCACTCAACCCCGAGGGGGGAGCTCAACTGTTATTTGACATGAGTCAAGTGCAATGATTACAGGGGGCTCCTTTTCACCCGGGGCGAGTGAACTACTTGTCAAACAGAAACATGAAATCGAAGCAAATAGTTATCGGTTACTGCGGATCGGGTGACAGAAGAAGAGTAACTGGAAGGGCTGAAGGGTTTGAATTAGTGTTTATAGTGTATGCTGGAGGCGTATCGCGATCTGGAGTCATGACGTCTCTTGAAAGAAAGGCGCAGCTAGAAATCGCGGGGTTTCATTCTCTGGAAACTTTCTGTGAACGGGTGAGTGCCTTGATGAGTGTAATGGGGTCAACTGAGAACACAGATGGTTTGACTGTTAGTTATCTAAGACTGTTTGTCGTCGGAGGATCAAAGTTGGGATTGGCCCTGGATTGTGAAGAAACCTGGAATGGTGGGTAAAAAAAGGTTAAGGTCGCGGTGGCCAAATAATTTTGGTGTCGGAGTGGTGTTGTTGTCATGTGTGTTTCGATAGTGAAGGAGGTAAAGTTTAGCAAATTGTGCTTGACATTCATCACTGGTTATGAGAAAGAGTCGCAGCCGGAAACTGCGGGGTAAGCGAAGTCGCAGTGTAAATGAATTTAGAATTTGGGGAACATTGGCAACAGTGATATCTAACGGCTGAGTGATTCGAGCTGATACGAGATGGGTGCAGCCATGAACTACTGGGTAGTCAAAAAGTGGAATTCGGGTGAAAGAAGGAATGTAACTGAAATTTCTTGTGATATGGCTTTCGATATTTAAATTGGTTTGTAAAATGTAATAAATAAATACGAATTGCAGCCCTAACGACGCCGGGGCGCAGCACGCGCGCAAGCTGGAGGAGAGCTTCACGATTTATCTGGGTGAGTGGGTGATGTGGTGGGTTAAAGAGGATTTAGGATGTTCACGATAGGAGCGCCGAGTTAGGTGTGCGAGAATGGAAACAGTGGGTGTTGGGGCTTGAGTCTGCCTGGTCGATGTTTGGTTTCATCGTGACGACAAGGGGTTGTGGATAGGTTATGCGAACAGTATCGGTTACGAATATTGTGCACAAAATATTTTTTTACTCAAAATATTTCTCCAAAAAAATATATGTACAAAACTCGCGTTTCATAGTCATCATAATTTGCGATGACGCGGTTTGAACAGCAATTATTTGTACCATGCTAGTTTGAAAATAACTTACAGTGTTAAAATCTTTGGGGTGTTATGGGTTTCCTAACTATGTCTATAGGCCCGAGTTACAGACGGGCTCAATAGTTAGTTGAAATATCCTAGAAAGAAATGCCTAAACTCGCGATGCGCACATTCTAAATACGCAATTCCTCATGAAGAGACAATCGGGGATCTATCGTTTCACCATAATCACAAGAGCGTGAGCTGAAGACGTGAGCAACGGCATTCGCTCTTTGCTTTCAATGCTAAACACATTTTGCTTGTTTGTTTTCATGTTCGTGCTCGATTTGGCTACGCGGTGAACTTGCGTTTCCTTGTTGCGGCAATAGTCAATGGATGAAGGCCGACGGTGATTAGTCGGCTTATTCGAATGGTTAAAAACGATTACATCAATATCCCCGAGATTAAGTCGAACATGACTTTTTTTCCAATCGCACTCGCGTATTGCTCTCGTGTTTCACAATGTTGATAATTATACGTGGCTTGCGACATGAGCGATTCCGCACGAGCGATTCGTGTTTAGCACATCATTCAATTTCGTTGTGAGTTCGCATTTCATGGTTACTACAATAGCATGCGATTTGCGTAGGACATCGATCTAGCTTCTAGGTGTATTTCTAAAACATTCTGCTCTATGCACCTGTGCTGCTCTTATGCTTCGCAAAATCGTTCTGCGGTTAGGGCATGGTCATGGGCAATTATATCCCGGGATGATAATTTATTTTAACATCTCCATGCGCTTGTGTTTCACAGTGACTATAGTATGTTGTTGTTACGTCGCGAGCAATTCAGGCTTGGTATGCATGAATTACAAACAGGAGACGTTGATTGTCGCGACCTTCGATCTCTAATCTTTGAGCTTTCTCTTCCCAGGCGCGCAGCTGAAGACGATGCACAACGCGCGCATCGTCGTGGGCAGTGAACTGGGCGAGGAGAGGGACTGGAACGCGCCCCATGTCCGGCTGCAGGTTGGTACCAGGTTGTGGGTATGGTTCGGAACCAGGTTTTTGGGTCTGGTTCCACTGGAAGGAAAGAGTAAGCTCTGATTCTGAGTAGATGAAGTGGAAAAGATTCGAGGCTGCAGATTGGATCCAGGATTTGAATTATCGGAGAGTGATTTTTTGTGTTTCATATCTTTGATAATGGGAGTTATTCGATTACGGGTTCAATGGTTTCTGGGCATACACTTTAAAATGCAATATTGATGTGTAGACTCGAAAAACAGTGGTTACCGAGATCTTAAAACACGTTCTCTGTAAGACTGCAGTGAATTGGGCAGAAGAGTGTACAAAATTTTCAAAAACATCGCCCGGAGCTCATACTCGGGGGACATGACCCCTAGGGGTAGGGCATTCTTCGATTGTAGTTTGGACCCAAAATATTGATCTTTGATCTTTGAATTCGCGATTTCCAAATTTGAGATTTCGGTATCGAGTAAGAGCTCAT
>LS578072.1:562916-576855 GCA_900490775.1 Pristionchus maxplancki
AAAAAGAGGCACGAAGATGAGCTCACCGGTCGTCGATGAGGCTGCGAAATTATTAATAATCTACTATTACTATTATTATCATTGTACGAAATAGCAACCGAGTCGCATTCACTAATCTACTTCCTCGATCACTTGAGATCTTTGTGAAACGCATTCACTCGAATTTTTCACATTTTCGAAAATCATCGAAATTAAAACTTACCGGTAGTAGTTCGCACTGTTGTTGAAGACGTGGTCGGGCCTGAACAAAATTTTTTTAAAAATCAGTTATCGATAGACAAAAGTCAATCGTCGATCGCCTCACCCGTCGTCGTGGATACGGTAGTCGACGTGGTGGTCGGCGGCTGAAAAAGGGCCTTGTAAGTCTGACTCTCTCCACTTCGAGTGCTCTCTGGCCGGTCATGGCGTGGGCGAAAGAGTACAGGAATTGGGGAGAGCCAGGTTACGGTTGGTTACGGTACCTGGAACAGGTAACACCAGGGCGCACCGCCGTTGGCGATCACCGAATTCGGGTCCTCCTCGGTACCGTTGGGCTGGCTGGCACCGCGCGCGACGTAGTCTGTATGCGGTAGTATCGATTTTTCCCGGACCGACAACTGATTTTGTTCTTGGGTTACAGTATCGCCACTCTCTCTATTCCACACGCTTCCTCGGCGATCAGCGAGAGACCATGGGAAATCGAGAGAGCACGCTTACCGCTGGTGTTCTTGTTGTAGTAGAGATAGAGCGGAGTCATCGCGCCACAGTAGCCCTCCTGGCGCGCGCAGTAGAGAGTGCTCGTCTGAACGGGTACAGTAGGTTACGGTATTGCCGTGGATTACGGTAGATGTCTTTTTCAGCACTATGTCTTTTTCAGCCTATTTGCTCTCCAGCTATCCGCCCGGTACGATAGTACGCTTCTAATGAAGGCCTTACCACGTCGATTACCGTATCCACGACGACGGGTGAGCGATCGAGACTTGATTTTCGTCTATCGATAACTGATTTTTTTAAAATTGTCCAAAGACCCAATTAACCCGTCCCGAAGGAGGGTTGCCAAAAATTGATTAATCACATTAATCACAGATTATCACACACTAACTGCACATTCTCAGATAGACAAGCGCGCAGAGGGCTGCGCTAGACAGCACGGGTGAGGTGAGGGGGCTCCTTATGGGCGGGCCGCGTGCTAGTCGCGACGGGTTAGAGACGGGCGAGAAAGGCAAGAGAGTCGCGGCGGCGCTTGTGCGTGCTCTAGCAGCGATCGCTTATTGCGCGCAGCGCAAGCGAGGAGATACTGTAGATTGCGGCAGATCATGGTAGGTTACTGTTGATTACGGTATCCTACCGTAGTCGTCAGCGGGCTGTTGTAGGCGGTGTAGGCGCTGGTTGGGTCGTACGCCACGTTAGTGGTCGGGTCCATCCGCATCATGAGGGTCCTGTCTGGAAAGCGACTATCGTAATCCTAAGTTATGAAAAATCGGTAATCGATAGAGTAAGGTTACGATACCCTACTGTACTCACAATCCCAGTCGCAGTCGCCGGAGCCGTTGTACGGCTTGGTGTAGGCGACGAGCTGGTACACGCAGTCGGCGGCGCACTTTGCCGTCTGAGGGGTACGGTAGGATACGGTAGATGCAATACGGTAATCGATAATCGATACCCACACTCGATTGGAAGGCGCCAAACCCGAGCGCGTACTCCTGGCGCCAGTCGGTGCCCGGTGCCGCAGTGCCAAGCGCGTGGTCGGTACCATTGCCTGAGAGGGGTACGGTAGGCAGGGTTACGGTATCGATCGATAGCTCACCATCGGCGTAGTTGCCTCGGATGTACTGCTGTGCGTAGGAGAAGCCGGCGATCGCTGAGAGGGGGTACGGTATGTTTCAGGTACGGTAGGTGAACCTAATCAATCGATAATCAAACTTACGCGCCGGGACCGCGGCACAAGCAGTGCTGGCTACTGTAGGAAGGGCGATCGATATCAGGAAAATCGATATCAGGGAAACTGAAAGGCTCCAGGACTCGGGAGACATTTTCGGAAAGAGGGTGGAAGATAATGGCACGAGTCTTTCCCTTTCTTCCCCCAGAACCGTCGCCTCTGGTTACCAACCCATCCCATTGTGTCCAGAAAGGTCCAACTCTCCCCTTTTCCCAAAATCCCTCTCTAGTTAGTCATCCATGCCATTGTCTGCTGCTTTGCGTTTCCTTCAAGCAATATTTCACAATATTTATCCGATTAAACACTACTAAAATAGGTCCACAAATAATATGATAAACACGGGGGTGGTCGGTGCTGCTGCTATCTAGTTGTGAAATGTGTGCAATTAATCTGGTCACAGGGGGTGTGTGGAACAAAACTCGGAAGGAAACAGGAAAGTAGAGGGAAAGTATACGGGTATCGAGTAACGATCACAAGTTAGGGTAATAATATACGTGTGCTTTTGTTTTTGTTGACAACTTTTTTTCTGGGACGAATTAAACGACAACGAATCTAATCGACTAGCGAAAATAAGACGAGGCAGCACTGATAAAATGAGCTTGAGTTAGGGGCCGGACTTAGACATATAGCCAAAACAACTAACTAGCTATCTCACTAATTAATCATTCCGCTACATCCCAAGTCCAGCATCGGAAGACGGAGCAACCAGTGTGTGGCACTAGAGGCTAGAAGGCAAATCAGGGGCTCTACTCTGGTATCTCAAATCGCTGAGAAGCGAGAAAAATGAGCAGAGTGCTCTCATACTATGTCAACACAAGTTTCGATGGAAGTGTGGTTGGGATGCAAGTGGATGGGTGGGTGGTGGGATCCCGGATGTTTGGGACAGACGTAGGAATGGTGGGACAACTTCAGACGGGGTTCAGGGGGAGATTATAACAAATATGCACTCAGGATATACATAATTCAACTCAAAATACTATGGAAAAGACATCTACGGTGCACAAATATCAACTGTCAGGGGTGTTGGTGCAACTCTGTCCATTAGAGAGCACGCAAAATGGAGAGAGCGGGACCACGTTCTCGGTAAAAAAACATCTGGGGGCATCTTTGGGGTCTGGGTGTGGGTGCGACAACGGTAACAACAGGATGGATGGTCAGAGATGGTACGGTAAGTGGGCGGCGGGGGCTACGGTAAGCGGTGGCGGCGGGTTACTGTATCCTCACATGGTATAGGGATTGGTTTACAGTAGGCGGAAGATAGTGGGGTACTGTAAGGGAGTGAAACTACGAGGTTACTACTGTATACTCAACGAGTGCGATACTCAAAAGGGGCTGGCTTACAGTAGGCGACGGATGGTGGGCACTCAAAAGGGGGATGGATCACAGATAAATGACGGGGTACTTTAAGAAGGGGGCGGAGCTTAGGGATACGGCAACAGTAGGTCAACGATGGTAGGGGCAACAGTAGGTCAACGATGGTCAACGATGTAAGAAGCGGACGGGGCTACAGCAGGGTGGTAGGGTACTGTAAAGGGGGCGGGGCTTGGGGATACGGTAGATACCGTAGTCTACCACTCGGCCTCGCCGGTGCACTTCTGGAAGCAGTAGTCCTTGCCGTTGATGTGCATGATGCCGTCCTTGAGCGAAAACTTCCACTTGGAACGAGCAC
Source organism: Pristionchus maxplancki (assembly GCA_900490775.1). Taxonomy (NCBI): domain Eukaryota; kingdom Metazoa; phylum Nematoda; class Chromadorea; order Rhabditida; family Neodiplogasteridae; genus Pristionchus; species Pristionchus maxplancki. The sequence continues at coordinate 566,504 of LS578072.1, forward strand.
GAGACACCTGGCAAGTAGGGTAATTAATAATTAAATAATATTTTAGATTGATCGACCGCAAGCAGACTACTTTACTATAAAATTAGGTTGTTGCTTCAGTTCGTCATTGTTCCATTAGCAAAATGCAAACAACTACAACTATGGTAATACTGTGAAACGACAAAGTCATGGCAACACAACTACGGGAGCGCTTGTATGGCACAAGCAATATACGTTTTTTTAAGAAATAGGAACATCCGTACGATTGGATAAGCCGAACAACTGTGAGGATGAATGCTCGGTGAAACCTAGAGCACGCGACACGCCTACGATGCTAAAATAATTGGATTCTTGGACAATGCGCACCGATTGGCACAGCAACACCATTATGACTATCTATATCATCTGAAACAAGCAAGCCACGGCAATAACATCACATGCTAGTGCGCTGCGATAGAAAAAGGCTAATAATTTATTTTATGGCAACGTATCAGTTCGAGATTGAACGAACTAGACAACTGCGAGGACTAACACCCGATGAAACAAGTAAATCATAGACGCGTCCTATTATTATTCTTTTTTTTTGTTGAAAAGGTGACCAACAAATAACGAATAAATGGAAACTCATCGCCCATCATTGACTATTGAAACACGCAAGCACTGTTAACATTGCGAATGATCTTTGAACCGCAATCAAAACGAATTGTCCACCTGGTACATCAAGTTTTTTCGCTTATTCTATGCCTCCCTATCCAAGATGATAATGGCCCATCAGACAATCCCAGTGGATTAATACACTTTGAATCGTGCATCTCACATGTCCGGTTCGCAGCATTATACATACCAATCGCATTTCTTTTTTTCTCACCTTCTCGAACTGGCACATCACGACGTCCTCAGCGTCGAAGAGCGTCACCAGGTCCTCGTCGTCCGACTGGTCGTCCTGTAATTAATTGTATTTAATTAATAAATAATTAAATAAGAATATTGTATCCGTTGCGCTAAGTGGCATTCAAGAGTAGATATTCTAGGTTTCAACAATCACACTCATGGCCCCTGGAAATCGAGATTTAGTGATGCTACAGCAGCTATGAGAAAAAATATACTTCATACAAATGGCTATGAAACTGTAGGTTTCACCACAACTATGAATTAACCAGTGATGACCAAATTATGATCTTAACCAGTTGAACAACTCCGCCCATATCAATATGATAAGCAATCAGTTTTATTTAGAGCAAAATGACATCTCTCCCAGGGCACGTTATAGCCCCGATTTCCACTGGTCGCCTCGGGCAACTTCAACTTCCAGTCCCCTTTCCCTCCTTATCTCTCTCCCTGTTTCATCAAAACAACCTCCAGGTACATGGGAAACTACACGAAAGGCACAAGATTGTTTTCCCATAGCCAACTACACGAGCATTGCACTCAACCACCATACTCATCCTTTCCCTTGTTCGCGCATCGCCAATAGGCCTAGACGACAATTCAGAATCTAAATCAACTGTCCCGGCGAATTCGTGTTTCAACGAAACTACAACTCACATCCGAGTTGAGCGGATCCTCGTGCACGCCATCGGCGTCGTTCTCCTCGCCCTCGTCTCCGATGCGGTCGGCCATGCGACGAAGCGGGTCGTCCTCTTCCTGGGGATATTAAAATGAGATATATTTATTTTTCGCTGGTTGTATTGGGAGGACCGCTCACATTGCACCGAGACCAACTCGAGCTGACTAGAGAGAATGCCGCAGCACCAACCCTCCTACGTGGTCTCGCCTTTCCGCAAGGATTCTTTCTCATTAGTATCAATACCAATTTTTTTAAAAGTCTTCATAGCGACGAGCTGCAGTATCACATTGGGCACAACCCCAACCGACTTAAACTATCGCCACAACTCCAATCCGCCTCCCCACTCAATAATAAAACGGGTACTCTATCAAAAATCCGGAATTTTCAAGAGCATTTTGCAATAGAATGCGGACTATTCCTCACTGGACGAATCGCTCATGCCCCCTCCTCCCCCCACTCTGCCTCCGTCAAGCTATCTACGTCCTATTTATCATACCACTCCCTAAATACCATTCCCAGAATAAAATTGATCATTATTTTATTCCTGCACATCGCCCCAGGACTAACATAATGTCACTTTAACCTACCATCGAAACCCTAATCTGACTGAATCGAGTTGAACTGCTCCAATTCCTCACCTCCTCCTCCTCACTGGACGAGTCGCTCATGCCTCCGCCTCCTCCCACTCTGCCTCCGTCCAGCTGCAGGATGCCCAGCTGGCGCGCCACCCTCTCCGCCTGGAATTCATTTAGTTGTTGAGTTAATTAATAATTTGTTTTAAAAAGACGAAACGCCAGTCGCATCGCTAGAAGCCATTACCCAGTGTTCTAGCTAAACCTCGAAGCCACAAATTGGCTAGTGACTATCAGAACCTGCAAATAAATATAGCATAACGAAAATTAGTGTTGTATACAATTATGTATCCTGATCGTATTAGTGAGACGCTCCTCTATGCCTATTAATTACAACTCGTGTCAGCAAATCACCAAGTTGATTTCAATAAACCCACAGCGGGCACAATCGATATTTTTTCCTATAAGAACAGATCCGTACTCGCATCATTGCCCCTGCCACCATCCGCCTTCTAACCTCTCCTCGAAGCACTGAGCCGCCCAGTCGACTTTGCTTTGCGAATAACCCAAGTTCCGATATAACTACTTCCATAAAAAATAATAATCAAATTAATTACTTAATAACAAAACAAACTAAATACTCAATTAACAAATTAACTAATTACCTCTTTCCTGCTCGGCTGCTTGCCCGCCTTTATCTTCCTCATCGTCTTCCTGTTCTGCTCCTTCAGAGAGGCCGACGAGCAGGGCACGTCGTCCTGCAATTTTGTGATTAAGTGGTTTATTAACCTCGCAATACAATTCGAGTTTCACCATTACCACTAAACACGACAAAATTCTTTATGAACGATTTTCTCGACGTACGAAAGCAAATAATTAAAATAATCCCCGTACAAGGCAATAACAATAATATCACAACCTCCCCCACTCGGCCTCAACCCGGAGCAGACTAAGTGACCCCATCAAACAATAACAACATTTAAAAAAATAATACCAATCCCCCCACTCACCCTCAATACCGAGCTGCCGTCCAGCTGCTGCACGTGGTCTTGCTGCTGCATCTGCAAATAGGGAAGATTTGTAACTAAGTATAATAGTTAGGACTCTCCTCATCATGTCTGATCTCTCGCTTTGACTGGTCGACTAAAGCGCGCTCAAACTAAAGCGAGTATGAACATGGCAATAGGAGGCAAGGTATGATTCTCAACATGATTGTTACAATTACCAGCAGCACCCGGAGATTATCAACGTTGAGTACACTGCACTATTTATACAAGATCGGTGCAACGGAAATCTCGCGACTGCGTGCGAACGAGAAATTTAGATAGATCCAAAGCATATGGAATCTTAGGGCTAGAAGAATGATCATATGAGGACGTTCGCGAGAGAGTCGAGCAGAGTTCGAATGATGTGTCAAAAATGACACAGGCATACCACTTTTTGAAGGATGAGATGAGAAAATTTCATAATGCAGACCACTTTTGAACGGAGAAGAGTGATTTTTTCGAAAAGCACACCACTATTATACGCTGGTGACTTACAGATTTGAAATGCAGACCACTTTTCAATATTTTAATGACATGGGTATTCGACCTCTGGAGTCGAGCAAGGGTTGGCACAGCTCAAAATGGTAGATTCTCTGAAACTCTGGGTTTTGGGGTTCTCGAGGGTGCTGATGACGATGAGCATACTCATTTTTCATATAGAGCTTCCGTTGGCTCCAGATGACGTCACGTCGAAAACGGATTTTGTGGAATTTCTCTGTCCACGAGGTCACTTAAAATAAGAGAAAATGTTTCCCTGGGTGGAATTTCATGCTGATCACGCCTGTCTAATTCGTTTTTCACTTATTATTAATTTAAGTTTGTAAAATTGAACTCTTTTTTTTCACTGAGGCGAAAGTAGGCTTAGCTTTCTACATAGATCGAACCGGCATGACGAGGGGATTCCAAATATATAATATGAGCGAAAACAACCTCCCCGTTTCGAAGATTGAAAGCGAATTGTACTCTGAAATAGCCAGAAAACAGAGGGATCGTCCCTTCCCCTATCTCTCGAGGCGCTTCCTCTCCCATCATACCCTGTGGCAGGGCGAGAGAGTACGGGGAAACGAGAGAGCGCAGAGAGAGAAAGGAGACGCGAGTCAGGGGAAGGGACGATCCCTCTGTTTTCTGGCAATTTCAGAGTACAATTCGCTTTCAATCTTAAAAACGGGGAGGTTGTTTTCGCTCATTTTATGTATTTGGAATCCCATCGTCATGCCGGTTCGATCTATGTAGAAAGCTAAGCCTACTTTCGCCTCAGTGAAAAGTTCGATTTTACAAACTTATATTAATAATAAGTGAAAAACGAATTAGACAGGCGTGATCAGCATGAAATTTCACCCCGGGAAACATTTTCTCTTATTTTTAGTGACCTCGAAGACCGAGAAATTCCACAAAATCCGTTTTCGACGTGACGTCATCTGGAGCCAACGGAAGCTCAATATGAAAAATGAGTATGCTCATCGTCATCAGCACCCTCGAGAACCCCAAAACCCGGAGTTTCAGAGAATCGACCATTTTGAGCTGTGCCAAATCCAGTCGGATCTGCTCGACTCTCTCGCAAACGGCCTCATATTCAGAGTGTGCAATCAGCGAGATCGTGGCAACAGCGATCGTGAATGACTAGTGAGCGAATTCAACCACTAATATTCGCTCTGAGTGCATTTATACAATTGTCTGAATTAAACACCGAAAATGTCCACACTCAAGTATCAAATGTGAGTTTCACCTAATCTTCACTGATCTAGACACGTTAGTCAATTTTAATTATATATAAAAATATCACTGTTGGTAACGTTGGAAATGATAAAAAGCAATAACAACAACAGCAAATAACAGTAAAAACAAAAACGAACCTGATGCTGCTGCATCTGGCCGAGCACCTGCATGCGCTGCGACGGGTTGAGCGAGGCGAACGACACCGGCGTCGCCTGGCCTGGAAATTAAAATATTTACTACTATTAAATATTAATTATGAAAGGAATAATAATTGCCCATTCAGGTCCTCGGGTGGAATCAGTAATTTTTATTTTTCGAATACAAGGGAAGTGGATTATTGACCAACAAATCACGCGTCTTTTGAAATTGTTGCGCAGCATTAAAATGCCAGGAGAAGCAGAGTTGAAATACCAAATATAGGGTCCTTCTAAAAACACATGGTTTGTTGTAAATTCGTCCCATAAACCACTTGGTGGCAGAACTTTGGCATTTTTTGCATCGAAAAAACACAGGGTGGACAACTTATGACGATTAAAAACAGATGGTCAGAGTTATTATACCGTTGGTTTTACGGTACTATTTCTACTGTGAGGAGAAGCCACCAAAGCACCCGCCCTACATTACCCCACACCGTACCTCCGCTGACGACCATCACTTGCTGCGGCATCTGCACCTGCAGCCCGCCCAGCCCGGCGTACTGCGGGATGGGGACGGCGCGCGCGCCCTGCATGTACACCGCCTGCATCCCGTTCGCCATTCCCATCTGTAATTAGGTAATTAGTAAATTAATTAAAATGTAATCATTTAAATAAAACAGGATACAACATGGATGCTCGTATGGGCAAAACGCGGGATAGCCAGTGTGCAACATTTGTGCTTCACTGGCTCTCTATCAACTGATGCTGACAGAGCGCGACAGTATCTCGTGAATTTCCAGCTTAAAACAATCAAAGTCGTGAGGGTTGGAACGTTTGTGCTTCACTGCTACACTATCGCTATCTTACGGACAACCGCTTCATTAGCTCGAATGCCATCAGTGCAAAATAAAATCAATATATCAAAAATATGGCATCCTAACGTTTGTGTTTCACTGATGCGCAATAATACAGACAGGCGGACCACAAACATTATTTCCTGTGCTAACAGGTAAGAATTAAATTAAATACATATACAACCACCGTACCTGTAGCGGCAGCGCGTGCACGGCCTGGAACTGCTGCTGCACCTGGTGCTGCTGCAGCTGCGCCTGCAGTAGGGCCTGCTGCTGACGCGCAGCAGCCTGCTGCGCTTGCTGCAAATAAGAATGATTAGATAATTTCTAAAATGTAAGTTTATAAAATTCTAACTCAGCGCCTTCGGCTTGGAATGAGTTTCACGTTCCATACTAATTATGCCGGTGCACTCGCACGTCAATAGAATGGCGGTTATCGACCAATACAATTTAATTAGTTGATACCAACCTGCTGTGCCAGCTGCTGCTGCTCCTGGATCTGCTGCTGCTGCGTGAGGCGCTGCTGCTGGGCGAGAATCTGCGAATTATTTAATTAAAAATAATTAAAACAATTAAAATAAGATACTAATTGAGGCGCAAATGCTTGAGGAACTAATGCGCGAGCATCTGCGAATGAATGTGATGAGGATGATCTATAATCCCCGCGACAATCATGATGCAGAGCGAAACATGCAGAGCGATTGAGCGAAACAAAAAAATTCAAAAATAGAATAGCGAGATTGGAGTAGCAATGTTTGCGTTTCATTGAAGCTCTATCATCCGTGTCTAGCGCGATGCAGGCAATAAGAGATGACGCAGCCGAATTTGAAATGTAATCTTCCCACTACTCGCGTGTTTCATCACCACCACAAAACAAGGGATTATGTCCCTCAGGCGATTGGTTTCCGATTGCGGGTAGAAAATATTTTTTTAATTATCGAAACAATCGCGCTATTCACAACATAATTCGAAAAGGCATAATAGGAGAGGCGAGTAGACTTCTATGACAAGGGAGAGAGCTATAAAATGGGATATTCAGCAAGTGTTACCTGCTGCGTCGTCGGCTGGATCTGGAGGTGTTGCTGCAGCTGGTGGTGCGCGATCTGCTGCGGCTGCGGTCGGTGCACCACCTGGAGACAATAGGTTTCAAAAACATGTTTCGAAATATCGAAAGGCAGTACTTGTGTTTCAATCTCACGTCAACATCAGCTTCAAAGCAGCATGTCGTTTCAGTTGTCAGATTCAGATCAAAATTATCAATAAATCACAGCGCGCAAGGTAACTCAACCCCAGCATCTCCATCTATTCACAAATGCTGCGAAAATCAACCATTTTAATTTTAATCTAACCCGGCGATCCTGGGTCTCAATAATACCATGTAACACTAACCATATTCTGCGGGATGCCCGCCTGCGCTCTCACTGCGCCCATCGAGTTGGTGGGCGGCGGCGCCGGCTTCGGGTCCATGTCCACGCAGCCCGACTGCATGATCTTCTCCTCCCAGTCCTTAATTAACGATAATTAATTAAATCATATAAATTAATAATTAAACGTTGTATAACGCTACATTTTATAACAACATCAGTGATTTTATAACAACAAGATCTGGAAACTAAAACCTCAGGGATATAAATACCTTCTTGAGCTGGCTGAGCACGTCGATGTCGATGCTTTCATCGAGGAAAGCCTCCTTCACTTGTGCGATCACGTCGTTGATCACGCTCCGATAGATGTCGGCCTGAAGGATTGTTGGTTAATTTGAGGATGTTTTGAGTTTCGAAACTCAAATTTAGCATCAACTTAGTGCTAAGGTTGGATAATACTAAGTTTAGTTTACAATACTAAGTCAACTAAATTAGGTCATAAATTTGGAAAGGTCTAATCATTTTTTTAGCAGCAATATTTCCATTTTTAGAAGGTAATTTTTATTTGAGAACTTAGTATTAAGTTAGACTAGCTTAGTACTAAGCACTGGATAAGCTTATGAATGTGGAATTCCTTTCAATATTCGCTTCTAAACATTTCGCAAGAGCATCATCACGATGAGTCACCATCAATCAACCATCCAATCACCACCGCCTTATAATTGTGTCGCTATTCGGGTTACGGTGAACAAAGGAGAACGTGTTTCTCGCTCGTATTCTCTCTAATGCAAATAGTGGCGTACGGAGCGATAGTCATGTGAGACAAAAGGAGCAAGGAAAGGAAAAAAAACTTACAACGCCATGACCCGCATTGTTGTGAGCCATCGTGCAGTGCCTGAATGCATCGATTTATGCGGAAAATTGGAATGTGTTTGTTGTTTTTAGTGCAAAAACTGGCCAAATAAGGGCAAGGTTGAGGTTTCATTGCCACAAGGTTGCATGTATTATGAATTCTGACCTTCTGAATCGCCATTTGCGGCGGATAATAGCGAAATTAACATAATTTTCGCCTTAGATTCACTAATTAATCAGGCGAGAAAGATCGCTCACCCTTCAGCAGACTGGCGGCCGCACTGACTATTTATACGCGAGAGAGCGTGACGTCACGCCCCTTTCTGCGCGTTGCGTATGATGCGCGTGTTTGGAATGGTTTTCTTACAGTACGCCACTCACCCCACGGGTTTGAATTTTCCGGACAAGTGTGACGGACCAATTATGAACTAACTATATTTATCTTTTTTTTTCTTTCTGACCATTTTAATTATTTTAGATATAGATCAGCTTCTAAAAGCTGAATAAAACCAATATTAATGACCATCGTGGAAAATCGTACTTCCAATCACCAGATAACCATCATAACAAACTGCAGTAGATGTCATACTACTTTTTTCAGGCGAAAATACGTCAATCATTCACTGGAATCAGCCCAATTTTCAAGGACAAATATGAATATTAGCTGCGGCCCATCAGATCAGTCTCAATCATGATAATCCCTCCTCAAAGTGCAGTGAATGCACACTATCAGCAGGACAAAGTGCCTTCCCTCTCCAGGACGTGCACCAGTCTTCGAAGACAAGTGCTGACCAAACAAATCGAACAATTAGAGCATGTGATTCTAAGAGCATCATATTTGTCATTCAGGTGGAAAATCGATCACTGCTCCTGGAATCGCTACAGACTGTGATCTTTCGTGACCAATGATGGTAAGGTGAAACTAAATGCGAACTCGGAATTCACAGTGCTCATCAGTCTTCACGGTTGGGAGGGTGGGCTGTATTAGTCAATTTAAAAGTGCCTGCGGCATGCTTTGAGCTTGCTGTGAGCGATCAATTCGCATTTGAACACCAGTCTATCAATATTTAATACTCTGGTGCTCAATAGATCAACCAATAATCCAATCCAAATGCAGTCAGCGCTCATTATCTTTGCTATCATTAAGAACAAAGCCTCCAATCATTCTCTGGAGTCGCCCCCTTTCTTCAGAGTGCACTCTTCCCGTACATGCTTATTATTTCCCATTATCAGGAACAAAGTCTGCCAATCTGCCCCGCAGATTCCCTGGAATCACCCCTCTCTTCGATGACAAGTGCCAGCTTTTTCGATCTCTCAGAAGTCTTTCCCAACCTCGAGCTCACTTCTTATCTCATAAAGAGTGCATCGTGCTCATTATCACTGATATCAGGAACAAAGTCTGCCAATATTCCCTGGAATCACCCCTCTCTTCGTTGACAAATGCCAGCTGGACAATGGCCCGTGCTATCATCTCGAGTCATCACGCATTGTTATCTCTTATCACGGAACAACCATATCTCCGCCCAGCAAGCTCTCTCGACGATCAGGCGGCTAAGAGATTGTGGGAAATGGAGAGACGCGTAGCGATTTCTCTTATCATGGAACGACGGGTTGCCTGCAAAGGCAGCATAAAAGGCTCGCAAATCGGATGTTGAGCTTTTTCTCGAGGCTTCTATCCCTATTGGGTTTCCATGAGTTTTTGATTGTTAAGAGCAAGATCTCTAGCACATTGCTCAGCCATCTCTCTTTGTCTCGTGTACAATCTATGAAACTCATTTTCACTTGGCTCAATTGCCCCTCTCATCCTGCCCTCTCATACTTACCTGCCGAACTTTTGTCGAGCAAATAACTGTCCTTTCTGTATCGCTTTCATCTAACCGCAGCACATTTCACCCTTTCGTAAGACCCCTGTACTTTACCTTCCGAACTTCTTCATAGCCTCCGTATCAAAGATAGAAGAGCAAGATAGCGTTGCAAATCAGGAGACTGTCCTTTGTCCCTAACCATTCTCACCCTCTGATTCGCATGAACTACAGCCGGTCAACTACTCGCCGACGTCCCCCCACTCATCTCTGACACCCTTCCTATCAGTTGATAGCAAGAACAACAGCTCGTCTCCCGCCCTCTCGACCCTTTAAAAGACCCCCTCGACTGCCCGGCCCTTTCCAATGCCCAGTGCCCGATTGCTGCTGTTCACCTTGGCCCAGGTACCGTAACTTACCATAAGCCTAGGATGCGGTAGTGGGATTGCGGTAGCTCGATTAC
>LS578072.1:577500-595309 GCA_900490775.1 Pristionchus maxplancki
TCATCTCTGACACCCTTCCTATCAGTTGATAGCAAGAACAACAGCTCGTCTCCCGCCCTCTCGACCCTTTAAAAGACCCCCTCGACTGCCCGGCCCTTTCCAATGCCCAGTGCCCGATTGCTGCTGTTCACCTTGGCCCAGGTACCGTAACTTACCATAAGCCTAGGATGCGGTAGTGGGATTGCGGTAGCTCGATTACGGTAGATTATCGATTATAGGCGGCCCTCGGCGGCTTCGGAGACATCCTCGCTAACACGCTGAACCTCATGAATCCACCACTGCGGGCATTCTTCAACCATTCTATCGTCACGCATTATGGAGCAGAGGCGGCACAGAGGTACGGTAGGGTACGGACGTGCCTGAATCAGTGCTACGATATCCGGAATATCGATTGTCTAAGATGGGGGTACGGTAGTGCCTGAATAAGGGTTACGGTATCCTGGATACGGTACAATATCGATTTCCATTCAGTTTCGACACCATCTACGCCATCTCAGCGGCCTTCCAGATGGTCGGATTGCTCATCGGGTTCTCGTTCATGGGCAAGCTGATGGACTATCTGGGCAGGAAGGAGAGCGCCGTGATCCTGAGGTACGGTAGGTTATCGATTACCTGGCTACCTCGATAGGTTACGGTAGGTCTGGGCGGGAATGAATCCTGTGAGGCATGAGTCATCCCGGTCGGCAACTGTGAATCACAAAGACTTTGTTTGTTGATCGATCACTGACACTTCCTCGTTCTTTTTCTCAAGTTATTTTGAAGAATAAGGTATGGGGGATAGGTTTCACCATATTCATAAATGCTCAAGCAATTGCTCCAAATCAATGGATGCTTCGTGCTTGCGGGAAAAACCATAAAAACCCTAGGTACCGTACCTTCTGTCGATACCGTACTCAAACTTACAGTACCTACCGAATTCGCAGATCCACGTTCGGCGTCCTAGCTGGAATGTCCATGGTCATCGGCCACTACACGAATCGATTCGAGTTCTTCGTCCTGGGTCATCTCTTCGCGGGTGTCGTGCTGGCATTCAAGGTATGGTTCCTGGTTCCAGATTCTGGTTCCGGTTTCAGGTTCGTGGTTCGGATTCTGGTTCCGGGTTCCGGGTATTGGTTCCGGTTCAGGTTCCGGTTCCGGTTCCATCTGATTGCAACACTTGACTCAACACGAATCATCACGATACGCACTACGTTTTCGCGCACTCACCCCACTCTCGAAATGACCCTCAACCACACCCATGAAGTCATCATTCTGACACTATGTGACGACATCTGACCGATCATTGGAATCATCTCATCGAGGGCTATCAAACTTCAAACAAAAAATTATAATCGAATGATCTTTGATCTTTGCAGGTGCTTCTCGTCATCTTCGTCGCCGAATGCTGTCCGGACCAGAACAGAGGTACGGTAGGGTACGGTAGTTAGGCAGTTCAAACCAGGTGTTCGCTCGGTCACATTTTTTGTTCTCGCAAAGATCAAAAACCCAGAATAACACGACGTGTTGACTACGACTAATCAAAATCGTAACTGATTGTGATTTCGCGCGTTCAGCGAAATCAGTCGAAAACACTGGGAAACAGACACGGTCCCTGGCTCGAAATTACGATTGTCGGCGCGAGATTTGGCGTGAATTTATCATGAGACCAGCTCAGCGATTCCGTGTTTTAGTATTCCGCTGTTTAGCGATTCCGGACTATGTTTACTTGACCTGAGCACCCACGCTCCGAAAATAGTTTGATGTTGTGGGTTTTGATTCGAATGAGCAAATAAGTGTCGCGTGACACGCGTTTAGTTGATGAGTGGTAGGAGGAAGAACAAAGTCGATTGCATCACATGTCTGTCTCTGTCTACAAACTCTCTTTCACATGCTACTGTTTTCTGGAGCTCTGACCTAAAATAATTGCTCTGGAAAAGAAGAAGAGTCCATTGAATCAGATTTCTTGAGAATCTTTCACCCCTAGCTGCCAAAAGTAGCATCACATGTCTTCACCCTACTCTGATATCGCCTTCACATACATTTCTTGAAGAGAATAAGACAGCACATATTTTAGTGGGGAAAATTTTCGAGCCAACACAGATTTAAACATCGCTGATCATTTCATCAGATGTCTTCTAAGTGATCTTGTAGTATGAATGAGACATTTTGTACTGAAAGCGCACAAAAAGAGAATCTCCCCTTCACATGTTCTTGCGCGATAAGACCCCGCGCCAGAGTACATCGAGTGATTCCCCGTTGAATATTCCTGGAGACAGCCCCTTCCATAATCCTGATAAGATGATAACAGAAATAGTGGTCAGATTCAGAGAAAAATCGTCTCGTAAATGGCAAGAGGGATCATTCGTAGAAATCATGCTATAGTTAGAGACCGCAAGGTGGTATGCCAAAATGAGTGGACTGGGACATTCATGCGCGCAATCTGTTGCTATGAGTCTAAATAACATCTCACATTTTACCGTTTGTGAATATCTCATCTCTATCAAAAGTTATGCTAAGAAAAGCACGCGCGCAAGGCACACCGGGCGTGAGGGAGAGATCGGGTGAGAGGGAAAAGGGGGCGGAGCCTCTCTAGCACGTGTCTCTCTCCCTCCCCCCGCCCTCTCGCTCCCCTCTCCCCGCGCTTTAGGGGCACTCCAGGGAAGAATGACAAAAATCTGAAAAAATGTCTAAAAATCCTGAAATATTCTAATTACTCATGTATTCTTTGCGCAGCAATGAGCGAATACTAGAAATGCCCCAAACACCTATTCCGTCACCTATTTGGTCGTTTTTGACCTACTCCAAGTGGTCCGATCAAGATGCGTCTCGGCTCACTTATAGAGGATGGTCATAGCTACACAACGATCACTTGGTCGTCCAAAACGATTGAGAACTAAGACTGCCCCGCCTCGGCGCAAGTTTTCGTCCATTTCGCGTCCCCACCAAGTGGGCGGAGCTTGCGGTCTCTAGCTATAGTAGGGGATACAGGATCCAATTAACAATAGACATACAAGCAATAATATACCATAACCAATCGATAATCTACTGTACGCAATCAATGAATAACCGTAATCAATCAATAATCCTTACAGGCATGGGCACGATGCTGGTCAACTCGGGCGCCTCCCTAGCCGTCTGTCTAGTCACCCCCCTCTGTCTTCCCTCTCTATTCGGAACGGAGAGAGGATGGACCATCCTGCCCCTCATCGCGGTACTGTAGGGGACAGGGATGGCTTGGCTGCTATGTCTCCTCGTTTTATGCTCTCTCTCGCCTGTCGATGATCTCTTATCTTTTATCTTTTATCACCAACGAGATCAAAGTGCGTTTCGAAAAACCGATCGGAGCGACGAGAGAGCACGCGAAATGAAGAGAGTCAAGCCATCCCAAACGGGGTTTTGAGGGAGGGAAAGAGTCATTCTCAACCGTAGCCTGCCTACTCTTCAGATGGTCCAAGCAGTCCTTCATCTACTGACGGGCCTGGCTTTCCCTCAGTCGCCCAAGCAGTTGTACATCCAGCATGGGGATAGGTGAAAATTTTCTGCTTTTCGAGTGCAAAAGTACTCGTAGATACAAAAAAAATGGCTAGAAGAATTGATTTTGATTGGCTAACAATAAGTGCAGCATGGTGATAGTGTATGCAGATTTTATAGATTTTACCGTCTCGACAACTATTAGTCACATTGAATAATACGATTTTTGCGCACTTGTTGAAACATAACTGCATGGAAGACGTCGATTTTGAAGAAGATAATATTAATTGTTGTGCATTTCAACGAAAACAATAACAACAATAACAACAATAACAATAACAACAACAACTGCAGAGTGGGCGCTCAGAAGTCGATCACTTTCTACCACGGCGACGATGTGAATCCGAGTGAGTTTCTTGAATTTATTTTTTCGGTTGAGCAGTGTTTCACCGATGGTACGAATTTTGACGTTCTGAGGTGTAGGTAATGCCTTTATCAGAGCCACCGTAATTAATAGTCTACCGTAACTAATCAATAAATTACGTAAATAACAAAAGAAGGATCTACCGTAATCAATCAATAATCTCCTCCTCAGACCTGGTACTGCGCGAATTCGAGGCAGAAAGACTGCAGGAGACCAACGGGCATGCGAATCTCAAGGAGGTCCTGTCGAACAAGACGTTCAGGTCGGTTCTGATTCCTTTTATTGGTTCCTGGATCCTGGATCCGGTTCTTGGTTCTGATTCGTTGTTTAGGCTGAATTTCTCTACATAGTCTTTGTGTGTATGTTTTGAGGGCACTAGAGTCTTCTTACGGATGAAGACTCTAGACTCTAGAGTCTCTAGTGCCCTCAAAACGCGATGTAGAGACCCAAAACATGCAAAATTTTCGATCCCTTTCCTGTACTTATTCTTTGTTTTTTTTTCTGGGAAATGTGCGCTAAAATTAAGACAAACTCGAAATCACCTGTTTAGTGCGTACTAATACACAACTATGTCACTCCAGAGAACAGCTGAGCTTGTAAAGCCCTATGATGATATTGTTTTTTTTCCAAACGAGCACAGGAACCCTCTTCTTGTTCCCGGAAAGAACTTGCTAAGCGCTAACATTAGTAGTCACCTGTCCAGTGGGCACTAAGACACAGCTAAGACACTTCGAAAACATCTGCTAAGAGCACCTGTCAGATAAAATTGGCAACATACGCACATTCGCTACGTGCTTTTACTTTATTAGAACCGCACTGTTTTTTTGTGAAGAATGACGTGCCAGTTTGGTGAAAAATAATTTTAGAGTGGTAGTGACGTCAGTAAAGTCCCATACGAATGTTCACGCACCGTGTCTAGTGGGCTTCAGCACCCTACCGTACCGAATACCGTACTTTCAGATGGTCCCTCTGGCTGGTCCTCCTTCTCTCCTTCGTCCCGCCCGTCTCGGCACTGAACGTGAAGAGTCAGTACCTGAATCAGCTCCTACTCAGTTATGGACTGGATCAGTCTGGGGTATGTTATTGATCTTCTGCTTCACCGAATACCGTATTCTTGATTACTGTATATCGATTACCGTACCCATCGAAACCGCACCCCTTTCAGGCCACCCTAACCATGCTTCTCTCTTCCCTCATCGCCCTCCCACTCCTCTTCATCTCCCCGCTGATCATTGACAGGTGAGCGTCTTCTTCTTGTTGCTTATCTGACCCAACGAACTTATTAGGTGACCCACCGATCTTTTTTTCTCTGACAGATAGAAAGTGGTACGAATAGAGTGACGTGTATAAATTTTTTCGCAATGATCTCACAATCAGAACACTATCGCTGTTTATCTCACTCACGATGCTTTACCAATGACTGTGAAACACATTCGATCCCGAAACTGCTCGCCAAGTCCTATTGCAATATTCCGAATGTGTTTCGCAAATCACTGAAACAATCTATGTTAATCGAGATCGATGCCTATCCGATTCCTTCGTTATGAAAAATAACAAGAATTCTCGTGCTGATTTCTATACCTTATCGCAACCTACCGTACTCTACCGTATCATACCGTACCCCACCGTAACCCATCCCCTTCAGATTTGGCCGCCGCCCGCTGTTCATCACTGTGTGCATGCTGTGCACTCTAGAGTGGGCCGGACTGGGGCTAGCGCAGTTCTTCGTCGATAATGGCGTCACGGTGAGTTGTGAATCTGACCTGTCGAGTTAATAGGGTGACCCACCGAACTGCTATCGTAATCTGACTCCCTGGTACCCCAGTCGCGCTCGCCTAGCTTGTGCTAAGTCTGGTGGGTCGTAACCATGACTTACTGCTGGTCAGCAGTTCTTTTATTGTTAGAAGTAGTACGATTGATGTCATTGCTGCTGTGCAGACTTCGTACCGCTATAACTCTTCTCAATACATCAACAAGTCTGATTTATCGAGTTGTTTGTTCTCACTAATTGCTGAACGAATCAGGCACTGTGCTTGCTTAAAGTGTATTCCAACAAATTCTGCTCTGATTCTCTCCATTTCGCATTACTTCTTGCTTAGTACTTGGTAAGAAGCAAAATAAGGACCTACACGATGTTTTCTGGCTTTGAAGCGCCTAGACAAGCAATTCTTTTGTGCACCGAAATAAAATGTGATGTAAGCGTAAACAAACCAGTACTTCCAGCAGTACAACAAATGCTGCTGCAGTTACCACTAAAATCCCATAAAATGAGAAATAATTCAGTCCCCAATCCTTGAATCCACCGTAATCCCCTAATTTCCAGTCCTTTACCCGGGCCGTGCTCGGCATCGGCGGCCAGTTCCTCGGGCAATCCGCTTTGAATCTCGGATTACTGGTCATGGCGCCCATCCTGCTGTCAGAGATCTGCCCCCACAATACAAGGGCAGCCATCACGCAGGTACGGTAGCGGAAAAGGGGCTGGGATTTCATAACCAGGAAGTTTACCAGGAAGTGACTTTCCTAGGAGAATAATACTTACAAAGCTTTGTACAAGATCCTGTTACAAGATCCTGTAACGGAGGATAGAAAGCGAGAACAACTACAGTTGTGTGAACTCGCAAATACGAATTTCGGAACTCATTTCGTAAATACTTTCGAAATCCCCCTTTCAGTTCACGCAAGTGGTCCCCATGCTCCTCGCCATTGGCCAAGTGACCATCTTCCCTGCGCTCCTTGCCTCCATCGGCTCCCTCTTCTTCGCCTTCTTTGGAATCGTCTCGGCGGGTTGGTCTTTGATCTTTGAACTCTGTTTGTCGACTTCCCAAAGTACTAGGTGGTACGAGATTTGTTTCGTGGTCAATGCGGGGACAGAAACCCTAGAAGCTGATTGCTTCCTGGTTGAATTCGAACCGCGCGTCATTGACTAGTCGTAAACTCGAAATATTTATTTTTAACTAATTTAAAATAAATAAATAAATAAAAATATTTTTAATTCCAGCCATCACCATTCTCGTCTGGCTTCAACTTCCTGAGACGAGGACGTTGCCTGTGGATAGGTAATTATTTAATTAATTTCCAAATTTAGCTTCGGCAGTCGCATCGTACTCAATGACAGTTGTTTGTCATTACGTGAGCTGCATACACCTGAAAAAGTAAAAAAATCTATTGAAACACTGACAAAATACAAATTTACAGTGCAGCGCATAGTCGTTGTTGTTCTATTTTGTTATTTATGAGAGTACAATAAACAATTCTCCTTCCAGGCTCGTCAACCGCGTCACGAAGGCCCGCTCTCGTACTCAATCCAACACCTCCGCCTTCTTCCATCCCCACTACGGAAGCACCTCGAACTCGTCCTCATCTGACTTCGAGGATCTCAAAAAGAGTCTGGTCAAGAAGGATGTGGAGCAAATTATTTGAGAATTCTCTTCAAGATAGCTTCCATATTCCATTGTGCTGTCATTCATTTTTTCGCTCTTTCCCTTTGTTAGGTCATTGTAAGTTAGGCGCTTCCACTCTTTCTTGAAGTAATACGCTAACAAATTGTAAGTTGGAAGCAAATTCGCCAGGTGCTGGTAGTTTTTCACGTTCCTTTGTGCTTTTCCTTGCGGGTTGTATCTGATGATGTAATTTCCTTTTCATTTCCCTGTATTTTCGATGAAGTCTTCTTCTTTTCACGCTTTTATTCCTCAGAAGTATAGCCGAGCAATTAGGTCGAGTGCTTCACACAAAAGGAAGGAAGGGTCGGGATTAAAAAGCGGGAATAGCTCAAGATATCGTTGCCTAATTTCGAATGAATTATCTTCGAACAGAGAAGCAAGAAAGTATGAAAAGCAGGATCTCTCCCTTGTTCAAAAAAGAAGACATTATGCATGATGGAACGATTATAGTACAGTAAAGTTCTGATTAGAAAGTAAAAATAGACGAGAGGATATTGCAATACAATTCCATTATTGTTTTGAGGAAATAACGCCTCCGCAAAGAATCCTTTGCAGTGAGAATTCTTCTAGTGAAATGCATGAGCGACTCCTCAGTCCAAGAAACCTCCGTAAGAGAAAAGAAACCCACGCTCTCGAGACGAGTCGCACCTTTTGTTAGTTTCACTGCGCGTGAAATGAGTTATCCACAAAGTTGCCCTAACCGACCACATTTAGTGTGCAAGATGTGCCAAATCGTGCGTGTTATCGTGTAAGACGGAGGGCTTGTGAATGTATCTAATTAGTCTGGATTGAATGATGTTGCCAGTTGAGACTTTGACCCCATTTCAGTGATCCTATCTGCCAATCTTTCTCACCGACCACAGATCTCGTGCAAAACATGCGCTTCAAGCCTGACTCTCTCCTTTTCCCGTGCTCTCTTAGCCGGTCAGACAGTGTAATGTAGTGAGAGTTCCACCATCACTCTGTACATTTTATACCGAGAATCGACTGCTCAATGAATGAAGATCGTTAGGCTATCTACATAGACGCAAATACCGCACTGATTCAGTGACAGTCTTCATTCGACCAGCTCTCTAGTCAGTCAGACAAAGCGAGAGAGCATGGGGAATGGAGAGAGATCCTTGTGCTTACAGTTAGCCATTCAGCAGATCTGAATACAGATTCCGGTCAGTAAAATGGTTACGTAGGTCGGTAAATTTATGTACTTGGCTTGCGTCAGCCAATCAATCATTTGCCGTGTAAAAGTGCTGGTTGGTCAGTATTTTCAGTGACCACAAGAGTCAAAGATGCAAACCATGAAGACTTCAACATCTAACGTGAGTCGTCATCAGATAAAACGTACCTGTGATGCCTTGTTACGTTGCCAGAACGTGACAATTTACAGTCAGTTGACACAAGCATCATTTTCTTGAAATGAGTTGACAGTACCTAGAAAATATCACTTCCGTCTACATTATATCCCTGATTCTTCGAGACCTATGAATCCAATGAGGAAAGACCCCCGACTGCTCTTCCCAGACCCCCTATTCATCCGCCCTCACCGTCGCACACAGCATACTACGAAGGCCGGGTCACCGTCTCTCCATTGAGTATGGTCATTCATCACTTGGGAAAGACGGCCGTGCGAAATGAGCGACGTTGGCCGTTTTTCGAACTCTATATCGAATTCAGCGTCAGCGTGGATGCTTCCCTCACAATAACAGCGTCATTTCCTGAACTTTATGTACGAGTGGTTTGTGGTCTGAGAAAGAAGGGCTTGACACGTTGTCTCTGAGATCCTAACGAAATCGACACATGATGAAAGACCTTTCAAAAGGATCCCTCTCCTCGTCATTTCATGGTCACTTCTCCTATCATGACCCCTTTTACGGAATCAACACATGATGAAAGGCATCAAAGGCCCTCAAAGCCAAAATGAGAGAATGAACGAACGATTGCTCCTTCACAAGATCCCTTCCATCGTCATCCCCTCCATCGGCTCAGATTCTCAACGAATTAGCGTCTCTTCTCGTCTGATTCTCCTGGTTTCACACGCTATTTCATCCGTCTGAGAGACCACAGCTCCCAGATTAGTGGGGAAATTGATATTAGTCGAATTTGTCTGGCTCTCTTCATTCTGCGCGCTCTCTAGCACCGTCTGGCCGAGGAGAGAGCATTGGGAGATTCGAAAATGGCTTGATATTCGCCCAGCCACCTTCGCCATCTATCATGAGACATTCGAAATCATGAGAAGAGAGGTCTCAAGACGACTGATAGTTCGACTTTTCAACGTCTCTGGACTAGAGGGGATATTGACATTTCCACATCATCCACCTTCACTATCATGAGGCTCCTGCCCCAAGACTGATCGTGGGACGTGAGAGTTGACTAATCTTTCGACTTTCTCAAGTCTCCGAATCGGTGCGCCTTTCAAAAGTCCCACGAAAGGACAAAAGGAAGGATCAGATAGAGCGAGAGAATATGCGAAATTGAGAGAGAGTAGAAGACTTTGGGCCGAGACCGAGCTTGCATTTCGAATATGCGCGATAGCAAAGAGTGACGAGTCGGATCGGGGAATGGCACTGGGATTGTCAACTTTGGGAAGCGCGATTTTGTGCAGCAGAAATCAAAGATTTTCGCAATTTTGCTTATTATTTCAATATGGAACGAGATGGCTATCGTTTGCGATTCACGAATCGTGTTCTTCTAGGTATTCTGAAACACAACTTGAAATTACATACTGATTCGGGGACGCCCAATTCACGTGCATCCTCATTTACCATTGCTGCTCAGAGACTAGAGAACGTGGGAAATTTGAGATATTTTGGTGCAGCAGCTCACAAGATTGAGTAACAGACGGATACTCTCATTCAGCAGAGGGAATGTGAGAAATGAAGAGTGACATTCTTTTCTGATCCAACGAGTCATTCGGCCCGCACGAGACTAGAGATCGTGGGAGATGACGAAATACACGGGTTGCTGATCCACTGCATCCAGCCCGTACGAGCGCATTATTAAATCAGTGGAGAATGCGGATATTGAGCACAATGGAATGCCTGATGCAGAGATGTATACGAATTTGTCTCATCTGGACATGTAAATGTCCCCATCAATTACAGAACCGTCTTCTATGTAGCGGACAATGGGAATAACAGATTTCATGCGCAGAGTTCGTTGAAATGTGTACTATCTACATTCTATGCAGTCTCATTCCATGTTGAAAGACAGCCCGAGAATAAGCCCTTCTAGATGGTGTTCTGGAACCACCATTCTTCTTTGTTGAGTCATCCCCAAACCTCAAGTCAGATCGTTGTCGTGATGGAAGACAACGAGACGGATGAATACAATCGCTGCTATTGCGCTGTGGGGCGCGATCAAATTTTGGATAATTTTGTCAAAAAGAGGATCTCGAGCATCATTTTCAATAGCTCTTGAAAATGTTGTGTAGGCTGTGAAACACAATTGATCGTAGCTCGAGATCTCTGTTGAATGATAGATGTATGACGCCAATTGAAAATAGCCTTGCCACCCACCGCCTTTTTTCGTGGGAACCCTGGTCCGAGTCGTTCCCGAATGACGCGATGTGTATTCCTAGTTTACTCTAGTTTCTTAGCCGAATCCAATCAATCTCCCACGTATTCTTTTCGACGATGACCTGTTCCCTCTATCCACCCCCACAATGCGTAAACATTTCGAGTCATTCGCGACTCGCTCTCGAGCACCCTCCTCGTTTCCCCCAATCTCTCGGCCAGACGCTGACTCCGCCCATTGAGAGGGCGGAGTTAGAGGCGTACATAGGCAGGCGGGGTAAGGGGAGAGGCCAGTCAAGGGAGCCAGGTCTTCGGCAGGTGTCTTCAGCCAGATTCCTTATTCCGTAGTACTGTTTCACCCCCCCCCCATATCCTCAATTGTGTTTCTGATTGATTTATTGTTGCTCCGCAAACCTCAACTCCATCATCACTGCTCTGCTCATTGGCTTTTCTCTAATTTCTGAAACACAACCCTGTCTGTCCTCCGCTCGATTCTCTGAGTCGATGAGCTGTGGGGCGAGGCAATGAGCTTGTCTCGGTGTTTTGCATTCCAAATCTCCTAGACATCTTCCAGTAAAATCCGATTTGACCATTCTTAAACAACCCTTCGCCTCCTCCTCGCATATCATGTGAATGTAGTCTACATCGGCTCCTGCGATGACTTCGTCCCGCTTTGTTTCAAGCCGTGGAACACCGACATGTCCCGTAATCGTAGATCTCGGCTACGTTGTGACCCACAGAGGGCGTTCTTTGTTCGACACCCGGCGGCTTTTTTGTTTCGCGACGTTCAGTAGGCGTTCTGACGTCTAGGGTGGGCGACAATGGGGCTGGAGTGGAGACTGTTGAGAGTTCACGTGTTTTGCCTCCTGCAGCCTTCTGATGGGCGTTGTTGATGTTGCTCTTTGTCTGCCGCATCGACCACTTTCCACAGTTGAGCAAAATGAAGCCATTATCGTTTTCACATTTTGCTTTTCTCTTCTCATCTCCCCATTATTTCCCAACGACCACGTATCTGGAGCCCTGCATTCTTTCATTTTTCACGGTAAGAACATCAATTTCATAGCCTTTTCCATTTTATCTCATACCTTGGAATTCTGCACGCAGTGACCATCTATTTCGGAAGGACTCGTTTCCTAATAAAGTGCGGATTCATATATTTCCGCACGTAGAACATCCATTTCTCAAGGAACTCATCTTTCATAAATCCTTTTTCATGACTCATCTTTGCTTGACATCAATTGTGGCTTACTATCTTCCCCCCCTCCCATATTCGCACATAAATCCAAGCTATTTCTGATGTTATTCTCTAATTATAGTCCCGATTTCTCACATTTCTCAATCGGTGGTCCAAAAATGACCCCTCATTCCGCTATTTCAACCTCAGTTTCAATTTGCATTATTCCAGCCTCCTCAAAGTTTCCCTCAAGTGCCCCTCAGCGCAATTGTTCTTCTGCTGTCCTTATTCATCTTCATTGTTTCCCAAATGTTTATTGTTGTTCTTATGAGTCTAAAGATCTAATATCACTACGATGTTATCCGTAGAAAACACCCTTGACCGTCTCATTTCGCATCATTACAGCCTCTTCTCATTGTGCTCTTTCATGCTTATTGTTTCCTAATTGCAGCTTGTTGTGCCTCTAAAGATCAAAGATCGCCTTATTGCAGCCCCAAATGCTCCTTCAACTCCTCCTCTCCCTGCTCCTCTTCTCTACTGCCGTCCACTCGAGAGTGCTCGATTGTGAGTGAATGCCCAAGATATTTTGAGTGGGGTCAGAGATCAGGGGTCAACAGACGCATCCTCTAATAGTGTCTCATATATTTCGTAGTTTTGTACACTCCATGCATCAAACTGCACAACTTGCTTCCCAATCCACACCAACTTTCTCCTACTGAAACTCAACACCCCTCTCATCACTCCGTATAGCACACCTCACCGTGGGATAACTCCTTCTGTGCCTAACCAGACGCCCTCTAGACACCAATTACAGTGAACTATTATTATTATTATTAATTATTAATTATTAATTATCATAATTCTAGCCAATGTCGACTGCACGATCCTCCTCTCGTGTATGGACAACGATGACTGCGTGAGGATCTACCTGAGAAGATTCGCGCTCGATTACTGTCTGGATGGAGGTAATTATTGATTATTAATTAGCTTAATTAGTCTAATTAGTATAATTATCATAGCTAGTGGATCTAGTAGGTACCATAAGAACTATCTTCAAAAGCACGTATTTTCTGGACCACAAATCTTGAACTAGTCATGTTCAGAGGAACAGAAACTGTAAGTGACAGGGTGGAACTATTGAGCATCCAAGACCAAAATAGTAGTGACGCCTATTCTTAGCCCCACCTTCCCCGAGACTAGATCATGTATGCAACTCAAAGTCTCGTCGGTAGTCGCTAAATTATGCAGCGCTTGAGCATTCGACCACAGGGGCAGCTGATTATGGCTAGTCTATCCATCTCTTCATCTTCAACCCAGTCGTACCCTCTTGACACCCAAAAATTTTTTTATGCCCGAAACAAGTTTAAAATGACAATATGGAGCATTTGTGCAACTGTCCTCTATTTCCGACTAGAACCTCCCAACGCCTTACGTACAGAGACTGAAACACAATCAATTTTCTCAACAAAAAAAAAGCAATCTTGACCATAACTTATGGTCCAAAAGATGATTAATTAACTAATTAACCATCATTATTACCCCAATTTCAGAGTCCCAGTCCGGCCTCGAGAAGCGCACCTCATCCCTACGCAAGATCCTCCAGTCCAACCTGGGCATTCGCATGTCGGGAGGAAAGAAGTAATGGACAATATGCAGCACGGGGCCCGCTCTCTCCATTTCCCACGCTCTTTCGCCTACTCCATCCTGCGAGAGCTCCCCGAGACCCCCTTGATTGTCCCCATGTCTTCCCAATCTACTAAAGTGTTCTTCTCCCGCTACCGTAGTCTGTCGTTCCTCGTGTCATATCACTCAATCCGCTAAGAATAAACCTGGCGATGTCAGGTCTGAATCTCTCCCTGCTTTTCTCGATAAATCTGCACGGGTTGCACAGTTTTCTATACGTTTTATGTTTTCACTCCTCCATTTTCATTTCAAGTGACTAAGTTTCTCGTCCGAACATCCAGAAGTTGAATACGCATCATTCGGGAGACACACGACACATATTGACTCTTTTAATAGCTCATTCCTCTATTTTTCTCATATTCCGAGCCTGAAACATGAAACAGCAAGGGCAACTAAGAAAACAAACAAAAGAATAACGTGGGAAAAACAGCGCCTCGCTAACTATTCAAACGTATTCTGAGATCACTCCTAGCCCTGGGGGCAGCGGGTACCAGGTAGAAAGGGGATATGCGAGAGAATGGGATGGGGGAGATATGAATCATAGTACTGTCAGAGCCACATTGGATGGATACACTCGAGCTAGTAAACGTGGTTCGTGACCTGAGATTAATCTTTGGTCTTTGATCCCCTGAAGATCGCCGAGCACCCCAACTCCTAACTAGAATTCATTCGTCGTACTGCTTTCAATGTTGACGTGCCTCCACTTCAATATCCTTCTCAACCTCCTTCTCAAACTATCTGCAGATGCAACACAAGCCCAGAACGCAGAGAAAAGTCTCAAATTACGCTCATATTACGCGTCCATTTCGTAGTAGTGCCATTTCCCTTGAAAATCGAGCAAAATGTGCGCTTTTCTAGTGCGCATTTCACTAGACATATAAAAAGTAGGAAAAGGAAGTCGAAAAATGAGAAGAAAAGTGTGTGAACGAGGGGTATCGGATTCGAGTCTACTCTACTCCAGCCGTTCCCGAAGCTATACTACACCCACCAGATTTTAGTGCTGGGAATGACGAATCGTATCGTGACTTCGAGTAAAATTCGAGACCGAAAACCCGGAAGAGTCCAAATTTCGGCCGGACTAATCGAAATTGGAGGGTTTCCCCCACGCTGACCAAGGAAGCAGGATTTTAAAATGGTCAGCCTCAACCAAGAACACATCATCGGAGACCCAACCTCGCACTCGTTGAAGGAGTAATCGTGAAACCGAAACATTAATGGTTCAATGGAACTTCGAAATCTAGGCTCTATTATTGTAAGGTAAAGGCTGAAATTGCGCTACTATTTTCGTGTTTTATTCGCTAATGAATCAGATTTACGTCCATATTGTACTGTCTGGTGACGTCTACGTCAGCAAATAACCGTTGTGCAAGTTGACAAAGAGAAAATTTATGTATGCCAAATGTACCTCCCGGTTATTTGCGTCAACTTTCCCAGGAAGTAGCTTCCTTCCCTGTTCTCTCATCTCTGAGCCGCTCTACCACTTGATGAGTGACTTCACTTCCTTCAATGGGATGTAATTTGACGCTCGTCACGGCTACTCGGAAATCACTGTGCTGCACAATCAAGATTTTGCAGCACACGCGGTACCCACTCTCTAATCGGTCCGAGAGGCGTGAGAGTGTGCAAAATGAAGAGACGATTACCCGTATTCCGAACTCTAACAAGAAGCACTTGCAGCAAAAACAATGGTCAAAGCTCTATCCTCCCTTTCCGGTTCAAATGTCTGCCTACAAATTGCATATTTTCGTCCTCAAGTTGCGGCGGTGTATAGCCTCAATTAGAAGTAGAAGAAAAAGGAGAGACTTCAGGGAATCTCCAATATCAAAATCGCAACCTCCGAATTAGGAGTCTATTCACAAATTGCAGGGGGTGTTTCAGCGATCCGAGGGGCTTCGAATATCTAGAATAGCCATGGAATCCCGTTACTGATAAGTTCGTTAACATTTCACTGACAGATGATGAGAAAAATGGGATTTCAGGGATGTAATTTCAAATTTCTAAAAACTTTCGAAAGCAGGAATATCAATTCAACTTGCTTCACTTATTGTAACATTGAAACTCAAATGATCCGTTAAGTCATCCGTCGATAGGACAACCAAAACAGCTCGAGTATTCAAAAATAGTCTTCGAATCCCGATAAGCTCGTTAAAATTCCCCTTAACTGACCGATGATGGGATGTCTAGATATTCGAAATAGAAGTGGATTTCAGGAATGAGAATATACTCAGAAGTATTTTCGAAAATATGCGCCTAGTTTATAGATAGAAACGCAAGAGCAGCAGATGCATTTCATGTTTCAATACTAGTGCGTGGAAACTGGAAGTGTCTCTTTTCCGCGCACAAGTTTGACTGTTTACAGCCAATTGCACCTGCCGAGCTTGTTGATCCATGGAACTATAAGGACAATGTTTGAAATAAAGGGACGCGGATTTGAATAGGGACTACAGTAGTGTTTTAATTGTCTACGGATTATTGCTCTAATCAGCGTGACGCGAGCTATCTAGACTTGATGATTCTTTGAAACACAACGCATCACTAGACTGACAATTCAACAAGCCCTTCGTTCTCCTAGACTTCTTCTCAAGATGTCAAAACAATCATATGGATGTCTACATAAAAATGACGAGACAAGCAGAGCTGAAGGGGCACTCAGACTAGAGATCGCGAGATCGTGTTCCTTGTGTAACACGAGAAATAACAAAGAACCAAATCCTAGTCATCACATAATAATGTTTTCACCTCTTTTCCTCTCACCCCTCACCCCACTACGAACAGCCAATTCCCAGTGCAGCCTACTCAAGCAGAGGCTGATGCGACCCTCTTCTGGAGGCACCAACGAAACGATATTATCCCGCTTTCCCATTGTCTCTCGCCTCTCTGACCAGCTAGATAGCGTAGGGCAATGAGAGGTCAAGCGCATCGCGAATTGGCTAATTTCTTCCCGTGGTGGCCAAGTGGCGCCATTTGGCCTCTTTTGACTACAGCAACAGCGTCACCGGGAGATTAAATGGGAAAGGTCAATGCAAAGATCGAAGCAGAGCAAAGAGAGATTACGCGAGGGACCATGGTCACGGGGGAACTCAAGGGTCTTATATATATTATATATTGATCGTCCCCGTTTTCTGGGTTGCAAAAAGTAATCCCTTCAAATGGCGATCATTAAACAGGCCTATGACCTGAACATTTATTAACCACGTATTTCCCATTGTGGCTAGGCTTGTCCAGATCTAGGATGTCTCAATAATTCGAAGGAAGCCCACGCATATCGTTCAATGGATGAGATTACACGAAACGGAATCCGACTGGTGTGCTTACATTTACTCCCTCTTCCCCTTTATGTTTATACTGCATTGACGATCCCATTCCACCACTTCATGCTGACTGGGAATGCAAACGATGCTTATTTTCATTAACAATTGGTCGTGGCTGACTGTTCTTCTTGACTGTATTTCTCTGCGCATATTTCAGGAATCTGCTCTTCCTCATCTGCACGATAAAAGCAACCCGACATTGATAACCTAACTTCTTGCTTCCATAGCCTATGTAGAGACCGCAGGCTCCGCCTACTTTGTGGCGATAGAGAAACGCGCAAAACCTGCACCGAGGAACTACAATTCGAATTCGCAACCAAAATGGACAAACTAGGGCGCGTTCGGTAGCTATTCAGAACAGAGTTGATCAAATCGAGTCGAGCCAGGCGAGGCCTCGTCTCATAGACTCGATACTAGTCAATAAAACGAGCGGCTCGAATTTTAAAAACTCGGCTCGAGTCGGCTCGACTGCGAGAGAGAAGTCTCGAGCCGCTCGAAGACTCGAGTTAGACTCGTCCGACTCGAGTCTGACTCGAGTCTGGGAGGCGAGAGATAAGAGACGGCAGAGAAAGGCTAGAGGCGAGAGTGACGAGAGAGTGTTGTGTGCGAGGAGAGTCGCCTTCCCTCTCTCCCCATTTGCATGCCTCTCTCCTTCCCAGACTCGAGTCTGACTCGAGTCTGCTCGAGTCTTCGAGCGGCTCGTGCCTTCTCTCTCGCAGTCGAGCCGCTCGATCGAGTCTCGAGTCAGGTCGAGTCAAAATAAAGGTTTTCGAGGACGAGGCCTCGAGTGTCGAGCATGCTCGATTTTACCAACCCTA